>BPLR01009693.1:0-344353 GCA_021605095.1 Caerostris extrusa | reverse complement strand
CTTAGAATAAAACTTAGGATTAAAATGTCGTTTTAACAAGCTACAGTCAAAATGTTTGATAAAAAGTAAAAGTTGTAATCTGTATATCCAGAGTGGGCCGTTGTTATGTAAATGACACCTCGTTGGCTTAATCTCTCGAACGATAATTGTATGCTGATTATCGCAAAAATTATCTCCAGAATTGGAACAGTGTGCAGATTTCTGCCTTGTCAATCAGGTGGGAGAACAATGGAGCAGATATCGCATAACAAATATTTATAGATGCAAACTGCGTCAATGGAAAGAAAAATAAAAGATATAAATTTCGATGCGCACGAGGTCCCTTCCGAAATGCCAAATGGCGGAATCGCGAATAGTTAAGAATAGTTGGGCTAAATTCATAAAAATGCCGTGATAGTGAGAATATTGCGGATATCAGATCAGAATAGTACTAATTGAAAAAAAAAATGTATATGTGATAAAACTATTATGGAAAAACATTTATTCTAAATAATGTAAATAAGAAATTTTATCCCTTAAAATTTGAACAACTTCTGTTAGATGTATTCTTCAATTATTTAGAACGACCTGGTGACCAAGTGACTAGGGAGGTACCACAATATGAGGGTTCGAATCCTGGCGGTGGCATGGATGTTTGTGAGGGGTTCAAATCACTTTAAAGTATAGTCCCAATCTGTTTAGCTCTCGTGTGCATAAGATGACCGTAGAGCTACAAACCAAACTAATTAATTCTTTAGAATAATTGCAAATGATTTTAGGTGGTACAAAAGATACATTGTTACATTTGAAATAAATCACATATTTTTATATATAGACACACTATAACTACAAATTTTATTTTTAAATACTACGTACAAATTTAATAGATTTAGAAAACTATTGGAAATGAACTACATACTTTAACAGAGAATACACTGAAATATTAAAAATTTAATAAAGAATTTTCAGAAATGGATCCGCACTGTTACCCAAAAACAGTCAACTCACTTGCAATGCTATCAAGCACATAGTAGGCCCTCTTATAAGAAGCATTTTACACAATAAAAATCAATTTAGTGTTTCTCTGGGGAGTTTAGGAGTAAAGATTCGAAGTTTCATAAAAATTCAGTCCTATTTTCTGCCTATATTTTTTAACAGAAGAATTATACACAAAATCAATTTCAGCATCATTGGGTCAATCAGCTATCACGGGGAAAATTGGCAAGGCGCAAAATCAGACACAAATCAATTTCATTCACAGAAAAAAAATGCAATTTTATATACAGTGGGCACAAAAGTATTTGCACACTTACATTTTTGCTTGCAAATCATAAAATTAAGCATTAAGAAATACAAAAAATGGTATTGCCAAAGTAGAATAAGTTTAATCACCTAAATTAAAGAAACAGAAAAAAATACAATAATATGAATAAAAATTTTTTTTTGCGACAAAATTAAAATATCTCGTGTCAAAAGTATTTGGACACCCGCATGAATACAAAAGAAATATAATATATATGAAAATTTCAAATAACTAATATTTAGTATGCATTCATTAGCATCTATTACTGCTTGTAATCTTGCTGGCATTGATTTGTAATTAAATTTTCTGCAACAGTAGAGTCAATATTTGACCACTCTTCAATATGAGCTTGTTTAAGTGTAGATTTGCTTGAAATCTTCTTTTTCTTACTTTTAAATCCAAAGAATTCCACAAATTTTCAAAGGATTTAAGTCTGGTGATTGTGGAGGAGTAAGCAAGTCTTCTGGGTACATTATAAAAAAACAGCCACATTCGTGTTATACCGGCAGTGTGCTTGGGATCATTGTCTTGCTGAAAATAGTACGAATTACTGATACCCAATTTTATTGCACTTTGTGGCAAGTTATCTCGCAACACATCCATATAGGTTCGAGCTGTCATATTCCCATCAATGAAACACAAATTACCAACTCCTTTGCTAGCTATGCAACCCAAACCATAACAGAGCCTCCTCCATGTTTAACTGTAGGTAATACATTTTTAGTATGGAAAGCAGAGCAAGGCTTTCTCCAAACTAATTTGCTGCCATCTGATTTAAAGACATTGAACTTACTCTCGTCGGGTGAATATGACATTTTCCAGAAATCAAATTGGCTTATTGATATATTTCTTAGCGAATTCGAGTCTCTTCAGTCTATTTCGTTCATTTATAAAAGGTTTTTCCTTGGCGATCTCCCATAAATTTGTGCATCGTGCAGGACATTTCGAATACTTTGGGCACTAATTTGAACTCCAGATGTTGTAGCGACATCATTGGATAATGTTATCCCACTAACAAATGAATTTTTTGATGCCTCTCTTATAATTTTTTCGCTTAATTCGCTGTGAATGTTTCTTTGGGCGCCCAGAAAGCAAGTTATTTAATGTAGACCCTCTTTCTTTGTGACGTTTTATAATATACTGAACAGTAGAAAAAGAAAACATTTAATTTTTACCTATTTCTCGATAACTTAGGCCATTTCACGAAGGGAAACAATTTTTCTCGCAACGAGATCGGTAATTCAGATTTCTTAGGTGCCATCACAAATTGAAATCAACAATCAACTGATAAAGTATCGACACTACCTCCCTTTATAGCCGTCTTACGTATGTTATTTACTGCGGGATGACTATCAAATAATTAGCAAAAAAATGCAAATTTCTAAAGTTGAGTTGAGTGTGCAAATACTTTTTTGACGTAAGATATTTTAATTTTATTGCAAAAATCTTTTTACTTGTATTATTGTATTTTTTTAAAATAAGTTTAGATTAATAAGGTTATTGTGTTTTTAAAATGCCCATTTTTGTACTTTTTAATGCATTTTTTTTATGAATGTAAACAAAACTGTATGTGTGCAAATACTTTTTGTACCCACTGTACATTTTCTTTTGCTCAAGGTAACCTGATTGGGTTGGTTTTTGTCGCTCTACGGTCATTTTGAGCACACTTTAGGCTAAGTAGACCGGG
Organism: Caerostris extrusa; assembly: GCA_021605095.1. Taxonomy (NCBI): domain Eukaryota; kingdom Metazoa; phylum Arthropoda; class Arachnida; order Araneae; family Araneidae; genus Caerostris; species Caerostris extrusa. Next base: position 341,384 of record BPLR01009693.1, on the reverse strand, counting down.
ACCTACAATTTAAAGTGGATTCCGAACCATCCACAAACATCCATACCGCCGCCAGGATTCGAACCTGAAGACTGGGGTACCGATCGCCAGAGAGCTAGCCACCTAAAGTCAATCTGAGATTTTCCACAATTTCGTATTTTCTCTCGTCTGTAGCTATTTTTGACACTTCAGTTGAACTTTTTTTTTTATTCATTCTGATACGTTTTAAACACACACACGAAACTTGGATAACTGTTCGAAACCTGATGCTCAACCGATGTCTCTCTTATTTATGAGCAGCCTGATGGCCAATTGGCTAGTGCTGTGGCCTTTGATTGCACAGGCTTTCATGTTGGAATCCAGGATGGAGCATATATGTTTGTGAGTGGTCCGGAATCCACGTTAAACTGTAGATCTCGGTCTGGTTATCCCAAATTGTGCAGAAGGATGACCGTAGAGGGACAAAACCCAATTTGTCTATGGACACGTGTGATTTGTAAGGTGCTTTCTAAGAAAGATGAGGAGGCTTAAACCTTCCCATTCCACGCGGAAGGTTTCGAATTCAAGTGGCCTAAAGTGAATATTCTGTAGTAAACTGACCTTTTCCTTGAATAACGCTGAATTCATGACATGTATGACCATTTAAAATGAATGGTGTAGCGACTAACCGATTGGAATTTCTCAAATACACTGCGTAAATAATTTATTAACTTTTCATTGTTGTTTGACTTATTTTAATTGCTGTTTGACAAATAAACATTAGGTGAGAAAGACAATAGTTAAATTTCAACACGCTGCTTCCACAAATAGTCACTTCCAGTTTTTTGCTGACTATTACACCATAATCTCTCTATTTACAACATTTTTTTTTTACAATTAAAGTCTGGACGGAAATGTATACCAACCTCAATTGACGTTTTTCAGCTAATTAGAAACAACTAGACCTTTGTCTCGGTTGAAATCTGCTCTGTATCTGCCTAGCAGACTGATGGCCAACTGGTTAGCGCTCTGACCTTTTGTACAACACGCTCCAGGTTTGAATCTGGCGGTGGCATGGATGTTTGGGAGTGGTTCGGAATCAACTTAAGCTGTAGGTCCCTGTCTAATTAGCGGAAAAATGTGCACAAAATGATAGTAGAGCGACAAACCAAACCGTATCTGCTTAAATTCGTTCGTGGGGCCTGAATGGCCGAGTGGCTAGCACTCTGACGCTCGGTACAACAAGTTTCGGGTTCTAGTTCTGGTGGTGCCAGGGATGTTTGTAGTGGTTCGGAATCCACTTTAAACTGTAGGTCCTGGTCTGCTTAGCCTACAGTGTGCACAAGATGGTCGTAGAGTGACAAACCAAACCAAATTAAATTCCTTGATATCTTCTCCACTGTTGCTTCCCTGTGGGGAAAAAGGAGGAATGACCTCTTCCTTTGAGAAATGGCCTCTTCTGCGCCAATGCTTCTAGAGATGTGGCATACCTTACAATTAAAGAAATTAATTTATAAACTTTTAAGTTTTGTGATAAATTGTCCGCTTTCAATCTTACGCGTTCAATAAACATTTAAGGGCATAGAATCGAGCAAATGGGTTGACAGTGGATTGGGTGTTTTGGAAGCTAAAAAAAGTCTCGCCAAACTTGTGTTCGTGTATGGGAAACAGAGATAGTAGGAGATTATCAAGAGAAATCTGTTAACCAGAAAACTCTTCTGTTAACTTCGACGTTTGGTTTTAGTTTGTCGCTCTATGGTCACTTCTTGCACACTTTAGGCTAATTGACTGGAACCTACAGCATATCGTGGATTCCGAACTACTAACAATCACCCATTCCACCTCCAGGATTCGAACCTGTGGTACCAAAGGCCAGAGCGACGGCCAATTGACCAACAGCCCGCCGTTGACTTCGAGGTGGAGGAAGATGCCAGATGGCACACCGAGAAATATTCTTTATAAAATGGTTTAGTGTTGTTTCTTATCCCACTAGGCAGACATCTAGACCAAGCCCACGAGCCCATATGTACTCATAGTTGAAGCCCATATGTACTCATAGCTTAAAGTGGATTCGAACCACTACGAACATCCATGGCACCGCCGAGACTCTAACCCGTCACAGTCATCGACTGTGACGGGTTAAATCCCAGGCAAAAATGTAGGGCAAGGATGGGCAAGGTAAAGATGTAGGTAACTCAACGCTACTGAAGAAAGGGCAAAGATGTAGGTAATTCAACGCTACTGAGGTTTACAATGTTACTAAATGAACTAAACCATTTGGGACCTGAATGGCCGAGTGCCTAGCTCTCCGGTGCCACAGGTTTCGGGTTCGAGTCCCTGCCGTGCCATGGATGTTTGTAGTGGTTCAGAATCCACTTTAAGCTGTAGGTCCCGTTCTGTTTAGCCTAACGTGTGCACAAGATCACCTTAGAGCGACGAACCAAACCAAATTCGAAGGCTCCTGAAGAAGTGAGTAGAAGCGACCTGCAGCTTTGCCGAAGTAGTCGAGGAGACGGCCCCGGGCCGGGTCTACCGTCAAGCAGTGTTGAGCCCTGACGGAGCTGACCCGTGGAGCGGAAAGGCCCGGCCCTTTAAAGAGGAGCGCGCGCCTCGATCCGGGTCCACACGAGCACAGCCGCTTGGAACTAGCACTCCGCGGGAACAACAGGTGAGTGGAGCTCCTCATTTCATTAACAGACTCTTGTTTTCTTGAAATTAATTTGTTTTTCTGTTAAAAGAGTTCTATATAGATCTTATTATTAAATTAATCAAAAAAAGAAAGCAATTCATTTTGTGAAAACTGCAAATTATAATTTCTATAACTTATTTAGAAGCCCTCTGTCATTAAAAAATATCGAACTGAAATTTTTAAAAAATCGAACTGAATTTCAAAATTTCTTTCAAAATATAAGAAAAAAAATTAACTGTCGGTCCTTCTAAAACACCTTAGTTTGTTCACCTTAAGGCAGGTTAAACGACACGGCCGCCGTAGAAAAGTTTTCAATTTCATTTAATATTTTTTTCGTCGGAACATTATTAATATTTACTTCCGATGTTTCACTAATAAACTTTGGAACATTATTAGTGCCTTTTTTAAATGTTCATTTCAAATATATATATATATATATATATATATATATATATATATATATATTTTGAAATGAACTTCAAATATATAATGTTCATTTCAAATGTTAATATATATATATATATAAATTTACTTTTACGTAATACGAATACATGTAATTCACAGCTGGAAATGAAGTCCAATGTCCTGATTCATGAATTACACATTTCTAATACTTGAATCATAACTTCCATTCATCTACAGCGAATTTGCATCGAGTTGACCTTGAACACATCCAAAGTGCGAAGTGTTGGATTTTTTTTTCTTCTTTTTGAATTACAAATGCAGATGCATTTATTTACCCAAATTACGAAGGCAGCGTTTTATGCCTAACTGAAGGACTTGTTTGAATGCTTGTTTACGGCAGTTTAAATCGTATTTTTGTAGCCATTGATACTGCTGAGTAATCAAAAGGCAGGGTCTCGTGTTTAGTCTGAAGGTGGGTTCGATACATGTGTCAGCTAGATTATCCTATGTAGATGCAGGGCCTGATGGCGGTTTGGTTTGGTTGGTCGCTCTACGGTCATCTTATGAACATTTTGGGCTAAACAGACCGGGACCTACAGTTTAAAGTGGATTCCGAACCACATCCATGCCACCGCCAGGATTCGAACCTGAAGCCTGGGATACCAAAGGCCAGAGCGCTAGCCACTTGGCCACCGGCCTGATGGCGGGTGGCTATCACTCTGGCGCTCGGTACCACAGGTTTAAGGGTGCGAGTCCCGGCGGGTCATGGATGTTTGTAGCGGTTCGGAATCCACTTTAAACTAGGTCCCTGTCTAATAGGATCATAGAACTTGTTAGTATCTTCAAGCTACACGTGTCCCCTGGGTAGTGCTAAAAGGAGTAACAGTGGTACAGTCCTTGCTTGTGGCATAAAGATTAGCTGTCTCTATATTTCCACCTGCATCAGAATAACTACACAGATGCAAAATAGCCTTTCCACCTCCCAGAATAGTCGTTCCAGTTGTGAATGACCTCAAGGAAAAGTGCCTGGAACGCGAAAAGAATAATTCTTTTTTTATTTTGAGATCCCAAATTCCTTTTCGTTGAACCTTCCGAGTTCTGTAACCCGGTCAGCTAGAACCACTGAGAGATGAATCATACATTCCACCTAGATGAGCTTTGCTTTAAAAAGTAATCGCTGCGGTCTTTTAAAAATATTTTTAAAAAAGTCGCATCAACAACATCGTGATTGCTCAGCCACGTAAAACCATAAACGGAATGAATCGATGTCAAAAATGTTGGCCGCCATGGTTCCGGGTGACATCTCAAGAGAAAAAAAATTCCTTTATTTTTGTATTTAAAATTGAAATTCGTTGAGAAGATCTTGGATTCCCTTTATTTGAGCTGATGGTGTATTCGAATCCATTCGATCGCCATATTCGAATATTCTAGGCCTATAAACGAATTTGAAATGCGCTGTATGTGTGTCTGGGTAAATATCAGACACGTTGTTGATATTTGCAAGAGTAAATTATTCTTTCTCAGCACAAGGACATTCGATTTTTAGTTTCACTATCGGGCGTTTCTTTACTTAATTCTGACGTAATAACATGAAAATTTTACTAAACAACGTCCGTTTATTTCGGCATCAGTTACACACTCTATTACACACAAGCATCATTAAACACGTACCACAGAAAATTCAAAATAACTTCTACCTACCATGAATGAAGATAAAAATATATTGGACTAAATGCGTTGAGAAGATCTCGGATTAGCTTTATTTGAGACCATGGTCCATTCGGTCGTCAAATCACGATCACCAAATCTTGAGAAATGCACAAATAAATTATTGCCCCTTTTTTTACAAATAAAGAACATTCGATTTCATCATTTTCACAAGAATTACAAAACTGGCATGTAATTCGTTGCCATTCAAAACCACCACAACCAAAAAAAAAAAAAAAAAAAAAAAAAAAAAAAAAAAAATGCCAGATTTAACATATGTATTAAATTGTTCAGAGGTCATTGAAGGACACGCGTTGAATTTTGTTTCAAATGAATAATTTTGTTTGTTGAAATAAAATGGAGTGTTGCAACTGTATCGTTTAGTGTAGATTTTTCAGGCGCAAGAGTCTCATGTCTGCGTAACATCCTTGTAACTCCAATCTAACCATCTGCCTATTTTTTTGAGAGACCATTCTCTCTTAAACTTTACAAAATTGACAAATTCATTGTCAATCAATTCATCAAAACATTGACTGTAAAGCATGCCATAATCGATTTTCTGTTGTAGTGCGCATACACGGAGGCCTACTATCCACGTTACACAAGTACAATTTAATACAAACATCTCAGAGATTAAATCCTACGAGAGATCCCCTTATCCTCAAGCCCAACATAAGGACTTTCAGGCCTACAGGTTTAGGGTACCCATTCGTGGGCATTACCATCCCTTTCTACATCATTCTGATGTGGCTGACAACACAGACGATTTCTCTTATATGCAAGTATAAAAGGGAGTATAAAAGGCGATTCTACGATTTTTTTTTTTTTTTGTTCTCAAGGGTTCATTAATTGTGTGCTGATATATGAGGCTGGTCAGCGAACTCAGGTAACAGGGTGGGTTTAAACGTTCACTGAGACGAATAATCTCACTGTGTATCTGAGAGTCCATCTGGCTTAAAATTTTGCGGCCTTTTATTAAATAAGCCCGAACTGGTGCAGGGGTAAAGAAACGGATCTCTGACAGCAAGGTCGATGTTCGAATCTAAACCTAGCTCCATTCGTTATTCAGCTACGATGTGCATCTTAATTCTTTTGCTGACTAGAGACCACAGTTAGGTTTATTATTTTTTTTTTACCCCTTTCTTTCTTTCAAATAAAAGGATTAGACAAAAATATTTAAAAAAAAAAAAGAAATATATATATAAAATATAAAAACAAAATAAAATACTAGAACTTTGGTTCTGAGAACGGCGATTTTTTTTTTTGAGGGGGGTATTATAATGCTTTTACCTTACAGATTTATCATTACGGTCCCAACGTTCGGCAATCATAATCTCTTATAGTAGATTAATACGGAGATCCTTGGCCGCGTAGCGTTTCCTCATTGTAAAATGTTGTAGACATGCTATCTGTAGTTAAGTTTACTATCAAGAATAATTCCAAAGTACGTAGTTTCTTTAGACCAGGTGATATAATTATTATATATTTTAATATTAGAAGGGTTATAAGGATTTTTGCAAGTGAAAAAGAACTGCTTCAGTCTTGTCTATATTTAATTTTATTTTTCCAGTTAATGAGTCATTTTTTCTAAATCAATTATTTAATTTTGCAAATTTTTCTGGATAGTACAAGTTTTCGGCCTTGCGTTAACATTGCAGTGTCGTAAATCATAATCTTTAATCACATACAAATTTTTTTTTTTTTTTGTCATCTACAACTGGTCCCTAATTGCGCCAAATTTTTAATTAAAATTATTTTTTAATACGTTAATTGTTTTGTTTAATTTAAACTTTTATTTTTATTTTTATCGTTTATTTATTTTTAGTTTTGTTTCATTTTTTAGAGCACCATTTTTAAAATCTTTAGAAACATTATTTTTTACCATATACTAGTATTAAACAACCCATTAATAATCTTAAATTTTATATATGGATTAAGATGAATAAGTTAAAGGGTCTATCTCCATTGGTACTCCGTAATCCGGTGCGCCAGTTTCCATGAATCTAATCTCAGCATAAATTAAACACCCGAGTCCATTTGTTATGAATCTCGTTTAGGATGAGTTTGGTTTGGTTTGTCGCTCTACGGTCATTTTTTGTACACTTCAGGCTAATTAGACCGGGACCTACAGTTTAAATTTATTTTATGATGGGCCGTGATATTATTTTTATGATAAGCATAATCACCCAATTTTCAAAACCACGACAGCTGTGGTTCGGAAAATTTAATTTACATCAGAAACTAAATATTTTCGTTTATAAATAGAAAATTAAATTAACCTTTGATTAAATTATTTTCTAAATATTATCCTAAAATCATTCTATATATATTTGTGTATGCGTGTGCTTTTTTGTATTTTGACTATTATCCGTTTAGTACATTAAAAATGACGAATTACTTATTTTAGTGATTTTCAGAGCATGCAAACATCTGACAAAATTTTTTACCTATTCTAATTTAATTTGTTTCGTGACTCTACCTTTTCAATTTCCTCTAAAGTATTTTTATCCTGGGTGCTTTTGAAGCATTACTTTATTATTAGAATGGATGCTTTTTTTTTTTCGAAAGCATTTTCTTCGTTCATTTTTATTTACGCCTTTTTGGTGTTACTTTTTATTGGAATAGCTTACGTCAATTAGATTAGCTTAAAAACCCTGCATTGCATTAATTTTGATTTTTAAAATTGTAACGTCTTAAATTTAATTGACTTAATTTTTAAACGTCTTAACGTTTAATGTATGCATGTCTTTGTCCATTTACACAATAAATCTGTAAATCAAGAAAATCTTAATGGATTTGAAGAAATGCAAAACATCACATTGGCAATGTACCACAATGATTCACTACATAAAATTAGAAATGAAAAATTTCAATTTAAGAAATCATTAGCATGATTTTTTGTGTGATCAGGGTCAGTCGATGCATTCGGAAACGAAGAGATTCGACGGCGATTGTGACAATGTAATTGTTTAAGCATCTCGCATCGACACTTCATTTGCCTTGGTCTACTGTTGCACAAAAGAGTAAAAGAGCATTCAAATAAAATTCAATTTAGGATTATTGCAGAATGTTCTTTTATTTGCTCCAACACAGAATCATTATTATTTGACTGAATCTTATCTTGCAGATCTCAACTCATAAAATATTTCTATTCAACATTTTCAGTTTAATTGGAATTTATCAGTTTTTAATTCAGTTATTTAATTTTTAAACATTTTGGTGCCCTATCTGCCAACTTGGGAATGATTGGTAGCAGGCAGCTACAAAGCGGAAGGTCTCAGGTTTAAATTCACGGACAACATCCGTTGCAGTCACTGCTTTCAGAAACCAGGGCTCGTGAGAGTTGGTGCAATAACTCTCCTATAGGTTCATCAAGCTATACATTGAAAATAATACTTTTATAAACTCAGAGAAATAGGTGGATTAAAACCGCATGGAATCCAAAGTATTGGATTGCCGAAAGAAAGTGATTTCATTTTTAATATTCATGTACACGATTAAAACTGAAAGCTGTGCTCTGATGATTGGTGGCTAGCGCCCTGGCGCTCGGTACCACAGAATTCCCGTTTCCGTTCGGATGACTGCTGTAGTGGTTCGGAATTCACTTTAACGGTAGGTCTTGGTCTATAGGATCGTAGAGCGTTGTGAGGTTTGAGTCAGTCTTAAGCCCTCATGGTTCCTCGTTAAAGTGAAGATGCTTTTTGCCCCGCTAGCAGTGGACCCATCGCCTGCAACTGGGGTCTTCTGGACCTGGTGTAAGGCTTTCCTGCAAGGGGATTAGTACAACAAAACCGAACGCACTCTCTTTCCATATTCGAATCTAGCGCAACGATTCCGTGACTTGATGGCAGGGCTATTAATTTTCCTGTTCATAAGCTATCAAAAGGCCAGGCAACTGAAAAAGCTTCCGTGACTACGCCAGGGGTTGGCCCGATAAATCCGTTGGCCATAAAAATCTTTACGGGTTTGGGGAGGAGACCCCTCTTCCCTCTCCATAAAAGCGACTTCAGTTGAGGATGCACCACGAAAAAAAAAATAGAAATCATTTTACACTGCAACGACTTTTCGCCACAACAACACGAAACTTCCTCCAAAAGTGACATTTGAGCTTTCTTTTCCTGTTCTGTTCGAATTCATTCCGATCGAGAGGCCGGAGAGGGGGCAGGGGGTTGTTGGGGATGTAACTTTGGTTTCGAATTGAACTGTCTCGAATCAAAAACAAATGAACCGCTCTTTTAACGAGAAACCTCAGAACCACTTAATTCGACGAAGGAAGATTGGCAAACCTCTCTTGTAAAAGAAAGATTCTTGAGTAAAGAGGCTGCTCAGCTCTAGTGAGAAAAATGATAAAAGAAAATTTTTTTCTGTGAAGGAATTCCTTGTCGCCTGAGTCACGCTCGGTGCTCTCAGAGGACTGGTTCGTTCGAGTGACTCACTTACCCGGAACAGACGAGTTCAATCGCTGAGGTCATACGACGGGGGAAAAATGAACATTTATTTGATATTTTTATTTTATCTAGCATACAGAGATGCAGTCGAAGTTCTCAGCACAAATACGATTCAATAGCGGCCAGTTTTGGAAAACTTTTTTTGTTCTAATGCATCTGGCAAACATCTAGACGATTGTTTTGGATGCCTTTAGGCAACGTTGCACCGACATTACTCATAGCACTACCCAGGACGGGCGTGTAGCTAGAAGGTAAGCTACGGACACAGAGTAACAATACCCCATAATGCTCTACGATCTATTAGACAGGGACCTACGATTTAAAGTGGATTCGAATCACTACAAACATCCATGGCACCGCCGTGAATCGAACCCGAAACCCTGTGGTATCAAGCGCCAGAGCGCTAGTCACTCAGCCATTAAGGCCATGAGTTTTGAAAATGCCATATTATATTCTCAAACATTAAACAGATGAATAAATTAGAGGCAATTACTTTTTCCATGTTTCTTAATTAAAATTTTGTGGCCCTCATGGCCAAGTGGCTGGCGCTCTGGTCCTCGGTACCACATGGTTCGAGTTCAAGTCCCGGCGGTTCCATGGATGTTTGTAGTCGTTCAGAATCCGCTTTAAACCGTAGGTCCCGGTCTAATAGGATCGTAGGAGCTTTTGGGGATAGTGTTAATCCGCGTCCATGACTTATCTACAAGCTTCACGCCCTCCTGTGTAGTGCTAAGTGGGTAACAGATGATGCCCTTGCATATGGCATAAAGGTAACTGTCTAAGTATTTGCCAGTTGCATTTGTGGCACTAATTGGCCAGTTGCCAGTTGGGGCCAATTGCACGTATTGCCAATGAATGAAATTCGCCAGTTATATAATTAAATAAACAATTAATCAAATCTGTCAATTACTTAAATATTTACCAATTAATTCATTAAAATCGACAATTAATTAATTATACTGATATTTAATTAAATGTATTGATTAATTAATTAAATTGACACATTACTTCATTAAATTGCCAATGAATTAAATTTGTATATTACTTTTTCACTTTTATTATAACCCCAATTGAAACGAAAACTAAAACACTTTTTTCAATCAATGTTATATCGCTTATCACGTTTTTTATTTACTTTTCTTTTACTACAATACAGTAGTCCGTTCAGTAGTATACGCTGTTGAACCATTCTACTTATACCGTGAAAGTCATATACCAAACAAATTTTTCCAGTCAGAAATAAAGGAAAATGGATAAATTCGTTCCCTATAAAAAAAAATATTCCTATTGTTAGAGGCCTATTTTTGCAAGGATTGTGTTCAAAATAAATGAAACATTGCTTAATGCATCAATACAAACTTTGTAATTTATTTTGAACTTTGTAAATAACTCTCTTCACTGTCTCAGCAAAATTTGAATGATTCTCCAATTCTGCTGGAAAATTCCTGCTATGAAAAGATTCCTGAATTCTTGGATTTCTGAATTTGGACCTGGCTGAGGAACACCAGATTGAGTGTTCAAACTTGTTCTAAGAACTTTGCTTCTGTCTTCTCCTTAATATGTATAGCGGCCTGGTGCCAAATGGCTAGCGCTCTTTCCTTTGGTATCCCAGGCTTCATGTTTGAATCCCTGACGGTGGCATTGCTGTTTGTGAGTGGTTCGGAATCCACTTTAAACTGTAGGTACCTGTCTGTTTAGCCCTCGTGTGTACAAGATGGCCGTAGAGAGACAAACCAAACCAAACTAAACCTCAAGTTGCATGGCGAACCAGACATGTCTGGTCATTCCGAACAACTCTTTTTACGGCTTGTTTGGACTCTCTACAAAGCTTTTTGACATCCGTCGGCAAAAGATTTTGACAACATGTGACGCATTCCAAACAGGATGCGTATTAACTTAGACAAAAGTGAATGTATCACTGTATTTGTTTTTACTTTCTTTATATTTAATCAGCAATGCATTCAGAATTTTGTGTCCATTAGACCTCCCCGGTAGTCAACTTCAGATGGGGAAATGAAAAGTGTTAACCTAAAAGTAATTGAAAAAAAATGTCTAATCTCTAATAGAAACTAATCCCTAGTCTAAATTGTTTGCGGTTGAATAGTATCAAAAGTATCTCCTATTTCCACCCTTAAAGTAAGGTTCCTTATTGTATTGTTCTCAGATGAAATCTAATTTCTGTATTATCTAATCTAATTCTAATTTCTACGATATCTAATTACTATATTATCTAATCTAATTCTTGTTTCTATGAAATCTAATTTCTATATTATCTAATCTAATTCTAATTTATATAAAATATAATTTCTATATTATTTATTCTAATTTCCATATTATCTAATCTAATTCTAATTTCTATGAAATCAAATTACTATATTATCTAATATAATTCTAATTTCTATATTATCTAATCTAGTTCTTTCTAATTTCTATATTATAGTTTTGTTTTAACATGATTTGATTCTTTCATCTTTTGATCTTTTGAAAAATTCTTTGTACAACACATTTAATAATCTGCATCCTTTGCATTACAATACATTGTAAGCAAGCACCCTCTTAATGTACATACATTTTTTTAATTTGAACAAACAAATACGATGTTTTAGATATGCTTACAGAATTTTAAAAAAAATTATTAGAAATTACATTCATTTTGCGCATGGAATATTAAGTACATTTTAAAATTTACATTATTTACTTTTTACTTAAACTAAACATTTCCAATCAATTGTTATTAAAACTGTTTGAAAACAATTTTAGGTACTGTTTACCGAAAAATTATAAAGAACAATTAAAATAAAGCAAGCAATAGAAAAAAATTTATTTGATTAAGTAGAACGTAAGATGTCTTTGAAGAACTTAGAATAGATCCGTGATTGATAATTGATGGCGAGTAAAACTATTACTTACATAAGGGAAATATTTTCTTAAAATTTTGGCAGCCTGATGGACAATTGGCTAGCACTTTGGCCGTTTGGTACCACAGGCTTCAGGTTCGAATCCTGGCAGTGGCATAGATGTTAGTAGTGGTTCGGTACCCACTTTAAGCCGTAGGTGCCGGTCTCATATGACAGTAGAGCGTCACAGAGCCCAATCGGACTTCTCACCATATCATTCCCAAACTGTAAAGAGCATCTCAACTCTAGGCACAGAGATGTGGTGTAGCTTAGTAGTAGTGGTTCGAAATCCACATTAAATTGTATGTCCCGGTCTAATTAACCCAACAAGTGCATAAAATGACCGTAGAGCGATAAAAAGCAATCTAAAACTTTTGGCAGTTGATCTTTCTTGTCGTAGATCTAACACGAATTGGCATAAACTGTCCTTTTTGAGAAGCTGCAACCCTCCTTTACGGATATTACCGATATTTGTAATTAATGGGATGCAATGCAAATGCGCCCTTCATGTTATTCCTGCAAGATCTCTAATTGTAAATCGACGGTTTGCAAGCACCCAATCTTTAATTTTTTTGGACGTGAGCTTCGTCGGTTGAGGTGGAGGGTCGACCAGAGGGCTCTTCGTCTTCAACACGTTCTCTGCCTTCTTTGAACTGTTTATACCACTTCTAAACATTTCTTTCCTATATAGGAATGCTCACCGAATGCCTTCTGCTACATTCTATACGTTTCCGCAAACAAAATTGAATGCAAGTTCTTCGCTCAATTAATTCAGATTTTCAAAAATCTCCGGAATCAGTTTTAGCGTCTCACATAAAGCCAAGCGTAACTGAAACACTAATGCATATTTTGACGTCATATTTCACACAGATGTCAAGGACAGTGTCCGCGTCCTAAAAAAGCAAACGAAAAAAAAATTGAAATTCCATAAGCCCCGGGAATTTTAATTGGAAAATTGGTCTTACTTACACAGTAGTACATACACACTGCAGAATCCATTGCTGCATCAACGCAACACTCTGCGAACTGACACCTTGTTTTGTTCCAGAAAAAGAAGACAAAAAAGATGTCGCAGTACCGCATCCTGGACTACAGCTTCACGACGGCCGCGGAGTTGGCCAGGGCGATCCTGGAGTACGCAGGACAATCTTTCGAGGACAAGAGATTCGACAAGGACAAGGCGCAGGAGGCCGAAAAGGGTGAGTTCAGAGCTCTTTTGCTCCTTTGCGGTTATTTTTTAAAGGGAGCTCTTCACGTTTGATTTCTTTATTTTAACGTAAAAGGTTCTTCAGATTCATGGATTCATGTCTAGCAGGGCTAGACAGTTCCCATCAATCCGAAAATGTCTAAAAAGTCTAAAAACAGTTGGGGATCCCGTCTTTGTCAATTCCCAAACAAATCAAAATATGTGCGGGGAAGCCATGTCAGAAGAGCACCAATGGCACTGAGGGAATATATTTTTAACCGTGCCTAAAAGTGAGGGTATTTGTGCGGTCATACACAACAAAACAATTTGACTTTAACGAGTATATTGGCAGCGTTAGCTGCCATGCGCTTCTATCTGGATGATTGCATTGAGGGTGATATTGTGAGAGAAATATGGCTTGCTCAGTATATATAAAAGGAAAAAAAATTGGAATTTAAATACAAATATAGGATAAATAAAATTAAAAATAGAGAGCTGATAAACATATTATTTAGTTAAAATATTCAGTGAAGCCCGCGGGCGTTTATTATTGATGGGAAGAGTAATGTCATAATCAAGAAGGCGTTTGAACAAAGTATTAGGATTATTAGGAATATTATTATAAAAATGAGTTGCGAGCTTGTGAATAAAATTTTTAATTGAAGGAATTTCCAGAGCAGCGAGAATATCTATTTCTGACAAACCATGGTGCATCAACTACCATGCTTAATACTTTATTTTCAAGAGTTTGAATATCTTTGATTCTAGATTTGCAAGCGGAGCCCCATATTGGACTGGCATATTTGTGTGGCCATTCAAGGAGAGAGAAAAAGCAGTCTGGTGGAATCTCGGTCTAAGTTGGAAAGATCTTCCCGGTTTCTAGCAAAATACCAGGAGTGGTTGAGATGGGGGTTTTGAAAGCTTGTTCATTTTATTTTTGCTTATTTGTAACAACAATTACTTCCGTCACTTGATAGATCCGAAATTTTAAATATAAATTTGAAGAGAAAACGAAAGCGAAAGTAGTATTTATAAAAATAGCCTTTCTGCTGCAAGTTTTTGAGGAAACCTATTTCAATGTAAATGTGAAATATCTGTTTGTTTTCCCTACCAGGAACTCCCTTTGGCACCCTGCCTGTCCTAGAGGTGGGCGGCCGCGTGATCGCCCAGCACCAGAGCATCTGTCGCTACCTGGCCAGACAGCACGGTGAGTACTGCTATAAGTATATGTTGTGTATGTAGTTCCCTACCCGTTAGAAACGGGAGAGTGGAACATCTGTGGACCTTCTATATACCACGAACAGACCAACGCATCTTCAACGCGTTCTCTACCTTCTTTGAACTGTTTATACCACTTCTAAGCATTTCTTTCCTATTTAGGAAGGCTCACCGAATGCCTTCTGCAACATTCTATACGTTACCGCAAACAGAATTGAATGCCAGTTCTTTGCTGAATGAATTGAGACATTTCAAAATCGCCGGAATCAGTTTTAGCGTCTCACAAAACCAAGCGTAACTCAAGCACTAAGGAATAGTTTGACGTCATATTTCACGCAGATGTCGAGGACAAGTGCCAGCAACCTAAAAAAAAAAAAAAATTGAAATTCCATAAGCCGCGGGAATTTTAAATTAAAAAGGGGTGTTATTTTTGGACGCAGTAGTATATTTTCAGACAGATTATAATCAAATGAATTACTTTAAAAAAGAATAATTTATGTATGTTATTATAAAATGACCACTTTAAGCCGTAGGTCCCGGTCTCCTATGACTGTAAGAGCGTCACAGAGTAGAAGTCAGACTTCTACCTACGGGTGCTCCATCAGAACAGAAGATGCACCCCTCCTCTCTCCTTCCATGAGGGACATGACAACAACAACAACAACAACATTATAAAATGTAAATCAATGACAAAAGAAATGTTCTTTTGTGCTTCGGTGGTGAACATTAAAGGCATTTCGTTGTTAAGATGTACCAAATACTGGTGTCGCCAGTGAAAAAAAAATCTGCATTTTAAAAACTCACCATGTTACCCATAAAATCAGGGCTGGATTTATATGAAAAGACGCCCTAGGCTATTTCACTTATGAGGCCCTTTCACCTCCCATTTTTAAATTTGTAAATTACTGTTCGCTTGTCTGTTAAGTTTGTACATTACTGTTCGTTTGTCCAATCTGCACCAATCTGCACTTTATTTATGCAAGAACAAGCCAGAACTTAGTAGCATAAGGCATGTCAATATTTGCCATAGCAATCAGTGAACGTATGAACTCTACTTTGGTGCAATCTGCATATACAAACGAACAGACCCAATGAGCCGAACGCATTGACCTAAACCGATACATTTTTGTGTTTGTTGTTTAGTCGTATGTGTAGAATTTATCCTTATAAATCTGTAAATTACACGAGAGATAACAAAATATATCATTACTGTGATGTATATATCAATATGTTAAACGAAACATGTTGTGATGAGTACTAATCTTTATAAAAAATGTGGCACGGATAATAAATAAATCAAAAAGTCGAGAACACTTATACTCAGCACCCTATAGAGTACTTGTTACAATAACTCATCAAACATAACACACAACATTTACAAAGGAACAAAATTCAAATAATAAAAACCTTTGACTAAGAAAATAATTATTTTTACGTTTAATTAAATTATTTTTACGTATACATTTTTATGTTTGTTTATGAGTCATATGTGTAGAATTTCTCCTTATTTTCGATTCAGTGTTTACTGTATTTAGAATAGTGTCATTCTAATTTTGTTAACAATTTCAATATATGCCCCTCTTAATCTTGAAGCCTAGTTAGCCTATAGGTAAATCCGGCCCTGCATAAAATATACAACGTTGCTATTACATTCTGTGTATCCATACTCCAAATACAAACTGCTATGAACTGTTAGAATTAGTATTGGCTAGAATTTAAAGTATTGCTAAGCGAAACCAGAATGTCATTGTACGAAATTCCCAGAAATAGTGTTGAATTCTGGCTTTTTTTATTTTCCTTTCCTTAAGGTGCCTGATGGCCGAGTGTCTGGTGCTCGGTAACACAGGTTTCGGTCTGAGTTCGAGGTGCCGTGAATGTTTGTTGGGTTCGCAATCCACTTCAAACAGTAGGTCCCGGTCTAATAACATCGCAGAGCGTTGTGGGGGGTAGTGTTACTCGTATCCGTAGCATATTTTCAAGTTACACATGCCCCTAGGCAATGCTAAATGAGTAACAGCGTTGCAGCCCTTTCTTATGGCATAAAGATGAACTGTCTCTATATTGCCGGCTGCATTAGAACAGCAAGACTTTCCTTACCTTAATCTTGGGAGGAATAGGACCTGGTGGCCGAGTGGTTATCGCTCTGGTGCTCGGTACCACAGGTTTCAGGTTTGAGTCCCGGCGGTGCCATGGATGTGTGTAGGGGTTCGGAATCAGCTTTAAACCGTCGGTTACTCTAATAAGATCGTAGAGCTTTGCGGTGGTATTGTTGCTCCGCGCCCGTAGCTTATCTTCAAGCTACACGCACCTGCTGGATAGTGATAAATGAGTAACGTCGGGGCCGCGCTTGCTTATGGCATCAAAGACAACTGTTTGCCAGCTGCTTTAGAAAGAAAAAAAACCTTGGAGGAATGACGAAAGCCGAATAAAAATCGTGTAAGAAAGTACTGAATTCTAAATTTGCGTTAGAAGAGATTTATTTGTACAGATATTCATTTTCGTGTTGTATTCGTGGAATCGATTCAAAAGATTTCGATGATTGCTTGCAGAAATCTTTATACAACACAACTAATTATAGTTTCCATCAGATAACAGCTTCTCAAGGAAGTTTAAAATATGCCTGTTTTTAAGTAATTTTTTTTTTTCTTTCAATACTTGAAATTCATTCCGATTGTAATCTGGATTCCTTCAGTCCCAAGTTAATTTGAGTTCGCACAAACACTGTTTTATGGGAAACGAGATCTTGATATCCAAGTTCACGGAATTCATCAGGTCACTCCCCAACATTGGACGTCGTCTCGTGCAGAACACTTCAAAAACAGTTAAAAGCGCGTTGGAAGTCAAAAATAACGAGAGAGAAAAAAAAGAATGTTTTTATGTTCTGGAAAAAACTCAGCAAAGCGGAACGAGGTCGAAAAACTTCTTTTGGGCAAAACCTGACTCATGGCCGTCGTTTAACCTGCAAAAATAAACAACGCGGGTAAAAAGACACGCTCAGAGAAGGAGTAGTCAATCCGTGATGTTTGTGGATTTTTGAAGAGAATTCCATGTTTTTGTGGAACGCATCACTCGGTTCCGGCTGACGGGGAAGCAGTGATGTTTATTTTAATCCGTTCATTCAAATTAATTGGAAATGAACGAGATCGAGAAATTCCGTTGCCGAGTTATTCGATTCGGCCGTTCAAGGTCATAAAGCATTTCATTAAAGAATTTGAAACTCGGGTTCCTTCTTTTAAAAGATGTGTATAGCTTTTTTGTTTTAAAATTGTATAAAATCATAATTGTACTAAATAATTTTATAAATTGTACTAAAGCATAATTTCAGAAATGAATGCGTTTTCTTTTAAATTTATAACTTAAATATTTTCCTCTTCTTCTGTTGGCCAATTGGTTAGCGCTCTGGCCTCTGGAACCACAGGCTTTAGGTTTGAATCCCGGCAGTAGCATGGATGTTTGTTAGTGGTTCGAGTGTCTAGCGCTCTAGCCTCGGTGCACAGATTTCGAGTTCGAGTCCCGGTGGTGCCATGGATGTTTGTAATAGTTCGGAATCTGCTTTAAGCCATAGGCTTTGACCGCAGAGCATTACGGAGTCAATCTGATTTCTTCTCACCCACATCATTCCGAACTGTAAAGGGGCAACTCAGCTCTAGGCACAGTGGGTAGTACTACTACTAGTAGTAGTAGTAGTGGTTCAGAATACAGGTTAAACTGTAGGTCCCGGTCTAATTAGCCTAAAGTATGCTCAAAATGACCACAAATCGACAAACCTCTTCTGTTGATATTTGAAGAATCGCTTTCCTATTCTTGTGATAATTATTCTGTTCAATTTCATTGGATGTCCGGATTAACATTGGATAGCACCCTTAAAACCTTCGATAAGCCAAAAATTTTGTACCAAAAAACTAAGAAAAATTTGTTTTTTCCCTAGAAATCAAATGTATAGGGAGCTCAAACAAAACAGTTGACCAAATTTCGCTCAGAGAAGTAATCAATCCGTGATGTTGTGGATTTTTGAAGAGAATTCCAAGGTTTTTGTGTAACGCATCACTCGGTTCCGGCTGACGGGGCAAGTAGTGAATGTTTATTTTAATTCGTTCATTCAAATTAATTGCGAAATTGCTGCTTGTTTTTTGAAATGAACGAGAACGTGAAAAATTCAGTTGTCGAGTTATTCGATTCGATCGTTCAAGGTCATAGAACATTTCAAAGAATTTGAAACGGGATAAATATTTTAAAGATTTACATATCCATAAAAAACAGTTAAATAATTAAAATTAAAAAAACATAATTTCTGTTAAAAACTGTTGGCGGCCTGATGGGCAGCGCTCTGACCTTGGTTTCAGGTTTGAATTCTGGAGGTGGCATGGGATGTTTGTGAGTGGTCTGAATCCACTTTAAGCCGTAGGTCCCGGTCTAATTAGCATAAAGTGTGCACAAAATGACCGTAGAGCGTCAAACCAAACCTTTTTCTGTTGATATTTGAAGAATCGTTTTCTATTCTTCTGATAATCATTCTGTTCAGTTTCATTTGATATCCGGATTAACATTGAATAACGCCCTTAAAACCTTCGATAAGCCAAAATTTTGTACCAAAAAAACTAAGAAAAATTGTTTTTCTCCCTAGAAATCAAATGTATATGGAGGAGCTCAAACAAAACAGTTGCCCAAATTTCGCTCAAAGAAGAAGTAATCAATCCGTGATGTTTGAAGAGAATTCCAAGGTTTTTGTGTAACGCATCACTCGGTTCCGGCTGACGGGGCAAGTAGTGAATGTTTATTTTAATTCGTTCATTCATATTAATTGCGAAATTGCTGCTTGTTTTTTTGAAATGAACGAGAACGTGAAGATTCTGTTGCCGAGTTATTCGATTCGACCGTTCAAGGTCATAAAGCATTTCATTAAAGAATTTGAGACAGGTTCATCTTTTAAAAAGATTTGTATAGCTTTTGTTTTGAAATTGTATGTTTATAAAAAAAAGAAATCAGTTAATATAATTAAATTAAAAAACATAATTTCAGAAATGAATGCGTTTTTTTTTTAATGCATAAGTTAATCCATTTTTAACATTTCCACTTCTGTTGGCGGCCTGATGGCCAATTGGCGAGAGCTCTGGCCTTTGGAGCTATAAGGCTCAGGTTCGAATTATGGCAGTGGTATGGATGTTTGTAAATAATATAATATTTGTAAATAATATATAATAAATTTCAAATATAGATATATGATTCTTCTGCATGAGTATTTGTCACTGAACTCCTCCTAAACGGCTAGGCCGATGTTGACAAAATCTTTTGTGTTTGAGTGGGTCCCTGGATGGTTGGAACTATCCCGCATTTACTTTTAGTATGAGGGAAACCTCCCACCAAGCAGTCCAACTCTCGAGGCAAGATCCTGAACGTCACATATGCCATCGAGGCTCCTCGTTTTTGAAACAGTACGGCTCCGCCCTCATGCTTACCAGCGGTGCACGTTGCCACTGAGCCACGGGTAAGGCGATAGTTTATCTCTTTAAGTGAAGGATTTTATTTTTGAAACTGGGACATACAGGGTTATATGTGCTAGTTAATTTATAATTGGACATTCCACACAAGTACTGTGTTTATACATGCAAAAGAGAATTTTTTTTTTTTTTTTTTTTTCTAATGCAGCTGGCAAACACTTAGACAGTTATCTTTGACGCCTTAGGGCAAGCGCTACACAGACGTTACCCACTTAGCACTATCCAGGAGGAGCGTGTAGCTTGGAGATAAGCTACGGACGCGGAGTAACACTATTCCTGCAACACTCTGCGATCCTATTAGACCGGGACCTACGGCTTAAAGTGGATTCCGAACCACTACAAACATCCATAGCATCGTCGGGACTCGAAGCCAAAACCTGCGGTACCGACCGCTAGGCACTCGGCCATTCAGGCCCCATTAAGTATATATGCTTAAGAGAATATAAATAAAAAAAATAAAATAAATATAAAATAATTATTTTAGAATTTTAATAATAAAATATATGAAAAGTGTATTATTGAATGGCCTCTTCGTCAAATCTTGTGAATTGCGCCCACAATTGTTTCTTTCACAATCGCACAATTGTGAAAGCTGCCCACAGCAACTCATGAAGTTCGTTATAAATATTGAAAACAATTTGCTGCACCAAAAGTTGAACTTTAACAGCAACTAGTTTTTTTTATTGAAGCGTGGATCTTTTGATTCTGGTACGAATTTCCAAAATTCAGTCACAGATGCAGATGTGACTGCATTTGTAGCGTCTTTCATCTCCAAAAACTACAGTTCGTCGAGTATTATTTGATAATATCTATCCTCTAATTTCAGTGATCTATCATCTCTATCATTTGATCATGTCTAATGTCTACTATTATCTACCTTCAATAATATCCCAACTAAATGGAATTAAAAAGCAACACTATTTTTATGAACATAAAAAACTACTCCAATGATACCACAGCTCATATTTGAATCATTATTGCAGAAAAGAACAAAATATCTGATTTAAAAACAAACACCACATAAAATCCATTTTTGCAAATAATCTTACATAAAATCCGTTATTTTTTGACGGCACAAAACATTAATTATTTTAATAATTTTTAAAAAGGTGAAGTTAAAAAAGTTCTGGAATAATAAAAGATGGCAAATTTCCATTTCTAGTTTGAGTTGCAATGGGCCCAACCAAGAACCTTATTCTCTGACTGACCGTAAGTAAAGAAAACCAATGCTGACTGACTTGACTTGACTTGACTTGGTGCTTTGACATGTATGCTCGCTGACGCTGCTTTATCTCAATTTATCCAAATGTTTTCCTTCTCAAAACCAAATGAGACCTCCTCAAAAAACACTCCAGAATTTAAAATTTCAAAAATCATTGAAAAATTCGAAATTCCAGGAATCCAAATTTCTTTCTGAAATACTATATACGTTGTCTATACTCTCTGGTAACCAAAAAGAATAACAATAAAAGGGGCCCTGAATGGTCGAGTGTCTAGCGCTCTGGCTCTCGGTGCCTCAGGTTTCGAGTTCGAGTCCTGGCGGTGTCATATATGTTTGTAGGGGTTCGGAATCCATTGTAAGCCGTAGGTCTCGGTCTCATATGACTATAAGAGCGACACGGTGCAAAAGTCAGACTTCTACCTACGGGTGCTCCATCAGAACAGAAGCTGCCCCCTTTCCCTCCATCCATGAGTAGATCACTCATGGGATGTCCGTGTCGCACTGCAGGACATTGAGGATTAGTCACAACAATAAAAGGAGTATATTTGGACACGAAAGAAATAGACAAAACTACAGATCAATCGATCCAACATTTTAACATTTAAACAATAATTTAGAACACATGAAATACTACTAGTACTTGAAACGAAAAGTAGAAATGAGATAAAACAAGGAAAACTTATGGGGCACCCCATACCATTGTTAGTTGCATTAAATTCCCTGTATCATTCACCACATCAGATTTTTAAAGACTTCTTATAGGAAATAGAATTGCAGTAGGTCATCCTGATGTGAGTGTCCTTCAAAATCTATTTTTATAAGATTGTGACAGCTGTAGTAAATTCTACTGAAAATTGCATAAAAGCATTTTAAGATCTAGCTAAAGATCTTAAAATAGATCTAGATTCGAGCTCATTTGAACTGTGAATGGAAATCATACAATTATAGAAAAAAAAATACAACATTAATTACATAACTAATTTGTTTTTCCTGCATCTTATGCTGTAGTAATGCAGAGTGCACGAAGCTATCAATTTATGGGAGGAAATGGGCTCGTATTGAGTGACTTATTATAGAAAGAGAGCATCAATCATATTTTAATGAAAGATCAGGAACCAGGTAGATTGGACAAAAGAAATTCTTTCAAGGAAGTTTTTTTTTTTTTTTTTTTTTCTGTTTCAAGGTCATTTATGTCTGATTTTTTTCCCTGTGCTTTTTTCGAACGTCAGGAAGGAATAAATGGAGAGATCAGGTTTTTTTTTTAAGAAAATCGAGCTGAAAGCAACCTTACTCAGTTTTACAATGGACACATCCCTTATGAGCGATAGAAGTTCATTTCCAGACATATCCTTTGCTGAAAAACCCAGTTATTTTTCAAATCTAGTGATCCTGAACCAAGACCGAGTTGAAAATTTTGGAGGAAAGATAAATTTTGTAAATATTCATTGATCTAGATGCTTCAAGTAATTACTTTTCCGTCTATGCAATTTACTGCTAAGCAGAGTATAAATTATTTTATTCAACTCCAACAATATGCAATAGGACAACAACAATACAGGATGTACTAATGATTTCCTCTCTATTTCTAATGGGAAAAATTTGATTGGTATATGTCCGTTTGGTATTATTCCAGGATCAGGATCCAAGGATACCAATAGACCACTGTACTTCCTTTTTACCTATAAAATATATGGTTGTTGTTTAGGAAGCAGGGGTTTTCGGGTCCTTGACCACCTACAGAACGAACAGTTTCACTGAAATTTCGAACAGTTTCACTGAAATCTGTAATTTTTTTTTTCACGAGCCTTTTTACACATTATATTTATTTACAAAATAATTGACTGATTATTAAATAATTTAGTAAAAAAAAAAATGAATTCAGAAGAAAAATGAGAGTCAAATTGTTCTAAAAGATCGTCCGGTGAAAGCAAAGGACAACTTTTATTTCAAAATGTAAACGAGATTTTTCAAGAAAAGGACATCGTTTGGAATTCTATAATTTATTTTTTATTACAATTATTTTTTAAGATCGCTCTTGTGCGTTTTGAGTTCAATTCTAAATTAATTTAATTCAAATGAGTAACCTACATATCGGCCCATCTGATTATAATTGTTTTTAAATTCGTGCTTGTGTTTCCCACCATTATTAAAGCTATTTTCAAATAATTCCCAACCGGGCCTTCGACTGGCAGAATAGCTGCTACAGCAGAACCTCTGTACGTCGAACTTCAAGGGAGACGCCAAATAATTCGAGTTATAGAGTTTTCGACTGACGCGGATTTTGTAAGGAAATATTCGACTTGTAGAGGTTTAGATTCTTTCTGGCTTATTTTGAGTTAGAGAGGTAAAATAAATAAAAATTCAACAGTCATTCAGTAGCAAACATGCTTATTTGCAACTTAAAAGTTATATTATGTACTACAATAAAAAATCAAAATAATTCCCACACAACCTTAAAATTAAAAATACTATGTATTAAAAAGTCAATTATTATTATTTTTTATTTATGTTTTTTGCTTTAAACAATTCGATCGTTCTGTATCTATAGCATTATCTAAGCTATAAAGAGCAGAGAATTCTTTTTCTTCCGAGTTGCTATTTCATAGAATTGGTTATTCTATTTACCATATACTCCTACATTGCTTTCTAAGAAACCATGACGTGCATTGTCGGCAAATGTTTAAAGTCTTTAACTTATTTTTCTCAGAACTATAAAGGTAATTAATTTCAAATGATCGAGTTGTAAAGGTTGTAAAATCAAACATCGCTAATGCTCGAGATACTGAGGTCCAATTTTTTTTTTTCGAGTTACGGAGGGAAAATATATACCAAAATGGCTTGTGGGGATTGACTCATTATTTGGACATATTTTTTTCTTTCTAATGCAACTGGCAAACACAGACAGCTTGGTCTTGGATGCCTTAAGGCAAGTGCTGCACAGACGTACTCACTTTGCATTACCCAGGGGGCGCGCGTGTAACTTGAAGATAAGCCCCGGACGCGGTGTAACAATGCCTCCGCCACGCTCTACGATCCTATTAGACCGGGACCTACGGTTTAAAGTGGATTCCGAACCACTACACACATCCAAGGCACCGCCGGGACTCGAACCCGAAACCTGTGGTACCGAGCGCCAGAGCGCTAGCCACTCAGCCATTCACGCCCTTATTTCGACATATAGAGGTTGAAATTTCGAGTTATGGTTGTTTTGGGGCTTGTAGGGAAGGAACAAAAAATGTTTTCGAGTTGTGCCGGTTTTCAACTTAAAGAGTTTCTACTGTATGTGATTGTGTTTCCCACCCTTATTGAAGCTATTTTCACCTAATACCCAACTGGACCTTCGGTTGGGAGTGTAGCTACTGTAGATTGTTTGAGTATTGCATCTGTTTTTCTTTCCCCCCCGCAGGGCTGAGCGGCAAGGACGAGACGGAGGCCACCCTGTGTGACCTGGTCATGGACGGCCTGTGGCACATGTTCTCCAAGGTGAGGCACGCAGAGGTGCACCAGCTCAGCAAGGAGGACAGGGTGAGTACCTTTCCTTTCATTTGAAGGGTGGATCTCCACTTCACCAAAGTCTCAAGTCGTAGAATGTCAGCCCATCGAAAGCGATATCCCCTGACCCCTCTGAGATGGGTTGACATTCTACGACGTGAGACTTTGGTATAAGGTGGACATCCATCTTAAGAGATGCAGGCCTATGTTCAAGCCGCACATTTTCTGCATTCAGTGTCTTCAGAAAAGAAAGCGATGATGTGGAATCCTGCGTAAGAGACAGTTGGACCTTCTTTTCAAGGTGTTTTTCCATATAATACGCATATACGAGGCGGTTGCATCGACGTGTAAAAAAGTCTTATATGTAAAGATAAAAACTAAAATCTTTGTATTAGATTCTGTAGTTGATTTATTGATGCGGTATCGTAAAAAATATAAAAAAAATGATGGTAAAGATTTTAATACAAAAATAATACAGGTTGATTATCATTAAGGTCCCACTTTAAAAAATTCTGTGAAAAAAAATACCCGTCACAATCAGTTCAAATGTGAACTGAAGATACTCGCAGAAAGGGAAAACGGTACGACATCAAAAAGTTCCAAAGTATATTAATAGAGGGCGCTGTAAGCATCCTAAGGAAAGTGAATTCGGCTGCCAGTGATGTTTTGAATCGATACTAAAACGTGTTTTGCATGAGTTGCACGTTAAACCCACTATAGTGTTCAATGGGCTTGATTGTTTCGGTTTTTTGACGGAAAAAATGTAATTCAACAGTCGCAACACACTAGGGCCTGAATGGCCGAGTGGCTAGCGCTCTGGCGCTCGGTACTACAGGTTTCGGGTTCGAGTCCTGGCGGTGCCATGGTTGTTTGTAGTGGTTCGGAATCCACTTTAAACCATAGGTCCCGGTCCAATAGGGGATCGTAGAGCGTTGAGGGGGCATTGTTACTCCGCGTCCGTGGCTTATCTTCAAGTTACACGCGCCCCCTGGGTAATGCAAAGTGAGTACGTCTCTGCAGCACTTGCCTTAAGGCATCCAAAGACCAAGCTGTCTGTGTTTGCCAGCTGCATTAGAAAGAAAAAAAAAAACAGTCGCGACACTATGAGTGGAAAACCCATCCACCACGGCAAGATCATACCCAATTGGATGGGAAAATCGATGAACTTTTGACGATTTTTTTTATGTGATATTGTTTCCCCCTTTACAAGTATCTTCAGTTCAAATTTGAAGTCATTGTGACAAGTGGTTATTTTTTTTTTTTTACAGCATTTTGAAAGTGGTACTTTAATTATAATCACTTTGTATTTCTGATTAGAACAAGAAAATAGTTTTTATGTTGGCATGGAAGACTTTTTGGTGTAAAAGTTTAAGAAAATCAACAGTTCTACTGTGACAGACTTGGCATTTCTGGGTTCTGCCAGTAAAATTGTGACAGTAAGTTTTGCCAAGATAATTAAATAGGAAAGAGGAAATCTTACCAAAAAATAAGTTGTTTTACCTATTGTGCAATCTTACCCAATTTCCTTATTTCATACTTCTGCAAACTAGAGCATTCGTAAGTGCACAAAAAAATTTGAATGTTCGAAAGAAAATGAAAATCAAACATTAAAATGAATATTTTTATTCCGGAATACGAATAAAAATTAAAAACTGTTAAATGAATTAAAGTTGATAATGTTGAACTACAAAAGGGAATATGAACACAAACAAAAGATTGTCGTTGCGTTTGCTATCAAAAAATAATCATCATTTTCATTCAATTAAAAATTGGCGAATTACAAATGTTTTTTTTCTCTATGCATCAATTAAAAATGGGTCTGATGGCCGAGTGACTAGCCTCTGGCGTTCGGCGCCACATGTTTCGAGTTCGAGTCCCGGCGGTGCCACTGATGTTTGTAGTGGTTTGGAATCCACTTTAAAACCGTAGTTCCCGGTCTGATATTGCTGTTGGGCTGACAAACCTACCCTGTAAAAAAAAAAAAAAAGAAAATCTCTCGTTTCGTAATCTGCCAGTAGGCAGGCGGTTGGGGCCGAGTGGCTAGCGCTATGGCTCTCGGTATCGCTTGTTTTGGGTTCGAATCCCGACTGTGCCATGGATGTTTGTAATCCACTTTAAGCCGTAGGTCCCGGTCTCATGTGTCCGTAGAGCATCTCTGAGACTAATCTGACTTCTTCACCCACATCCTTCCCAAACTGTAAAGGGGCAACTCAGCACTAGGCACCGTGATTTGCTGTGGTGCAGTAGGCAGGCGGCCCATTGTCCCATAATGGGGCTGTTGCGCCAATGATGATGACCCGTTAAAAATAGAATGGATTCCAAAAATTCTGACCTTCCTTATTTTTTTATTTTTAAGTTGTGAGACATTCAAAATACACACTCACATGTTCTTAATTCTATTTATAGAAAGGTATAATGTCTGTAAAAATGAATGGAATCATGATTTTATTCTTTTTTTTCTTCCCGCAGTGCACCGTCATCAAGAAGATGATCGCAGAGGACGCCCCCTCCTACTTGGACGCCTATGAAAAAATGCTCAAGGACAGGAAGGACGAAAACGACTTCATCGTCGGAAAAGACGTGAGCTGCTTTATTTTCATTCATTCATTCTTTTGCGGCTTCCTTACGAGCAAAATCGACATTTTATTTCCTTAAGCCAGTGGTTCTCAAAATTTTATGATCTTTTAAAAATCCTACACATAACTACTATCCAAGGGCACTCTATAAAAGCTTCTGAGAAATAGGTTATAACATTTGATCAAATATTAAAGAAATATATTAAAGAAATATCAAAGAAAACAGGGTACTTACGTATTATCGCCACCGCAGCAGAAGTTGCGCCAATAAAGAGCTGCCAATGCGCCAAATTAGAGACTGTTTTGAATCTATGTTAAACTTCATATCGGCCCATTTTCCACCGAAATCCGATTGACTACTTTGTTTTTAAATAAAGGGTTTTGAATTTTGAAAGTGTTTTGATTTTAAATAAATTGTTTTATATATTTTATGATTTGTCACGAAAATTTTAAGTGTAGATTGGCGCCACTTAAAAACCGCCAAATCTGTAGCTGTGGTGGCGTTAATACGTAAGTACCGAAAACAGTAATGCAGTTACAAAATAAAATGAAATGCAAGCCAAGTATATTTATTCTCGTGTTTATGAGAAACGGGAACCTAAAGTGTCATAGTGATTTCTCCAGTGCTTAGGGAAAAAATCTGAAAGGCCAACTCTCATTTCCTCCTCAATCATTGGAGATTTCCTCTTTTTTACACTTCATTGTGATGAGAAGCAGAAAATCCTAATTCACATTAATGTGACCTTGAAACCTGAAGTAAAAGGGTTCAAAGCCTTTCTTAGATAGCGCATTCTTCATTTATAGGAATTCAAAAAGTTTCAACAGACAATTCCTTATGTTTTCTTAATTCAATTACGTTTAATCAATTTAATTACATTCAATTACTTACTTCAATTATGTTTCCTTAAGACAATTCCTTATTCGAAAAGGGCTTCAACAAGAAAGCCGTGTCAACACATTGGTAAATGTTGCCATAAGGAGTGAAAATTAAAACAAGTAATATAAAAAAAAAAAAAATTTTTAAGTCAGTGCCTACTTTTTTTTTTTTTCACTATTTTGCAGAAAGTCCTTTATAAATAATTTTCATTCATTTTTTTTTTTTTTAAGTTTATCTGGCGCCATCTATGGGTAGATACATGCAACTTAAATCTAAAAATAACAGAAATTAATTATGTAAATTTAATGACTGAATTAATACTTGAAAAACCGTATTAACATCCAGTGTCATCCACTACAAGTTCAAAAGAGATGCATTTGAACTTGAGTGGATGAATAAAAGTATTTTATGAACGACTGAAAGTTTGAACAAGATATACATAGGGAGAGTATGAACTAATAGTAGGAACTGAAAAAAAATGTTTAAAAAAAAAAATTAATAAATCATGTTTAATGAAACTAGCTCATTTATTATACCCGTTTAAGTTTATAAAAAAGAGGACAGAAATTTTCTTTGATGTTCTATTAAATTACCATTTCTTCTATATTTTTTTTTTAACCATAAAATTATGGGTATTATTTTCGAAGATAAAGTTTTTCGTTTTCTTGATCATTTTTGTTTTTACCCCTTTCAACATTTCTTATGGGTTAATTTATTTTTAAATTTCTTTCACGAGCTTTTTGGGTCTATAATATTTATTTCTCACCAAGTAATAATTAAATAATAAAATAATGCACAATTGTGCTAAAAGATCGTCTGGTGAAAGATCACCCGATTTCAAGCGGCCTGATGGCCAACTGGGCTAGCGCTCTGGCCGTTAGTACCGAAGGTTTCAGGTTCGAATCCTGGCTGCGGCCTGGATGTTTGTTGGTGGTTCGGAATCTACGTTAAATTGTAGGTCCCGGTCTATTTAGCCTAAAGTGTGCACAAGATGACCGTAGAGCGACAAACCAAACATCCTATTTTAAATTTCTTTCACGAGCTTTTTAATATTTATTTACAAAATAACTTAGTTATGATTAAATAATTTAGTAAAAATGACTTCAGAAAGATGTATCTTTGAGTTTTTCTTTTTTTTAAATTTTATGACATTCATTTTTAAATTGTCAGAAATGTTTTTTGTTATTAATATTTTTCTTTCTTTAATATCAAATTTATCCCATATTGTTTTGAAACTACTAAGCAGGCATTTATCGATTTTTTTTTAACTGCTATCTTTTAAAAATAATTACATTTAAAAAAACTATTCGGTAATGTGATGAAAAATGTCGAAGCATGGCAACTGTTCTAATCTTTAGTGTAATAACTTGATTAGATTACATTCTACATAAAAGGGAGGAGATAGTAATGAATATGGACGATAACTAACTCATAAATAAATCAGATATGGAACAATAACAACTCATAAATGAACTTTGTCTGCGTTTAATTGTGAAATTTTGCGTACAAAGGCAAATGTGTCAAAAGGAAATTTATATCTCCATTCATTTAGTTAAAAGGGCATGTTGAAAAAAATTATGTGTTGGTGTCTAATTTTTTTTTCTGTTGAGAGGCAAATTTTGTTGTATTCTTTAAAATTTTAGTCTCTGTTATTCCGTTTTCTTATCAACTAATTATTTTTATAGAACTATAAATTCAGCATTGACAACTTTAGATAAGTTTTTAAAAAAGCACTTCTCGTTCGTGATTGGGTGAATTCAATTTTTTTAAAAAAGAATTTATTGCTAAGAATTCTTTCTTTTTTCCCCCTATAAATTGGCACTTAAATTATGTTCTTTTTTTTTCTTCTTTTTTTGAAAGTTTGATTAAATGTAGAATAGTAATAGTAATAGGATAATAGTAGTAACTTTCATCATCAGCATAACTGGTTCGACAGCCCGCTGTGGGCCTTGGCCTTCTTCCAGGCTGTTCTCCTCTTAGCCGTGGACCTCCAGTTTTTGATCTTAATAACATTAAAATGAGTTCAAACAGCCGACCCATCTCTTTATCATCTTCCCTGGGTCGTTGTTCAAAAGGGATTGCATTGAAAACCTTCAAAGCAACTCCATCCCTTTCCGTTCTTATGAGATGACGGGTCCGTATCATTCTGTTCAGTTTAACAAATTTTAGAATGTCAATATCTCTAAAAAGTTTGTAAAGTTCAAAATTGTATCTTCTTCGCCAATTTCCATTGTCATTGATACCACCAAAAATAGTAGTAACTTTATAGTATTGAAATTGTACATCTTTAAAACGAAATGTAAAATATAGTATCGCATATGTAATATTGAAAAAAAAAAGAAGAAACTCGATCATTAAATTTTTTCATACACACTGCTTAAATGAAACGTTCTTAGATCCACATCCATACGTCTCGAAATAAGTTTTTAAAATCATCTTTTTTTTTTTTTTAGAAAGATTTAATCTGGATGGATCTAAAATATTATAAGGAAAGAAAAACAACTTCCTTTTGTTACTTGATTGACATTTTATTTTGTGAAATTTAATAGTATCCTTGGCGTTCTTTAAAAATAATACAACCGATTGCTAAAATTGTTGGAATAAGCACAGTAACTGTAACATGCATTTTGTTATTTATCGTTCCCTTTAAAAAAAAAAAAAAAAAAAAAACTATCACATAACTGCCGAGGCTTTTGTTTTTGATGTTAAAATGAGTAGAAATGACGATACGACAAAAAATTGTAAATCTCTATTTGTAACGCTATTAATTAAGAATAATTGATCTCTGAGTCCTAAATCAGGAACTGCAGTGGCATGTTGGAACTTGGATTAAGTCATTGGTTTCATATTCCAATGTTGAAAGTACACCGTATTATTCACTTTTCTAAATAATTTTTTTTTTTCTAATGCAGCTGGCAAACACTTCGACAGCTTGGTCTTGGATGTCTTAAGGCAAGCGCTGCACAGACGTTACTCACTTTGCACTACCCAGGGGGCGCGTGTCACTTGAAGATAAGCCACGGAGTCACAATGCCCCGCAACGCTCTACGATCCTATTAGGACCGGGACTTATGGTTTAAAGTGGATTCCGAACCCCCCACAAACATCCATGGCACCGCCGGGGCTCGAACACGAAACCTATGGTACCGAGGGCCAGAGCGCTAGCCACTCGGTCATCAGGCCCCATATTTGTACTCACTTAAACTCTATATTATTTTTCTCTAAATTTGCTTACGATAAATACATTTATCTCCATAAAAAAAAAAAGTTTTCAAAACAGGTATCAAAATATTACGGTTGTAGACAAGTTATAGAAAAGTGTACTCTTTAAGCATGAAGATGATCTATTTGAAATTCGAAATGAAAGCTCATCGAAGCTATTTTATTAGCAAGAAAAATCAGATCTTTTGTTGTCGATTTCCATGATAGCTTTTCTATAAACCTCAGTGCTTTAACACTTATTTGATAAGCTGCTAAAGCACTCACTGTGTCTGCTGCGGGTCGTAGGATTGAAAGGTACAATTGAATTGGCTCCATAACATTCCATTTTAACATTAAATTCCTAGAATTTGGAAAAATTTAAATTTTGTTTATAAAAAAGTCGGATTTTTTAAACCGACCCCCGTCTCTACTAACAAGGTTTATCTCCACACTACCTCAAGCATCTGAAACCTGTGATTGCGTGATATTTTTTATCGCATTCGTCAAATTCGAATTTCCCCTCGCATTCACTCTTCGCAAACATGTCCTCTTTTGACTTCAGTGGTTTTCCACTCTTATGTAACAGAGGGCAGTCGTTATCATTTTCTTCCGTCGCAAGAGATAAGGCGAACGATTTTGGACTCCATCTACCACGGAGTTTGAACCTATGCACTCCAAAAGAAAAGAAAAAAACCTTTTGAACATAAGACATGGCGAACAGTTTTAATTTTGCATTTCTGAATATTATTATGCAGAGGATTTTTCTCGCTTATTTGTGGATGAAACATTCATTTTTTAAAAGAAACAAGTAATATATAAAAAAAAAAAAAATTTAAAGTCAATTCCTACTTTTTTTCACTATATTGCAGAAAGTCATTTATAATTCATTTTTTTTTTTTTTTTTATGTTTATCTGGCGCCATCTATTGGTAGATATAGGCAACTTAAATCTTAAACAAACTAAAATTAATTAAATTACATTTAATTACTGAATGAATATTTGAAAACTGTATTCACATCGAGTGTCATCCACTACCAATTTTAAAAAAATGCATTTGAACTGGAGGGGATGAATAAAAAGTATTTTATGAACGATTGAAAATTTGAACAAGATATATATAGGGAGATATATATATAGATATATATATAGGGAGAGTGCGAGCTAATAGAAGGAATTGAAAAAAGAACCGGTTATCTTTATTGCATTAAGAAAAATACGGATTTTTCAACGGACTTTTTAAAATCCATCTTATTATTATTTTTTTAAAAACGTTTGTTAATTTATATTTACAGAACTAACTTCCCACCTATATCGTTCGGATTCATTGAATTTTTTTCCCTCGTATGCATGAACTTTTGAACAAAATAAAAACACATTCATTTTGCTTATCAACACTTTCGTTAAAATTTAGTTGATTCATTTCAAAAACGAAAGGACACAGAAATAGTCTTGGACTTAGTAGACTGTGACTGATTTTATTAACTTAACAGTAAACAAAACAAAAAAGTGCTCAATTGTAAGGAATTGATAACAATTTATTGCACAATCAAAATTTATCCTAAAAGCAGAACAAGGAAAAAAAAAATGTTGGCAATGTCGAACAACTACTTAAACTTCATGGTTGCCAGATTCCAACCTAAAAACATCAAACATGGCGTCCCATAGTCCATGGCAAACATGGAGAGCATGGCGTCCCATAGTCTCGGCTTACCATAAATGTTAATAAGAGATCCCTACAAAAGAAGTGGCCCGGATGGCCAATTGACTAGCGCTCTGGCCTTGGGTACCATAGACTTCAGGTTCGAATCCTTGCGGGGGCATGGATGCTTGTGAGTTCGGAATCCACGTTAAGCTGTAGATCCCCGTGTAATTAGCCTATAGTGTGCGCAAAATGACCGTAGAGCGACAAAAAGCAAACCAAACGTCGATGTCAACAGAAGAGCTTTCTGTTCAACAGATTTCTCTTGATGATCCCCTATTCTCTTTTCTATTTTTGATACACAGACACAAGTTTGACCAGACATGTCTAGTTTCGAAAACCCCAACAACCTCCATGTTAAACTGTAACCTAAAGTCTGTTAACTGTAGTCTAAAGTCTAATTAGCCTAAAGTGTGCACAAAATGACCGTAGAATGATAAACCAAAACCAGTCTAGCAGAATAAGTAGCCGCATTATCCTCCAAGTAAAAAAGTCTTCCCATAAAAAACAAATAAACGACGAAAGATGAATGAATATCAGAATCACACGCTCAAAAAGAAGAAAAAATTATTCAGAACGTGATACAATTTTTAGCGAATAATTCCTTTTAAAAAGTAAAAGTTAGAATATTTATCCTTTTCATGGATCGAAAACCTTTTTTGTGTGCCTACGCATTTGTCATATATTTTTTTTCACTTCGATCCGAGATCATTCGCTACCAAAACAGTAGATGTGTAGTAGATTCAGCGTTACACAAGATGCACCCTGAGGGATCTAATACACAGGACTCCCATTTTACTCGCCCCCCTTTCGGACAAACACATCCTTCACGAAGCATGGCATCCTCTTCGAACATTCCTATCTGCGGATATTCCACGCCCGTTTCCGGCATAAATACAGAAGTTTTCGGTTGGATTTTGAACTGAGTTCAGAAACTCGACGCCCTCTCGACCAACACTCAAGGGTAACACACGACCTCTTGAAAATTCCATTAAGAAATCAAATTCTAAAAGCTTTTCTTTCGTATTTCTCATTGTAGGTGACGTGGAGCGACATCGGGCTGACCCTCGCCCTGGCCGCCCTCAAATACCGCCACGGCCTGAGCCTGGAGAGCCGGCCCGCACTGCAGGCCTACCTCGCCCGCATGATGGAGGTGCCCCAGCTCGTGGAGTTCCTCCTGGCCAAGAGGGGCGCAGGAGGAGGCCGCCCTCTAATCACACCCTCTCACGTTACTTTTACTTTTTTTTTTTTTTTTTACACCTTCCTTTACTTTTACTCAAAGAACAATAAAATATGTTATCAACTTACACCTTGTGGTTCGTTTTTACTCATTAGAGAGTTTTGGCATAACGTTTTTTATCGTCCGATATTTTTCTTCCTAGTGTGCAAGCACATAGGAAAGATTGTACCTATTGCGCATGCATATCTGTAATACTGCACTACTGAGCTATTCCTATAAGCATGCGCGCTAGGAAGAAAAAAAGAAACGAACGATAAAAAACGTTGTGCAAAACTCTCTATTAAATCTAAATTATTATACCACCTTCAGAATTATCGAACGCATAGAAATTAATGACAAAGAATTATCGAATTACACTTACACACATAAAACTTAGCATTTTAAAAATATTCGCATTACAAAAACAAGTAATATACAAAAATTTTTTTAGAAGTCAATTCCTACTTTTTAAGTTGAAATTTTCATCTTAAATCTAGCGCCATCTATTGGTAGATACATGCAACTCAAATCTAAAAGCTAAAATTAATGAATTAATATTTGATAAAACTGTCTTAACATCCAGCGTCCTCCACTACAAGTTCAAAAAAAAAAAAAATGTATTTGAAATCGAGTGGATGAATAAAAAGTATTTTATGAACGATTGAAAATTTGAACAAGATATATATAGGGAGAGTGTGAATTAATAGAAGGAAAAAAATCACCTTTACCAGCGATGCTCTAATCACCTTTACCAGGAAAGAACTAATCTCTTAATCTAACATATTATTCCACCTTCAGAATTATCGAACGCACGGAAATGAATCACAAAGAAATGTTACATTTTATCGAATTACACGCATAAACCTTCGCATTTAAATACATTCGCATTAAAAAAAAAAATGAAAAGCGAGTTAAACTTTCAACTGCTGATAAAATAATTTAATAATACTACTGTACAGGGCTGATGGCGAGCTTCTCTGACATATTCTTAACTACACTCATGTCCATAAATTAGGGATAATTCAGAATCACACAGAAATTGAACTCTAAAATAAAAATTTCAGATGTAGAATTATCACACACAGCTTGAAGAAGAACATGCAAATTACAGCAAACCACCAGATGGCGCGGATAGTACGTCACAATGACGAGAGTGTAAGAGAGGGGTATATAAGGAATGGTGGCAAAGAAGTAAAATTGTTCACAAGCGCTTTAAAAGCCTTTGAGTGCAATAACCGCATAGTTATGGCACAAAGGAAGCATTTAGATGATTTTTACGTGGTAGAATTATCGGACGACTGGAATGTGGACGTACCCAGCTGGAAGTATCCGAGGAACTTGGAATCGCCCAGAGTGTCATCTCCAGGCTTTGGCAACGATTTCAAGATGATGGTAATGTGAGTAGATGTTACAGCACAGGTCGCCCCCGAGTTACAACGCCGAATGAGGACCGGTATTTAGCAGTTACTGCCAAAAGAAACAGACGGAGCACAGCATCAGACCTGTCTCGTCAGCTCTCTTCTTCTGCTACCGGTACGACAGTTTCAAGGCAGACCGTGTACAGACGCTTAGGGCACATTGGTCTATATGCTCGTAGGCCTGTCAGATGTGTTCCACTTACCGCAACTCACTGTCGCCTGTGATTAACCTGGAGTAGAGAGCATGCATTGTGGACACCGCAACAGTGGTCTGGTGT
Organism: Caerostris extrusa; assembly: GCA_021605095.1. NCBI lineage: Eukaryota > Metazoa > Arthropoda > Arachnida > Araneae > Araneidae > Caerostris > Caerostris extrusa. The sequence continues at coordinate 305,396 of BPLR01009693.1, read as the reverse complement.
GATGTCTTCCGACGAGACCAGGTTTAGTTTGCAGTCTGATTCTCGCCGGACTTTCATATGGAGAGCGCCAGGTACCCGTTACCACCAAGAGAACACCATTGAACGACACCGTTACGGTGGTGCAGGATGGCTCGTTTGGGGAGGAATTATTCTTGGTTCCAGAACTGGCATGTTCAGAGTGTAACGATCACAGGCCACATCTATCGGGATGTCATTCTGGAACAACATGTACATTTGTTTCGGGGCGCCATGGGTGCTGAATTTCTGTTTATGGATGACAACGCCCGTCCTCACCGTGCAAACAATGTAGACGAATGCCTTCAATTGGAGGGTATCACACGTATGGATTGGCCAGCATACTCACCGGACTTGAATCAATAGAGCATGTGTGGGATATGCTTGGCCGACGAATTGCAACCCGTCAACCCCTCCCACCTGTCAACCGGAACTTCGGAGGGCATTGCTCGATGAGTGGTGTAATATTCCCCAAGATCAGATTGATAATTTGATACTCAGCATGCGTAGGCATTGTAAGGCCTGTATTGCATCGTCCGGGAGACATACTCCATATTAACCATCATACTAACCATGTTATACTGTTTTTTGTAAATAGGTTCTTTTTTGAAATTTGCTCCAGGGAGTAAAAATCGCAATTTTTATTAATTATGTCAAACATATAGCAGCACCTTTTTTTTGCTCTTTACCTTTTGTTTAATAAATAGACTTTACAACTAAGTCAAATTTGTTTTGCTTCTGTCTCTTTCTTTGCCTGAACTTCATTATTCTTAATTTATGGACTTGAGTGTAATATCTCATAAAATAGGATATCCAATAAATCTAGACACTAACATGTTTTATGGATGAATTTTAACAGTATACTTACAAGTGCAAGACTCGGTAGTGTTTCCATTTCTCTTTGTTCCTTCAAACACAAAATTTCCCATTCCTAAGTTTTGCATACATGGGGCCTGAATGGCGGAGTGGCTAGCGCTCGGTACCACAGGTTTCGGGTTCGAGTCCCAGCGGTGCCATGTTTTGTGGTGGTTCGAATCCACTTTAAAACGTACGTCCCGGTCTAATAGGATCGTAGAACGTTGTGGGGGCATTGTTACACCGCGTCAGTGTCTTGTCTTCAAGTTTCACGCACCCCTTGGGTAATGCAAAGTGAGTAACGTCAGTGCAGCGTTTGCCTTAAGGCATCCAAGACTAAGTGTTTGCCAGCTGCATTTGAAAAAAAAAAAGTTTTGCATACATTTCGGGTACACAAGCGCTGAGATAGAAAAATGTTGGCGTCCACTTTGATGTATTTCGTAATGCATCTCATGTTCTCCATAGGATTCGTGCAAATTGCATGCTACTGTTTTATTGAAGGCCCTATTGTGTCGAGATAGATGAATGAACCACGCTTTGCCTTGTTGAAAATCGCAACCAGGTCCTTCCAGCAAATCAACTCGTAGAATTGAGAGATCTTCTAATACTTGCTGGTAATCCTTTTTTTTTTTTTTTTTTTTATTACGTCGAGGAATGGGTCGTATTGACCATTTCCTGTGAGTAGCCAAATTGTGCTGCACCGACGAACGCTGTTACAAGTGTCAATCATTGAGCATTGCCCAGGAGGCACGTGTAGCTTGAAGATAGGCTACGGATGCGAGTAGCACTACCCCTACAACGCTCTACGATCATACTAGAACCGGGATCTATGGTTCAAAGTGGATTCCGAACCACTCCAAACATCCATGACTCGAACCCGAAACCTGTGGTATCGAGCGCTAGCGATTCGGCCATCAAGTGCGTGCTGGTAATCCCTAGAGCTTTTTTTTTAACCATGAAATTAGCGGTATTTATTTGAGGTTTGATTTTTCGCTCTACGGTCATCTTGTGCACACTTTAGGCTAAACAGACCGGGACCTACACTTTAAAGTCGATTCCGAACCACTACGAACACCCATGGCACCGCCGGGACTCGAACCCGAAACCTGTGTTACCGAGCGCCAGCCACTCGACCTTTCAGGCCCCTTATTGATTTGAGGAGTTGGGTTTTTCGTGTCTCGGGCGACTTTCGTTTAATGATTTTGTTTTTTTAATTTCTTTCACGAGCGAATAATTAAATAATTCAATAATGTAAAATTGCTCTTAGAGATAGAAATAAAAATTGTTTTTTACTTTCACCAGACTAAGTGCAAACGAGATTCTTCCAAGAAAAAAATGTTTGGAATTATATAAATCCTTTCATTTTTTTAAGATTGCTGTTTTTGCATTGAATTCTAAATTTTATGGGTAGCCTGTATATCGGCTCAGCCTATGTTATAGAAATATACATTTACAGCAAAATGGCGGTAACGTTTGTCAAAACTCCTTCAAGTCCTTGTCATCCCATCCTACATTCCCCCTTTTCTCATCACGGCAGTGAGCCATTTGTCTTTATAAAATGCCATTTCCTTTGCCCAATTATGTTGTGGCGTGGTTTGAAATGCGATTTCATGAAAGAATTTCGCCCTCTTTCGTAAATTCCGATTCGTTTTTAACTTGAATAATATCATTTGCTTTCGTAGATAAAAGAATCATTCCAAACGGTTTTTTGAGTGTGAAATTTTTTTTTTTTATCTTTTAGTTTATGAAAAAAAAAAAAAAAAAAAATTGTTTGTCATCCACATTCTATTTTAAACTGTTGCTCTTTTAATTATTTTAATTCGCAATGGCATATCTTTCCTGGGTGTTATGCTGTTTGACCGCAGAGAAATATCTGTTCTTAGCAAACCATTTTGCAAAATCTGTAAATGCTACGCCCCAAGAATTAATTAAACTTTTCACATGTTTGTCTTGGCGAATTTTGACACAATTAAAAAAAAATATTCTAAAACTATGAAGGTCTTTTAAAAAAGCTAAAAAACACGCTTTTAGAGTTTAAAAAAACTAAAAAATCACGCTTTTAGAGTTAATCAAACTAAAAGTAAAAAATAAATTAATAGTTTAAAAACTAAAAAACACGCTTTTAGAGTTAATCAAACTAAAAATAATTGTTAACATAATAAAATGACTGACGAGAAAATGAATGTCACTGTTCTAAAAGCGTGGGGTGCTTTGTATGGCATTTTTAAACTAACTCTGCATTTCGGAATGAAACTAGTGAAAAATTATAACCATTGATATCGAGCACCCCACTCTTTTAGAACAGTGACATTCATTTTCTCGTCAGTCATTTTATTCTTATGTTAACAATTATTTTTTACTTTTTAATTTGATTAACTCTAAAAGCGTGTTTTTTAGTTTTTTCAAACTATTAATTTATTTAATATGAAAAATTAAAACTTGCTAATTACTGTTGCTAATTTGATTATATCATATTTACTGAAATAATTTATTTAAAGAAAATCTTAAAATAATTGCACTAAAAATGATTTAAAATATTTTTTATTCAAAAAGTTAAAATATATATATAAAAAAATGAAACCAGTGAAAATTTTTGATCAACACATTAAAAATTACCAATAACTGATTTTATTAAAAAAAAAAAAATGTAAAATAAATCAATATATTTTGTAAATGCAATGTAACAGAATTTCAATAACCGGAGATGAAACACAGACGAAAAAATTATTCCAAACGATTCCGGAATTCGAATTCTTCGAATGAGCAAGAAGTGTTCTGATTCGTTTTTAACTTAAGTAATATCGTTTGCTTTTTCGTAGGGAAAAAGAATGAAACCAAACGATTTTTGAGTATGGAACTTTTCTTTCTTAAATCGAAGTTTTAATTTATTCCATGAAGAAAGAAAAAAATTCGTTTGTGATTCAAATTCTATTTCAAACTGTTCCTTTTTATTTATTTTAATGTATTTCAGTTCGCAATGGCATATCTTCCCTGGATGTTACGCTGTTTGACTGCAGATAAATTTTCTTTATTTACTTTATCTGTCTTAACAGACCATTTTTAACCTTTCTGCAAAATCTGTAAATGCTTCTCTCCAAGAATTCATTTAAAATCTTAAGAAATATCTTTCCGATCTTTGCCCTTCTGAATTCTTACACAATTATAAAATATATTCTAAAAACTATGAAGGTAAAACCATACAAAAATATTTTTTAAGTGTTTTAATTTTCTGATACCATTTTTAACTATTGCCCTTTTTTTTTTTTTTTTTTTTGAAAGAAATTAATCAATAAAACAAAATAATCATTTTTATAAGTACATGGATTGTAATGACATTTTCGATGCGTGTTTATGTTTTTGAGACAAAGTACGTAGAACATTTCTAACTACACTACTAAAATATGCAATTAAGAAACCAAAAATTTTTAATACGAAAAATTAAAATTTGCTAATTTGATTATTATCATATCTATTGAAATAAGTTATTTTTAAATTCATATAAAATATTTAATAAAAAAAAAACATTAACGGTCTACTTTAATCTTATTTAAAGATATTCTTTAAAATAATTGCACTAAAATGATTAAAAATATTTTTTATTCAAAAAGTTAAAATATATATATATAGAAATGAATCCAGTGAACATTTTTGATCAACACATTAAAAATTGCTAATAACTGATTTTTGTAATGCAGAAGTTCAATAACCGGAGATAAAACACAGAAGAAAAAATTATTCCAAACGATTTCGGAATTCGAATTCTTCGAATGAGCAATCAGTCGTTTCGTAGAAAAAAGAATGAATCCAAATGATTTTTAAATGTGGAATTTTTCTGATTCGTTTTTAATTTAAATAATATCGTTCGCTTTCGTAGAAAAAGAATGAATCTAAGCGATTTTTGAGTATGGAACTTTTTTTCTTAAATCGCAGTTTTAATTTATTCCATGAAGGAAAAAAAAAATCGTTTGTCATTCGATTTCTGTTTTCAACTGTTTATTTTAATGCAGATCAAAAATCTTCATTCTTTTCCAGTTAGTCTTCTTCATCAGACTCGATGACATTCCTCCGGGCCTTTCTGCCGAAGGTCTTCGCCACGGGGCTGTCCTCTCCTGAGTGGCTCGAGGTGTCGCGCCTCGTCAGGAGAGGGGAGTTAGCAAGGGCCTCGGCGAAGGCACGATCCGGGGGAGGGCAGAGACTCTTTCGCACCTGGAGAGGCGTGATTCTGAGCACCGCCGGGGCTCCGCCGATGCCGCGGAATGTCCTCTCCCTTTCCGCGGGAGAGCCGGGGATGGAACTGGGCACAAAACACATCGAGGAATTGGCGCTGTCTGAGACGTACTTGATGTGCTGTTCATCCTCAGAGTCCGAGACAATGAAATCGTCATCTTCTTCGGAGGATGGGCAACTGGACTCGCTTTCTGAGACGATGAATTCTCTGGGCCTGAAAGGAAGCAAGCAAACAAACTGTGAAGCGAATTTGAAGTTAACACCAGCAACAGTCGAATCGTTTCAAATATTTTGTTTACAAAAGTGTCTGACAAGTTTTTGCATTTGGTTTTAAGGTTATATTTAGAGTGTTTTACAAACATTTTAGAGATATTGACATTCTAAAAATTTATTAAACGAAAACAGAATGAGATGGGCCGGTCATCTCATGAGAATGGAAAGTGATAGAGCTGCTTTGAAGGTTTTCAATCAATCCCTTTGGACAACGACCGAGGGGAAAACCGAAAAGAGATGGGTCAACTGTTTAGACTCTGATTTTAATGCTATTAAGATCAAAAACTGGAGGTCCACGGCCAAGAGAACAGCCTGGCTGGATCTTTTAAGAAGGGCCATGGCCCACAATGGGCTGTCGAGCCAGTTATGATGATGATGATTTAGAGTGTTATGTACATTCCTTAAAATGATAGTGACTCTCTTCAGTGAACTCAAAAATTTTGATCATTGACATAAAATAAAATACCCCCCCCTCCTCCTCAAAAAAAAAAAAAAAGTATTACAGAATAAAAAGAGCATGTTTCTATGACTTGTTGGAGTTAATTCGGGAATAATAAGCAAAATTATTGATGAGGATTGTGTTGTCCTGTTCTTAGACAAAACTTTATTATACAGGGACAGCACATGCAGTTTGTGTAAAACTTATAGTTGCCTAACCCATTTATTTCTCTAGATCACTAGGAACAAAGAAATAAGAATCGTCTTAAGCAGATTTTCTGAGGACTTTTTTTCCACCTATTCAATACAATGATAAAAACCAAACAGATGTAAGATTAAATTTAGATTTGGATTGTCGCTCTACAGTCATTTGGTGCACACTTTAGTCTAATTCTAAACTGCTGTAAGGCTGGCATTTTTGTGAAACAGAATGATTTATCCCTTCAATGCCAAATTTTTTTAATGAGATCTTGCCTCCAAATAAATAAATAAAAATAATCATGGATGACTGTCAAATCAAGCATATTTAATCATGCAACGCCTTTCATTTATAATTTTAATAACAGAAGCTTTCAGTGAATTTTACAGATAAGTTTTTGTCACAATTATATATAAGAGCAAAAAAACAACAAAAAAACTCTTGCTACAAAGCATAGAAAAATTTTAATTATTTTAATATGCATAAATAATAAAATTGCATTCAATACTGGTTCATCTTTGCCATACCTAGAATATAACACTTTATCACTTCTTTCATGTTTAATATCCTAATATGAATGCCATTCTTCTAAAGATGTGCGGGTTTAAGTATTACTAAGAGGATGCCTATTGCACTGGATGAGGAAGATTTTTCGAAGAGCATGGATTCAAGATGAAATATGGAAAATCCCTTACATAGTCTGTTTGATAATGGTGAATTATAACTGAAGCATCTCTAACTTTGTTATTTGAAAAGAAAAAGCCAAACAAGAATTTCTTCTTCCAAATTGGCAGACTCCAGTACAATATTGGGCACATTTTTATCATACAGAGTTTTACATGACTACATATAATAATTAAACTGATATGTAATTGAAATTAACAACCCATATGAATGCTAACAAATTTACTAACAAAATTCATTAAGTTTTTTTTAAAGAAATAAATGTCATTAGAAGGGATCTTTAATTAATTAAAAAAATTGTATTGAAATTTTATTTTTCATCAAATATTTTATATATTATTCAATGAAAAATATAAAATTTTATAGAAATAAAATACACCATAAGCAGTAGATAAATACAAAAACAGCTGAATGAAATAATAAAGAAAAAATGTTTCTTACTTAGCACAAGATATTCTTTTAGCTATTTTAGTTGCAGGCTGAAAAAGAGTTAATATTTATTAGGTGTTTCCATTTATTAATATATCAGTATTAAATAATCAAGTTGTTCTACAAGAATTTAATGTACATTACAAATAATCAAATATAAAAACAGCAGTATCTATATTATGTTCAGAATGATTTGCAATGCTTTCAATAGAAAAAGCATCAATGGATCACAGCTGTGAAAGCTAACAGATAGAATTAAATAAAAGATTCCAATATAAATTTTTTTTCTCAAACTACTTTTTAAAGTTTTTTTTTTTTTTTTTTTTACACTAACTACTAAAATTTTAATGTTGCATATGACACAAATAATCCATTAAGTTTCAGATATTGGGTTATTGTTTTCATCAAAAAAATTAAAAAAAGGTTTATTCATTTGCTTATCACTTATATCCTTCTCGAAGATCCCTTTTAATAGTAAGCCTATTAAATAAAAAATTTTATTTAAGAAAAAAAGTTGGTCAAAGAGAATTCATTGACAAGTTTTGTTAATAAAAAAAAAGCAAACTGCTTGTAAAAATTTGAGAAGCATGGGCAAATCTAATATGATAAGAACTAAATGAGTGCTTTAGATTTCACACTTCTTAAATTTTATAAAATTCTAATTCCTTATAGGAATATTATTATTTTTATTACAAATAGATGTCAAACTTTAAGACTATTAAAAACTTACTTTTTATCATCAAAACTTAGATCTGCCATATAACTGGAAATGGATGCATCCACTGGTTCCCTTGTCGAATCTTCTCCAACAAGGTCATCACTGGAAAGGGCAGTTGTATTGTAATTAGGAGTGGAATGAACCAAACGATGATCTGAAGGAACTGCAACACCTCCTGGTGAAAAAGATCCTATTGCAGAATGTGATTGCTTGGTTTCATGAAAACTACCATTTTTTTCTTCAAAAGAATGGATATTATGCTGTTTGTCCAGTGGACTTGAAACATCAGGAGGTATGTCTTCTTCATCAATGAAGCCATCAGAATTTTTACTCTTGTCCAAAACTGATTCATTTTGAGATGGATCAGACTTATCGGAGGACACTGATTGATGCATAGATTCATCAAGTTTTGGAGAAATAGTTACGCCAGTTTCTGGCATTTGATAAGTACAATGTATATCAGGTATTATTTCAATCGTATCATCATTATGGGGAGCAGAATTATTTTTTATTTTATTATCACAAGAAGAAATCTTTGTATCTGTATTACAAGTAGAATATTTTTTTACACAATGTATAGAATCACTATCTGCTTCTTCATCCTCAGAGGAAACATTTATTATTTCAATATCATTAGCAGAAATATTTGTTGTTCCAACAGATTCTTCGTTAGATTTGGAATTTTGAGTAAATTTTTCTTTGGTTTCCAAATTGTGAATAAAACAATTATCCTTCTCTTTAAATGATTCTGTAGTATTAATATTGATACCTACAGAACGGCGAGGCCGAGATTTACTTTTTAGGAGAAGCTAACGATCTTGCTTCCATCATACAACCAGAAAAGTCGTTTTTCTTTGAATTATCTTCAGAAGTGACTTTAGAAATATCGGAACTTTGACCTAACATTAAAGATCCATGTAATGAGAGTTTCTGGTTCATGAGAGTTTTTGGCTTAGTATCCATCGTTAGAGGAAAATAGTTGGTTATTGATGTTAATTTATCTGCATCTAAAGGAGAGGGAAAAAGTGTTTAATAAAAGAAAACATTTACATATGTTTAGAAATAATATTCATATAATGCTATATGTATATATATATATTCTTTGTATTCCAAGTAACAGAAAAATTTTACAGAACAAAAATAATATAAAAAAAGAAGAAAATGCATAATATAAAATTTATAAAGCTAAAATGAGTTTAAATTTAAAATTTATTTTAGACAATGTTATTTACACTTTATTAAAAAAAGGAAAATTTGTTCAATTCTTAAGTTTACAAGCTATGGAGAGTTTAACTTTAAACATACACCAAAAACCCTTAAGCCAACATAACATCATGTAAAGAAACTTAATTATTAAGAAATTTAATTTTCTTTCTCTCATGTTAAAAATTTTTACAAAGCATGGTACTGACATGGTTTTGACACCAAAATTATTTAAATAGCATGATAAACTTTCTCTATTCTGCAACTTTAATTATTAAAGTATTAATGGGAGGTACAGGTTATTACACTTTAAAAGGCTTGATTTTTTAAAGACTGACTCAAATTGGTTAAAATTTCCAATTTTCATTACTTCATTATTATAAAATTCTGTGGGTTAGTGTACTTTGCAAACTAAAGGAACTTGGTTCAGTACTAGAAATGAAAATTCATTCACAAGAGAAAGAAGAACAGGCACCACAAATGCTTTTCTGAGGAGAGTTTATTCTAAAGGCTCTGCTCCCACTGAGGCGTGAAACGTTGAAGATTCATGCGGCAGGCAAGAAAATTTTTTCGACCCTTTCACAACGAAAACGTCAGAAATAGCATTATACTTAGTTGTGCATTTCAAACCGGTTTCAGGAGAACGTGGTGAGGCTAGTGATTGGTCAATGCTTCACGCTTAAACATCTTGGTGGGAACGAGTCTTAAGTCTGACATCACATGGAATGGTACACATCTGTTTAATGGCAGGAACAGATGAATCAATTATTTGGGTGGAAGTCTGGCAAGACATGCATGCCACAAAGCTTCTTTGACAGAAAAATTACAATAGTGTGGAATTTTTTTGTCATCGAATTTTATTGTGTCATCTAAAATTTTGATTAAAATTGTTTTTATAGCAATTAAAATCCCTCCTAAATGACATTTCCCTCCTCCCTAAGGCATTGCTCTTTTTTTAATCAGTTTGATTTGGTTGCTTGGCAGTCGGTGATTGCACTATGGTGACACCAGACTAATGTTGTCTTACCAGGTGGTGATTTAAAAAGTGGTAAACAAGATCCATGAACCAAAACATAAATGGCACTGCAGTGAAGGAGATCTTTAAATTATCTTAACTGCTTTAATAAAAATTTTTCTTCTTTTAAAAACCATGAATATCAAAAAATAAACATTATAAAAAAATTGTATAGGAGTGGAATGATATTTTCGCAATATTCACAGTATATGCAGAGAGAACTCACTTTCTTTACTATTCTCGGATTTACTATAGGTGTGAAAAACAGCATCTGTTTTGTCTTTGTCAGTCAGATTTATATATTCAGGTAGAGAAGGTGGTTTATAAGCATCTGTAAATCAAATACAGGACAATATAGATTCATATTAGATGCAACAATTTTTTAAAACATTTTTTAATAGAAAAAAATTATATACATATTTCATGTTCTGTTTAGACACATTATCTGTTTTATTAAATTAAACTATATTAAAATTAACAAACTAGCAATTTTATATTGAAAATGTTCTATATAAAAACGTATAATACATTATATGCTTTTTATATAGAGCATATTCAGTACTTCTATAATTATAAATATTTTCTCATTAAAAATTGTGCTATTTTGTCTAACAGAAATTTGAAAAATATATTGCAAGTTTTAAGAAATTAGCCAATGCTTTAAATATTGTATTTTTAATATTTATTATTCAGAAATGAAAAACAAATATATTATAAATTGAAAATGAATTCAATATGATAATAGATAAATTGCACTTTGTTAATAATTAATTGCATAATTACAAATAAATAATAATAAATATACCATGTTTGCTTTACCATAACATAATTTTTATAAATGTCTTAAAAAGAAAAGTTAAAAAAATTTTAAGCCATTTTTTATATATTTAAAAAAATTATTTTTCTTAAAATGGTAACTAGAAAATGGCAGTTATAAATATTGTCAATAAATTTATTAAAAAAACTTTTTATATATATATAATATAAAACATCAAATTTTATAAATTTCCTGCAATGATATTTTAATATGCATGTAAAAATTGCAAATAATTGTAATGTGGAGTGAAATTTTACTACTATAAAAGGGAATAAATATTTCCTGAGAATATATAAAAATGAAAAATTCAGTAAAGATAAGTTTATTACATGGTTAGATCATATTCCATTTCAGCATTCTATCCAATGTTTTCTGTTATTAAAATTAATAATTTCATGCAGTGTGATTTAAACAATTGATTAATTTGAAAGTACCTTTCTCGTAGTTCTTCTTGAAGGAAGGAATGCGCTCAGTGTAGGGCCGAGAGTAAGTTCCAGCCAAGCGGATGCCTTCTGCAATAACAGAACCTTCGGTTTGAATCAGTTCTTGTGCTACAGCAACCTGCAATTGTTTTTAAACACATCAATTGGATTTTAAACAAATGCCAATTCGAAAACTCAAATCAAGAAAACAAATGAAGTCATAAATTTGTAAAGTATAGATTAAAATAATAAAACTAAAACAAAGTCCATTTTCCTCAGTGAACAACATAAAATTCATTTCATGTTATATTTCAATTTTATCAAGCAGAACTTTTTTAAAAGTAATACTTATTGCAAAAATACTTTTCATATTAAATAAAAAAATATTTTCCAAGAATTTGGCATTATATTCTAGCAAATCAAAATAACAAAATATAATAGAAACATGAAATATTTTCTATCATATTATTTTTTTTATTTTTCTATTATATGGTATTTTTTTTTTTAGCTGTGTAATTACAATGTCCTGAATTAATTTTTTAAACTAAAATAAATAAAATTAGTTGAAAACTAAAATAAGCAAACTTCAGCTTGAAAAAAAAAAAATTGTTAGAAATAAAACTATGTATATCCTAAATACAGTATTTAGCTAATTGGATTATAATTTACGGTACTGAATCTGCACCCTATTTTATATACCATTTCCTGCCACAAAAATTCACTTATTTCGAACAAAACAATAAAGATTCTCATTAATTTGTAAAACAAGAGTTATAACTTTTCAAGTTACATGCGTCTGGTAAAATAATTACAATTTTAAAAGTAAAATTATCAATGCTTTTTCAACAGTATACATGGATGCCAAACCTCAACTGGGACTTTTAACAATAATAAGATTATATATATATATTCCTTATTCTTCTGCAAAGTACTCTAAATTGACATGATGACTTATTTTTTGTCACATCTATGCTTAATATCATTCAATTATCTTGCAGAGATGTTTTCCTTCACCTACAAGATCTTCTCTTTAGTGACCATATTTCACTATTTTTTTTTTTCTATATTTCTATAAATACACCCCATAGATTGTTTTACTTAGAAATGTTTAAATCTAAAATTTTTATAATCTCTTCGAATCTCAGGATTTCAATCAATTTATAAAATATTCTAGATATGAAAGTAACAAAAATCATGATTTAATAAAGCGAACAATAATTAAAAATATTTTTCAAATTTAAATCAAGAGTGATGTCTATATTTATGGGATAGAGGATTTTTTTAATGTTATTTTTAGTTATTGTCTTATACTTTTTACACACATAAATTGTACTTTTATGAATGTTATTATTATTTTAGCTTTTTCTATTCTTTTCGACAAGGTCATGAATTGTCAATGAAGCCTTTTCCTTCTTTTTTTTATTTCCCCTTAGAAATTTAGTTTTCTTTTTGCTGAATTCATACATGTTCCAATAGCATAAGCCAGCCCAAATCTAATTAAGTAATTTCTTAAAATAATAGCTTGATTTCTTAATAATGTAAGAAATCAAATAAGTTTAACAATTTACATTTTAAGAAAATAACTTCAAAACAAAGATAAAATTACTTTTGTTTTTTCAAAAATGAAATGAAATTAATTTTAAGAAAATTAACATTTACTTATTCTCCTTTTTGCATTCAGGTACAAAAAAAAATAAATAAAAGTCAGTGCCAATAATATAGTTTGTTTTATTTTTGAACTGTACAAATATTATGTTTTTTGGTTAATTTCATTAAGAATTGTAAATGCAAAGGTATAAAATTACTAACTGAAACAATCAATAATATTTAAAATAAAAAATTATGATAAACTCCAATTTAAATCCAGTATCCAATTAGTTACAAAACATATAGATAATTTATTTCCGGTATTATTTAAAAAGGAAAACATTTCAAGAATTGAGCTATTACTTGTTTCTTAATAAAATCATGTGAAACAGCCCCCTGCGTCATTATCCTCTGCGCTGTCTTCTATCTCCCTGGAGAACATGAGGTCATGATCGCTGATCCCAAAAACATCGAGTGAATGGAGGAAGGCGATGTGAGCATCTAAGGAGACATCAGAGGAACGCTGGTGAGAATGTAACCGAGATAGCTGGACTTGCGTTGCAGAGTGACGAGGACTATCAAATGTGAACAACTCCCGCAGTTCTTGCTTTGAGAAATACCTTTGAAAGAGAAAAAAAATAATCCAATCAGTTAAAAGAACTTTGACACTTAAAAAAAAAGGATTGAAAGAATTAAATAAAGGAAGTTGTAACTAAATCTGTGAAAATAAATATCTACATAGAATTGATTTTGCAATAATTTTTTTCCCCACTTTAGAATATCAAATCGATTATAATAGTATATTGATCTAAGCAGTGATACATTTTAAGTTTCTTAAAATATTGCGAAAGTTAGCTTTTTTTTAGAAGATCCTCTGAAAGACATTTCTCCCCTTAGATAGCCAATCTTCAAATGCTGAAGTAAAGACTCTTGTTAAACTATTAATAATGGAATGTTTGTTGTCAAATACTGAAGCATAAACAAGATCCCATTTTATTGAAAAATACAATTTTCTTTACTTCCATTTTTAAATTCTTGAATATCTTTATATATTGAAATGAACAATTTCAGTTTCACTAATTTATTCTGATTTAAAATATGAAGAAAAGAAATACAATATACATGAGTAAACTATTATTTAATTATAAATTAAAGGAAGCCATATTCTTTAGGCAAAATGAGAACATTTCTTTACTTCATTACCTATAAGGGTCGGATGAGCCAGTGGCTTGCTTTGTAATCGAATCTTTAAATATTTGACGACGATATATCTTTTCTTCAACAGTTCCACAAGTAATCAACCTGTACACAACAACATTTTTCTGTTGACCAATTCTGTAGACTCGATCAACAGCTTGAGCATCTGTAGCTGGATTCCAGCTTGGATCATCTGGGAAATGGACAGACTAAGATAAGTGACTGGACTTATTATTGTTGCACATTTTTTTTTTTCTAATAATCCACAATATGAAAAATATAAAGTGTTTTATTCCTTTAAAATTATTTGAATTTTACAGTCATAAAAATCAGGAAGAAAATTACTTATTGTAATTCACATTTGGCTTGCTTATTGGGTATTTAGATTTTTAAATAATGTGGCATATGAAAATACTTTATGCAATAATTACAATTATAAATGAAACTGGTTTATTTTCTTCCAAAGTTTACAATATCAGTGTTCAGAAATTGAAACATGATAATAACTAGCCAATATTAATTTACCTATTTATATTAAAAATTTTCACTTTTAATAGTATAATCCTAAATTTTATTTGACAATGCAAATGTTAAAATGCTAAGGTAGTAGCCACTCATTGTTTGATATAGATTACACCAAACCAAGAATCGATTGAGCAAGCTTTAAGATGGAATACAAATAATCAAGATTCATTTATAACAGTGTAGATAACAGTATAGGCTTCTTAGAGATCTTAACCGGCAGACATAAATTAAGAGATCCTTCTTAATAAAAGTTAAGAATAAATTTGCTTAAAATATAAAAAAGAAAAAAAAATACCCCACAAATATATATTTTAAAGGAAAATTCTACTTACAAATAACAACTCTATCTGCAGCAGTTAAAGTGATGCCTACTCCACCAACCTAAATAAAACATTAAATGAATATTTTTAGAACCATAAGAACAAATTTTAATTAATGTTTTTAAAAAGCACAGTTATAAATATTCCTTATTTTATAAACATATTTACATTACATGTTATTAATTTGAGTTATTTATCTCATATACAAAACAAAATGAGTTGAAAAACTATTTAATATTTATATTACACACTTGGGATATCACAATATATATAATACTATATGAAAGAATTTATAAACCTACTACACTATTTTTTTAAATAAAAATTTGGAAAAAAATGAAGAGATAAAGATGTTTATCTCTTCATTTTTTTTCCAAATTTTTATTTATTTTTTTATTTTCATAGCAAAACAAATTACTCAAAAATTAAAAGCAATTTTTTAATTTTTATTATGTATTGTTTAACAAAAATTGAGAATAACAAAAATACTTAATGAAACAAAATCACATTGAATATATGTACTTTTAAATGCACTACACAAGCTTTTCTTGAATATTTTAGATGGTTGTTAGTTACATTAAACTTTTCTTAATTTCCTAACATATATGTATGCATATATATTTATTTCTTACACAAAGCACTTTGAAAGGTTCAAATTATGCTTACATTACATGTTTTTTGACAATACATAAAAGAAACGCCTACCTGGGTGGTAAGAAGAAGAATACTGAATATGAAGTATTAGTTTGAAACATTTGGATTCTTCTTTCCCGTTCTTCAATTTTTGAAATAGTACCATCAATTCTCATTACCTTCCAGTTTCTAGAAATTTAGTAAATAAAATAAATATAGAAAGCAATTGAAATACTTAAGAGTTTGGATAAATAATATTTAAAAATATAAAGTAACCCAAACTAAAAATTAAGTTGTTTTAAATACATACAAAGGGAGGTTAGAAAATTAGTAATTATAATAAAAACATATTAAATTCAAAAGCTATAATAAATATTTTTAAGCAAAAGCATTTAAAAAGATTACATTTTCTTCAATATTATTGTTTCAGAAATTCAAGAGAGGAAACTAAGCCCTTATAATATCAAAATATAAATACAATAATAGAGAAAGTGTTTTACTTATTGATTAATATTCGATGTATCATATCTAGGATTTTTCGGGATAAAGAAAATACTAGAGTTCTGTGTCCTTCATTCTTCAGATTTTCCAATAGTTGAATGAGGAATTTCATTTTTCCAGATTCGGCCATCAGTGTCTCATCTGTCACATTTTCAATAGATGAAGAATAAGATGCTTCATTGTTGAGTTGCCGGTGCAAATCCTCTTCACTAGAAAAAAATATATAGAATCTTTCAGATGCATAAACAAGAGTTTACAAATCATTATAAAGTCTGTGAATATTACTGTTATTTCCTGCCTACAATTTGTGTATTACAAGCCAAAATTTTAAACCTTCGAGGTGGGGATCATAAGCCCCTGTATGCAATCTGTGGACATTTCTCTGCAGAAGTCTCAAAAAAAAATTTTATGAAACCACTACTAAAAATGCTCTATGTTAACTAAGATTAGATATTTTGGGTGGGAAGAAAATAGTTAATTTTCTAAACACAAAGAAAGGAGTATAACAGCTAATTGAAGGCAACTATTTATATAAATGTATATTATGTAAGGGTGGATACTAATGCATAAAAAAGCTGGAATGAAGTACCAATAAGAATTAAAATGCTTCGTAGAACACTAAATTAATAACTAACTGTGACACCGATTAAGATTTTCATCTATTTAGCAAATATAAGGATATCGTCAGAAAAATACTGTCATCACCATAATAATTGTTTTGACCATAGCACTTAAATGCATATATAAAGATATACATTTAAGCATATCTTCTTTAGATATGCATTAATTTTCACTATCAAAAATTTTAATATGATTTTTTAAAATATTATTTTAGCATCACAAATAATCTTTTAAAACTATTTGGTACACCAAAGAAAGGCCACAAATCATACACGGATTATATGATATCAATTATTTTTTTCAGGTGGCCTAATTTCAGGGCGAAATTAGGTTTTTTTAAATTTTTTCAGGTGAAAATTACAGCAGCAGGTTATGCGACACTTTGAATTATAGACGGAAATTATGGTAGATTTATGTCAATCATATTTCATTATGTCACATGCGCAGTACTACAAATATACTAGCATGCTGCCAACTTTAAAAGGAAATATTAACCAACTGTACAGAAAATACGTAAAAAAAAATACGCTCAAATAAGCAACCCTACTACAACTGAAATTTATCAAAAATGAGAAATTTTTCTTTGAAAATATTTCAACATGCTTGTTATCTTTTTAATAACAAGCTCATGGGTTTTACATTCCATTTGTCTTCAGATTGTGTCTTAAAACTATTTGCAAAACTAATATGAACTTGATATAAAATGTTATAAATTCAAAATTATTAGAACCAAAGCTCACTTGATTTCTCCATTGAGTCCTAATTGCGTACAGGCTCTCTGACTCAGAAGACGAGGATGGTCACAAATCTTTTAAGGTAGTCAATTCAACAAGGGGAGACCTTTTAGAAACAAGAATCTGAAATATTTTTTTTACATATAGTCTTCAGCAAAATAAAAATCTTATTTAATAATAAATGTCTTAAACAAATGTATAAATTTATTCAAATAACTAATAAATATAATTATTTCTTTTATTTTTAGTGCTCTTTGACTTATTTCAATTTAGATGAACTGATATTATTTTTAAAAATAAAATTTTTTACATTTTGCATTTAGTTAATTGATTAATATTATTTCTTCTAGACTTAGTTACTTATCAAGAATTTAATCCTTTCCAATTTTTAAAAGTTTAGGTCATTAAAAATCTTAAAATCTCTTTTCTTATTGTTTTAAATGCCTTAGCACCAAACAGACAAAAATTCAATGCATATAAATCCTAAATACTGATTACTGATATTGAAATTATACACATTGTTTTGCAATTATCATGTTTATAATTTACAGCACTTTCACACTAGATACATTGACTGTAAAATTTATCAAAAAAATAGGAATCCATTTTTAAAAATGAAAATCAAATTTGAATTAAACAAAAAATTAGAAAAGATTGCATTCCTTTTTTTAATTTTTAATTGCAAGTTATTTAAAAATTGACAAAATCTGCTTCCAACACTCTCTATTTCTCCATGTGTGGTAAAAGCAAGCTTAAATGCTAGAATGCTAAGAAGATATGAACAAGTGATCAAAATAAAATCAAAAGAAAAAAACATTTTAATGATTAAACTTTTTACAGCAGGTGCTGAAAGAGAGTACACCAATGCAATTCAAGCTACACTGTGGCAGCATGATTAGAGCACACAATAGCTAAAATAACAGGCATGTCATACACATTTCCATTAGCAATTAGCTGTTAGTTCATTAGACATTTATCCAACTTTTACAGATCACGCTCTTAATGTGCCCACAGAAGAAAAAAATCCATAAACTAAAATCGATGAATGTGGCGACCAGAAAATAGACCCATTTCATCCGATTCAATGTGGCCAGTAAATAGTGTCAAGATAATCTCTGATGTTCCTGATGTAGTCAATTGGGTATTCATTGTGCGGGAACCACATCCATTCGCATATAGCTGAAGGAACACAAGAAAGCAATATCAATAAGATATCTTGCAGAAATGGAAGTGGCCTATAATTGTGTGATATTTTTCTAATCCATGACAATTTTTTTGCCAGTACAAAAGTATTACTGCATTGCTGCAGTAACACTTGTACTGTACTTGTGCTGGTTGCTCTTTTGAACACCTACTGAAAAAGTTTAATCATTAAAATGATTGTTTCTTATAACTTCATGTGTATTTCTCACTTGTCTTGTACAAACATTCCTTATGTGCTAATACTTAGGTGCTATTTCTGTACAAATCTACTTATTTCTATATTCTTAACCTGTCTTTATTAACTTTTATGACTTCCTGTGTGTAGATATATATATAAAAGAAAGTATTTGTCTACCTTTAATGCTTATTGAAGAAGAAACAAAGGATACAAATAAAAAAAATTCTTTTTACCGTTTTGACAGCATCTGAATGCAAGAAATTTCTGTATATTTCACATTGAGCATCTGACAAGAAAGTCCACACAATCAAATCATTCTTTCTTGTATTCAAATGTTTTTCTGCAATACTAGAAAATGTATTTCCAATTAGGTTTTATAATATTTAAATAAATTCATTTAAAATATTAATGATTTAGTTTTTCTAGACAAATTGAATCTATGTAAAGAAAGTTTGGTATCTCTTCTTCAATGCAATTTTTGTCCTGCAATTATGCATTAAAAAACATAAGTAACAGAAAGAGTAAAAATTAAAATGTGATTTTTTTTTTTTAATCTGAAATAACTTGTGCTACTTTCACTAATAGTAATAATATACCTAAATGCTTAAGATTAATTTCAAAATAATTTTTTAAAATTTCAAGGACAAATGAAATTTACATATTTTTATAATTAAATAGCTATTACATGCCCAATATAATACAAAGAATATGCAAACAAATCATATCTAACTCAAATAAAAGGACAACTAGAGAGCAAAAACATTTGACACCATATTTTTAAATTTCGATTTCTTTCCTTTGAATACATTATTATTGTAAAATATCCTGCAGATTTTAGCTACATAAAGAATAAAATAAGAAAGGCTAATGTCGAAAGACAAATTTTCTTATTTGTATTAAAATAACCAATAAATTCAATAAGTAATCTGAAAAAAAAAAATCATAATCCCATAAAAGGGAAAATAATACAAATGATTTCTGAAAGAAAGAAAGCATTTAAAAAGCATGCATTATGAGACTGAATGGAACCAACTTACTAAAAATAAGGCAAAGATTTCAAATGATTACAAATAAAAATAAAACTTATACAAAACATTAATACATAATTTCTTTCTTACAAAATTAATTAAAAGACATTTTATACACTATAATCAATAAAATAAACACCTCAATTGCTGCAGTCCTTTTTCAAGATCACTGACATCATCAGAAGTTTCTGAATTTTTTCCCAAACTTCTGCCTTTGTTCTTCAAAAATATGGTTTAATGAGCTTTTTCAAGCTTTCTGCCATTTCATTTCCTAAGCACTTTTCCCCAACAGTAGAATCTTTTTCTCTGGCCTATAATCAGTAATTACACAACTAAGAATTATAGAACACTTGAATTTGTAATAAAAAAAATTAAATATTAATTTCTATGATCACAATAACATTAAAAGATAATCAATTTTTATTCATTCCAATTAAACATGATATAAAATTAATAATCATCACATACTGGCAAACTTATTACTAACTTTACAAACTTACTTACTAACAAAATAATTTTACATATAAAGTACAAAAACATTTTAATGAGTTGTATCAAACTTTGGAATCTATGAAATTTAATATTTAAATGCAATTGAAAACTTCTACAAATATAATTAATCACCAACAATTTTTTGTATAATTACTATATTATTTTTAAAATATATTTTAGAAAATTCATATACATTTTTAGTGCAATAAAACCACTTTTAAATATTTAAAAATTATATTTATCAGTTTAAAGAAATTGTAAGCATCCATCCTGCATAAGACATTATATTACACAAGCACACTATATACACACACACACACACACACACACACACACACACACACACATACATACCACACATATATATTAACAGCCATTTTGATTGATGCGATTTATTAACAAATTAGTAGAAATAGAATAGAATACTTTCAAGAAATGCTAACCCATTAAAAATATTGTAAGCAATCAGTATTTTACAAAAAAAAAATGTGCAAAGGACTTACTCTTGTAATAGTGTTCTCATATTGCATTTTGAATGTTTTCAAAGACCCTAAAAGAGTACCTTGGTGAGCAAAATCATATAATGCCCATAATTCCTAGAATGAATAAATGAATCATATATCAGTATAATTTATGTTTCTAAGCATGTAGTTTTTAGCTACAAAACAAAATTAAATTAAAGAAATCAAAGAGCAGTATACAAACAAAATAGTAATTTATAAGAAAATGGAAAAAAAAAAATATATATTTATGAATTATAAAGCATGTAAATAAATCAAAGATTCAATTATAACTTTTGTAAGAAAGAATAAATTTAATAAAAAAAAAGTTTAATTGATAGAATTAATTTGACAGATTATCTATTTACCAGTAAGTTATTCTGAATGGGAGTTCCAGTCAAGACAAGTCGATTCTTTGAAGGGATGGCGTGAACAGCTTTAGTTGTTTTAGTTGGATTTTTTATTTTATGTCCTTCATCCAAAATCAAATAATCCTGTAAAAAAATTTTTTTTCTTCATATTGTAATGTACAAAAAAATAAGCTTCTTATTAAGTATCATGCCTTCCACCAAATGTAATAATAAAGTGCTTTCTAATAAATGAGATCATTTAAAAGAAAATTTAATTAAAAATCAGGATCGTAACATCCCAAAGTTTACCTAAAAAAATAATAACAAGCAACAAAAATATTAATGAAAAAAAAAAAAAAACTTTTTATTTAATTTTCTTAGTCTTAGAAATTATTTTCTAGGTTATTAACTAAATAATATTTAAACATTCATATCAAAATTTACAATTACAAGCTACCACAGCAGTATAAACCACATTATTAAAGATAAATTTGAATAATAACTTATTTTCGTAGCTTTACTTTAGGTACATAAAAATGCATGACTAAATCCATTCAAAATATGATTTCATTAACAGTAAACAAGCTATTTAATTATTATGCAAATTTTTATCTAAATGATAAGAGAATTTTAAAAACACATCACAATTCTATCAAAAGCGAATTATACATATACATTGTTAAAAGATGAAAATAGAAAAGAATAGAATAAAAAACTAGTTATAAGCACTTTCTCTAGGAAACAATTTAATAAACTTTTTTTTTAAATTTTCTGATTACAAATCATTATTAACTTAAAGAATCTCTTTCTTTATATAACTTATTGTTTGTTTGGCTAATAAAAAAATATTAACAAAGGAACATCTTTTAGATAAAAAATAGAAGAAAATTATAAATTACTTACCGCATATCTAAAAATTCAATATCTTTATATTTAAGAAAAAAATTCTCAAAAATCATACCCAAACAAATGGATCATCATTGAAATTGGTGAGCGATTCTAGTGCATTCAGAAGCATTCCATAACTGGTGAGCAAGACATGACCTCTACGCTGGACTTTCATCAGATTACGTTCACGCTCTTTCTTGGTTCCACCATGAAACATGCTCACCGATATGCCAGGACACCTGCAGAAAAGGACATATAAATTTATCTTAATACGAAAATGTTCTTTTTTATATCAAATATGTAAGTATAGTCAGTTCCTGAATTGTGTGGAATGGTAAACATCCGATTTGACAGCAGAGACAGATATGTTGATTAGTTGTTAGAGTGCTATTGAGATAGACACAATACAAAACAGCTTTGAATGATAAATATATAATATTCGATTGAAATTTTATCTAATTTTTCTTTTAATGTTCTGTCATCGAAAATTTGTATAATTATTAAAAATTAAAATCCTTGTTGTCTCTGTACAGTTTGATCACTGATTGTGCAGTTCAACATCTGTTTTAAAAGCAGAAATGGACAAATTAATTATTTGTTAGAATTTTAGCTACACATACTATAAAACAATTTTGAAAGAAAGTAGTTTAATAGTCACAGTGAAATTTTTCATCTAGTTTTTTTTTTATGGTATATAATTTAGAATTTAATTATTAAAATTGAATTGAAATTTTACTAAGAAAATTTATGTTTAATGCATAAATTGTGAGCACTGATTACCAGAGCTTTACTTAACAAAGTTTTTACTTTAACTGAGTAACTGAATTAAAAAAACACTGAAATTTCTCATTTGTCTTCTATTTTAATGTTAAGCTAAACATGTTCGTTTGGATAGGGCGAAGAGCAACAAGAGAGCATCTCTTATCTTTCCTAAACTTTATGGAGGTGATAGCATGTATTCTTCCAAGAAATGGGAACTGGCTATTTCACCTCTCTTCAAAATGAGTCAGAGCAATCAACACACGTTTTTAGGAGAGTTTGTAAAGTAACAAAAATGCCAGACAATATGATGACACTATTTTGAGCAAAAAAAGACATCACATCAACTGCTACATTAGAGTTGGCCTTTTACATTCTGTTGAACCTGAGAAAGATCTTCTATGAGACCAGTGATGAAAATACTGATGAGTGGATAAAAACAAATGAATACCAAAAAAAATTATAGATGAATACTGAGTGGCTGAAAACCCCAAACAGAGCAGTGATGATCCATTAAAAGAAAACCCATTCTGATAATATGTATTTGCAACTAAGTTTGGTACATATCAACTCCAATAATCAATACTTTATTACAAAAAAGAAATGCATACCATTTCTTGAATTCTTTTCCCCAATTAGGCAGCAAAGAAACAGGCATCACAATAAGGACGTGCTTTGCCAGATCAGCATCAATCAATCCAGAAAGGAAGGCTATCACTTGAAATGTTTTTCCAAGCCTAACATATTAAAGAAAGCATTAAAGATGAATTACATTACATTACTAACTGCTTGTTTACTGATTTACAATACATAAACACCAAAATACAGATTTAAGTTATAAAATGAAAAGTGGATACATTAATTCCTTCTACATACTAAACCTGTTAAAGAAAATAACGTTTAAAATACACAATTCAGTTAACGAATAAACATAATTTTATATATCAAATCTGTTGCTACATAAAAAAAAAAAGATTTAAAAATGGAAACACTTTAATTTTTAATAGGATGTTTATCTGTAAGGAGATTGAATAACTAATAGGTTTTTTTTTAAATGAATAATTTATAGTATAATTACCAATTCCATAAGTTACATATTAGTAATTGAAATAATTACCTTGCATAATTAAGTATAGTTACAATTCAAATTTTATTCATTGCATTTGCTTTATAAAAAAGAGAATATTGCAGTCTGAAATTATCTATAATAAAAGTTGTTTATTAAAGTAATAATTACAGTTTAGAAGAATTACTATGAAGCATAATATAAGTCATTAATAAACATCACCTTTTAAATCCACATAACAGTTTGAGGATTATTAAAATATTTTATTATTAATCGCTATGCATATTAATTGCAACAATAAAATTACGAAATACAATAATAAAAAAATCAGCATAGTAAAAATAAATTATCTCAAGTCAAACAAGCTCAATTAAAACCAATTTCAACCAAACCAAGTTAAAATCAAAGCAAAACAAGCACTGA
This sequence comes from Caerostris extrusa, assembly GCA_021605095.1. Lineage (NCBI taxonomy): Eukaryota > Metazoa > Arthropoda > Arachnida > Araneae > Araneidae > Caerostris > Caerostris extrusa. The sequence goes on along the minus strand of BPLR01009693.1, from coordinate 281,096 downwards.
TAATGTTCATTAACAAAAAACTAAACAGTAATAATAAATCCTCCTTTATGCCATACATATTAAAACTATACTAATCAAAGTTAAAAAATCTGTGGGAATAATTACAATGCAATACCTAGATGAACAACATTACAAAAGTGATGAATTATTAAGGATTTATTAAAATGATTTATATTTTATTTTTTGGAAGAAAAAAAAAATCTAGTGTTAATTGAATAGTAACAGTATTTTCTTTCATCCATAACTTTGTAATAAAAATCAATTTACTCATCTAGCCAAAACATTCATGCTTTTTCTTCATCTAGATTTATCGTGTGTGTGTTTGTGTTAAATAGTTAAAGCTTTTAATTGAGATTTCTTTAGGAGCAGAATCTGTTTTTCTGTTTCATTTTCTTCATCAGTTTTAAGATTGTTATTATTTAAATCTTTTGAACAGGATTTCCATAATTCGCTAACACTTTCTGAAAGAAAAGATCTTTTCCAACCATAACAACTTCATCAATTACTCTGCTGAAAAGATCATTTAAACTACAAAAGTCCTTTCTGCATTCTGCAAAAAGATATTACCAGACTGGTCTCATGGAGATTTCTTGAATTTCTTTCCAAGATTTGTATACATTTTCAACTGTTTATTTAATATCAAAAATTTTCCGACTTCATTCAAGAGTAATTGAGTTGTCTCCAGTTCAGCTTGAATTACTTGAGCAATATGTTTTGAAATTAGAAATTACTCCTTGGTTGCATCAATGAGAAGTCATATTTTGCTTTAATTTTGACGTTATTTACAAGAATTGGAATTCACTTCTGATTACAAACTTTTAATCATATGGAAAGCAAATCTTCCCTTTTGATCATCAATGGATTTCTACTTCTAGTGTATAGCATATGCAGATGCCTTGTTACCCTTTTCCCAATACTATCTTATTTGCTTAAAATAGCTTGTATTGTTGAATTGCCTGAATCTAGTGTTGTACCTATATTGATATATTTTTGTCATTATCATATAATTTATTAATGCAAGTTTAATGTTTTAAAATAAGATTTCCTTTTCTCCCCCCTCATTTTTTTTTTTTATGTAAATAGCGATTTTAAAAATGATTTTTTTTTGATGAAGGTAAAGCAATAAGCGGGTCTCAACATCAGAATTTATTTAGCATTACTGATATGCATGAGTGTCTGGCAATAATCCTCTGAAGTCTAACATTGTACAATTTCTGGCGCTTCAGGCAGTATGAAGTACTATGAATTTCCAATGCTGCAAAAATTTGAGTATAAAATAAAACAGAACACTAAACCAAATCTTATGCAGCATATTTAAAAGAATGGTTTCAAAAAAAAATTTTTGTGTGTAAATTAAAACCACATTTTTTAACAAGGGATTACTGCATAACACAAATTATTTTTGTAACAAAATTTATTTTACCATATTTATACACCAATTTTTATAGCTGTTTGAACAAATTTACTTATGAACACATTTTCTCAGTTCTAGCATATTTTTCATCAACTTATCTAATTATTAAAAGCAATTTTAAAAATATTCTAACATATAACGAAAAAAAGTAATGGATCACCTAAGAGAAAACCTTACCCCATATCATCTCCAAGAACTCCTCCTTTCCTTCTCTTGAATAGTCCCCACATCCAGGCCACACCCTCTTTTGATAAGGGTAGAGTTTTTCATAGATCTCATGGAAGATGGAAAACCCTTCACATACTTCAATCATATCAGTCGAAGATTCCACTGACAGTCTTTTTATATGTTCCTGAAAAATCAAACATTTAAAATATGATACTTAGAAAAGATAAAAAGCCTATTTATAAGAAAATGATGAATTTCTAATATAGCGCTGAAAATCTGAACAACTTTAATTCATTCTCTTTACTTAAAAACACTCACACTAAACATATTTTTCTTACAAGTTATTGATTTTCCTCAGTAATAATATAATAAGTGCTCTTAATACATAAAAATATCTTGCATTTTAAGATGTAAGATATTTTTCAATTTCAGGAAGAGGAAGACATACATATTTTGTGATTTTATAGAAATAAAATAAGCAAAATAATTAAACATTTCAAGAAATACATACTAATTGCTTATTCCTAAATAGGTAATGAATACATTTTGCGATTAAAACTTAAAAAATGAAAAATAACAACTTTATTATGCAAAGAATAATTACAAGCTTTTATGTAAACATGATGATGAATTCCTTCGAACAAATTCTTAAATTTTTATTTATTTTAAAAGATGCGTGTAGCAAAAGACGACACTTTAAAATTCTGCAATGGTAACATTATAAATTATCAGATTTTGTTTTTATGCATCCAAATGCAAATTTTTTTATTCTAATTTTATGAAATTTGTTTATCAAAAGTGCCTAAAAGCTTTACAAAAGTAATTAGTCAAGTAATGTCAATTATAAACATAATGTATTTAACTTTGAAGCAAATGGTTCATAAAATCGAAATCTCATCATGTCATAGGAGCTTATAAGCATAAAAAAGATGTTTAACAGAAGATAAATATTTGTTAAGATTTAAAAATCAGTCTATGAAACATTTTCAAAATTTGGCCTTATTAAAAGAAATTTTTAAAAATAATGTTTTTATAAAGAAACCATCATGATATTTTGTTGTCTAATTTTACTTTCATCTAATATAACATTTGACAATTTTTTATAATATAATTATTTTAATGTGCAATATTTACATAAAATAATCTGTCTAATTTTGCAAATAATATTTTGCGATATGTAATACTAAAGAAAATAATCTTTAAATGTAATAAGTATCGAAAGATGGATTAAATTATATTAAAAATTACAATAAAACATTCTTCCTTTTCAGCAAAATAGATTGCTTTGTCAAAATCGATCACCACCATCCCAAAACCAGTGATTTAAAAATCACATAACTAGATGCTAAATGATAACTAAGTCAGACCCAGGAACATTGCTAACAAAACAATATAAGAATTTCTTAAAATTTTATTTATTTATTTATGCATCCCAAAAATAAAAAGTCAATTCTCTTGAGATCCTTCAAGAGGGAAATTCAATGTTTTTACGTTTACAATAATGCATAACATTTACTATAATAATTTAATTTATTATAATAATAATTTACTATATTACTATTTTAACTAAAATACTGACTACAATTTGAAAATTTCATTTCTCAATACTATATGCATGCCAAATATCCAATTAAAATCTAAAACAATGCAATGAAGCTATAAATTAAAATAAGAAACAATTATAACAATAGTAATATTAATTTCAAAATATTGTTTTGTGCACTATATTATATCACCTTTAATTCTTCTCGATCCTCTTAAGAATCTTTTCTGCAGGGCAGATGGCCTTGGCCTTCAACAGAGCATCCAAGGCTTCCTGCAATTTTCCCTCGGCTGCATTATCTTCGTGCTTGTTTATAAATAGACTTGAAGCGGCTCAGGGTATTGGGGCTGAGATCTACAGGATTGTTCTGGGTCGGCCGCTAATGATAAAAGAAATAGACAATGAAAAACATTAGAAGTTCAAGCTAATTGGAAGAATACAAAATATAATGGGTGTTTACTATTTTATTATCAATTTAAAAAAAACCTCATTGCTACAATAATAAATATAAAAAAGTGTCAAAGGAATTGTCAGTTTTTATTAATTTATAAGCAGTTATAGTTAATTATTATTAAATTATAGAGTGCAATAACGTTTTAGTATTCAAGAGCATTTTAGTATTTAAAGAATATCCTGTTTTATTACTGGTTGCATAACATCAGAACAAAAAAAAAAAGCTTTGAAAGAAAAAAAAATTAAGCCAAAATTTAGAATTCAATCATCTAGCAATATAAAGTATTAATTTTTAAATATTAAATAAAATTCTCTTAAAATGTTTAAGAAATATAAATATTAGCCAGGGGGTATTTAAAAAACACCTCTTATAAGTCATAAAATGAAATAATATCAATCATTTCATTAATTTATATTTTTAAAATATATTATCTATATAAAAACTTATTTAAAATAGTTCGTAACAGTTAAGCTACATTTAAAAATAAAAATATAAACATTGCTGTACACAAGTTTCACTTTCACTTGAACTACTTTTTTGCATTTGAAAAGTAAAATTTCTTTCTTTTGAAGTATCTGAAGAAACAGACTGAGAAATGCTAATCTGTAAAAATAGAAAAGGAATTTATATGAAATCTAATTTTAGAAATATATATTTTAAAAACAAAATTAAACTATGTTTGGAAAAATATCAACATAAAATTTATTTCTATACAAAAAAATTTTTTTTAATAATAATTTATGTGTGAGGTTAAACGAAATTTTTTAAAAATTTAAAATTACAGAAATGTAAGATATAACACAAACAGCTTTGTTTAAATCTTAAATTGTTCATTTAGAAGAATTTATAGAATAATAAATATCTACAATATTTAATAATTACTAAAAATACTATACATATATATTTAAAATTTCAGTTGAAAAGGTAAGATAAAATATATTTTAAATTTAAATCTTGAAATTAGAAAAATTTATGACAGAAACAAAACTGCGCCTTTTCTTCACTTATACATTAAAAGTAATCCTTATAAGCATACTAATAGTACTTGTTTAAAAATATGAAGTACTTCCAGACTAAAAATATATTTTACAATATAATTAAAATTATCATTTATCATTATTACACTTCAAAATAAATTATATAGCTTTACTAATATAGCTTTTTTTTTTTTGTTTAGAGAAAAATTTATGCTCAGTAATAAATAAATAATGATAAAGATAATTATCTGAATAAATTACAGTTCAAAAAAAAATTCCCTAAAACATTAAAGACAATGAAGGTTATGCTGATTTTTTACGGGCATATATCTTTTAAAAGCTAAATAATAATTGCTAGTCAAATGTATAAATACTGGTTATTAACTTTAAATATAAATAAATATAACAAAGGAATAAAAAATTAAATTTTGTTCGAAAAACATGAAATTTACAGTAAAATATTTCTATTCCCCCAACCCTCCCATTAAAAATCTAGTTAATAAAACATTTAAAAATATATATTAAAAAAAAAAACCTTTGCACTTGACATACTTCAAAATTGAAATAATAATTCATTTCTATTTTAATAATAATTTGCTATTAATACTACATTATTATATAGTATTGGTTTAACTTTTATCTTTATCAAATTATATATCTATTTTTATCTTCATACATAAAAAAAAATGTAACTTTATTTTAAACAATGTTTGTTTTTAAAAATAAATAAAATAAATAAGCAAATAAATATATTTTAATTATGCTATATAATTTTAAATATCTTAATAATAATAATAAAAAAAAACCAAATACTCACAGATGGAACAAAGTCCCTCTCCTTAGTCTGGCCATTTACAAAAGATTGGCATTTTTTCGTTCCATTTGTTACTGTTGAAGAAACTGTCTTGGGTGGATCAATTCTAGTCTTAAAGATATGGGAATGGAAAGTAAGAGAATCGTTAGTTCACTTAAAGCTAGAAAAACTTTAAAAAGTATAAGAGTTAAAATTTGTTTAACAATATGCATTGTTTAAAGGAAATAAATATCTATTAGAAATTTAGCAAACATTTATGAAATTTTTAACAAATGAAAGTTTGCCATTTCTAGTACATTTTATATGAATAAAAGTAAAAGTTATTTTTTTAAGCCAGCTTTTAGAGCCTCAAAAAAATTACTTGTATCAACTATTAGTTTAATTTATAACAAAATATATCCTTAACTTTCAATAAAAAAATAATAAAAGGTTTCTAGCTTAGAATTTAGAATGTAACCAATTACTTTAGTTTAAATTAATCTTTTTTTAGATATTCTAATAAAAAAATTAATAAAAATAATAGGAAAATAAAATATTACATAATGTAATTCACTTAGTAAAAAAAAACATCTAAATAAAATCTAAATTCAATATTCCCTTAAATGCTGCTTAACTTTTAATAATCTTAATTTGTAATACATTAATTTTTAAATACATAAACTTTTATACAAAAACAACTCTTGTGAAAATATCATAATAGATTAATATTTAAAAATGTCATGAGCCATATTCATGTAAGGGTCATGAAAATGCCCTAGGTGAAACACTTTTCCATTTCAAGATATCTAAAAATTTAAAATTAGGAAAAAATGAATAAATCTCTAAATTTTTTTAGAAAAATGCCTCAAACTTCTGTAAGAAAAGAGTTTAAAAATGTGAAATAAGTAAAAACAATTTTTCTTTCATATTTTTGGAATACTTTTATAACACATCAATCCTAAATTGTTATATAAAAAAAATATTTCATATACCTGCTAACTTCTATTTTTGAAAATGCAGAAGATTTATAAAAAAAAAAGATTAAAAATGTATAAGATTTTAGGCCAGATTGTTTTGTATTTAGGTTCGAATTTCTCACTATAAACAAAAGTATTTCTTAAAACTTATAAAATATATCATTTCGAAGTTCAATTCTTTTTACTATAAAGTAATAATTTTTTATCTGACAAAATTTACTGTGATTATCATTCCATATGGTGCTAATCATTATAATGAAACTTTATTTGGTTGCATTTGGAAAACAACTTATAGCTCTAAATATACTCTTATTTAAAAATTGTGATTCATTCTTTTAAGGACAGAGAAACTTATCCAGGTTAATACTCTGTGATCCGCACAATTTTGATACTTTGCTCTTAGCAGGCTTTATCACTTTCAACAATTATTTATAATTTTTAATCTTGGATGTTTTGTACTCAAGATTGATAAATTTTTTTGCATGCATGGTTTCTATATTCATCTTCTGAATTCCATACAGAAGTTTGTTAGCAATTTATTATAATCACCATCTAGCTGGATAATGCTAAGTCCATATCTGGTAGTTGATTATTAAAATGGTAAAATAGAAAATTATTTAATATCCTTGTTTTAAATAATTATACCATTTATATATTTTTGTCAGCTTAAAAGAAACTTGGTTTTTGATGATGATGTACAGTACACAATAAAGTTACAAATCTACTTTATATGATTTTCATTATGTATTTTCTTATACAAATGCATCAAACATTGTTGGTCAAAGAATCTCAAACCCATTACTTTCATTAGTACTTATCCTCTTGTATAAATAAGGTTGTTGTTTTTTTTTTAAATTATTTTGCAACTTACATTAGTTTATCTTTTATTTGATTCAAAATAATCTAACAAGGTTCTGACTTCAACTTGTAAATTTATATATTTTGAAACAACTAAAGAAATTAACATACATTAATTACAAAAAGTAATCATTCTTCAGAGACAGTGAAACTCAAAAAAAAAAGGAGGTCATCCAACAAAACATTCTACAGGGTCACTCGCAGATCCAAGAACTTCAATGTGCATGGGCAAGTGTTTCAAAGACAAGTCTTTTTTGCCCGGACACCTAAAAAGCCAAAAGCTACTACAAGTGCTTCAATGTCTTTCCTTTCTGGGACATCCGTGAAGCCAGAGGGAGAGATTGTATGAATATAGTAAAGAGAGTAGGTATAAAAAGTATACTAAAGGAGATTTTGTAACCACTCCTTTAGTATATTTATACCTACTTTCAACATCTATTACAGGGTACCAGCAGCACTATCTTTATACTGACTGAACTTCCCAAGTAGTGGTCAAAGATTGTCCTGTATGGTTGAATGTTACACCTTTCTTTTTATTTGTATCATTAACTTTTGATATTTGTCTGTATGTAACTAAAAGTACAATAAGTAATTGTTACATAACTTGAGCCTATCACAAATAATCCTATTTCTCCCTTTCACACATGTAAATAAGCAAAAAACAGAACTAAAATGCAGGAAAGTTGGCAACTATAAGATTATCAATCTGAATTTACACAGAATATACTTACAAATACATCACAATCTCTTTCTGTACTTGCTGATATCTGATGATCCTCAGGAGATGAAGATGATAATGACGGAAACTTTGGAGGGGATTTTGAGCCTTAAAGAAAGGTTTTATTAATTTTCAGTTTGAGTATTCTAATCACTTTAAAGAAATAAGAAATTCATTAAACTTAATGTTACATAAAAACTAATGGATTATTTCTTTAAATAAATAATTTTAAATGCTTAAAACAATGGAAATTATACTGATAGTTAATGATAAAATACTAACAGTATGAAGGACCAGCTTATATGCAAACATTCAGAATCAGTTATAATCATATACCTTTCCAGTCATAATATAATATTCAAAATCTTAGATTAAGTACATATATAAAAATAATGTATATATGTATATAAATGATAAATAATATATATAAAAAAAAAAATGATATTATATGCATTCCAGTCTTAAATCACATTTACCTCTAGCAACTTGATCATTTTAGAAACTTTTGGAGATGGACATACAGCATAAGCATTTTTCAATTTCTTCAAAGATTCTGTTTGTTTACCTGCAGAAGCTAGTTTTCTTCCAGAATCTGTTAAGTTCTGGAATTTTTCCAACTTCTTAGGATATTTAGAAACCAGACCCTAAAATGAATTATGTATATATAAATAACATAGGTGTATTATAAACATGGTCGTTACGGTGAAAAAAAAAAATTACATTAAAATATAATACATTTATAATTTTTTACATTAATAAAAATAGTAATTAAATAGATAACTAAATTAAAATAATTTTAGAGTTAATTTATATTTTTTATTATAACAGAATTAGTTTAGAATACAAATATTTAAATCAGTAATCTATTATATATAATTCCCGTGTCACGATGTTTGTTCGCGATGAACTCCGAAACTAACCATCCGATTTTAACTTTTTTTTTTTAAATGTGTGTTTTGTTCCAACTTGAGACATAGGATAGTTTTTATTCAGATTTTTCGTATTTAAATGCAAAATTGGTTAAAATCTAGCATTGAGGAATGCGCCAATCTTGCAACCCTGAATTTTCGCCAATTTCTTTAGGGTTGCAATACTGCAATTAGAGGAATTCATAGCTTCATTTATCGAACAATATAATGACTATTTTTAGATGGCGCCGTATCTTGATGCCTGTACTACATAACCGCAAAATTCTCATGTTCTGAATATTATTGTTTTGTGTTCTACTTTAAATTTTGTGAAAATTATATTGTATGAAATTTATATTATTTCTATGCGAAATAAATCAAATGTATGTAAGTATTATCTGATTTCATTATTAATATTTTTTTTTATTTTCTAAGTTTGACTTTGAATAAAATATATTGAATGAAAAGTTGTGAATCAAAACATTGAACTTTTCTATGCTTAAAGTTTGTCAACATGTGTTTTTATTTGATTAAGAATTCTAAAATGAAATGGGATCTGCAAGATAATATAATATAGACAATATAATTTTAAAGAAATATGATGAATTTTAAGGATTTTTTTTAAAAGTGTGAAAATGAAGTAAACTCTGCAATTATTTGATATAATGATAACATTAAAATTTTATAAAAGGTATTATATTAGTTGCAAGTTGAAAATCAAGGACATTTTATTTTAAAAACTTTTGTTATTTGAAAAACAAAGAATTTGAGTGATTTGAATATTGTCGAAGAAAAATTGATAAATGGTACTTTTAAATTGGAAGTTATTTAAAGAAAACAAAACAAATAAATAAGTGTTTATAATAATAAAGGAGAATTTAAAGCTCAATAACATTTTTATGTATGTACATTTGTTTTTATTTACATTTAAAAGTTAGTTTTAATTATTTCTTATTTGAATTTTTATGCATTTTGTATTCATTCAAAACACCATAATACTAATATTTCTGTTCTAAATGCTTTGAAACTTCATGTAAAAGTTTTCTTTTTAAATGTATGAAAGGAATAGAACATGGAAATTAACCTAAATTCATAAATTAGTTTTATTTCAGTTTTTAAACTAAGAATTTTTGTAAATTTGTGAAAAAAAGTTTGTGTCGACAAACTTTAAGCACACAAAAATGTATAAATAATTGAGATATAAATTTGAAAACAGTATATTACCTACATAAGGATATTCCCAGCATAAAAATACTTGCAAAGGAAAAAGACTATTCATGTTTTATTTATTTTTGAATTATCAAGTTTTGCAACAATATCACATTTTTGCAATGTTTATCCATATTTTAAAGAATACATTGTATAAAAAATAGTTAAAGTTGATATTTTTATGTGAAATTCAAATGTTTTGAATATATTTAATCAAAACACTTGCAAAAAAGGATAGATATTTTAAATTCAGGTCATTTCATATTAAAAAGCCTTTGCAAATAGGAGGAAGTTGTAAAAAAAAAATTTTGTCGAGCAAATTTTAACTTTTTTTCAAAACAAAGCTCAGAAAATATTTAGAGCTTTGGGGGAAAATAAAACTATATTTTTTAATAAATAAGACTATGAACTTGATAATTAAATGGCATTTTAATATATTTACAGCATTTTTAAAATTAATATCTCTAATTAAAAGTTTTTAGCTTTTTTTTTCTCAGAATGAATTTTTATGCTTTTTCTTTTCATGTGCAACACCATAACACAAGTAATTTTGATCCAAATGCTACAAAACTTTGTATTTATGTTTTTCATAAATGTTTACAAGTAATAAACCTCTGAAATGATTATAGCTACATAAATATTTTTTATCTTAAATGTTAAGCTTGGAGTTACATGTAAATTTTGAAAGAATTTTGTGTCGACAGTATTTAAACTAGCACAAAATAATAAATAATAAAAAGATATAAATTTACCAGAGGTCTATTCCCTGTAAAATGTTAGTACAAACAAATACAAACTTAGAAATTTCAAAAATATTGATTTGATTTTGAGTTGTCATGTTTTGTAACAGTATCAATTTTTGGCCACATTACCTGTCATTCCTGGCTCTACGTTTGCTGATGAGATTAACGCATGTTTGAAACAATCATTTTTATGGAAAACGTTGAAACACTTCGATTGACCATAAATATGCGAGTACAATTACATAATGATCCATTGGAACAAGTAATTTCAAATCAATTACTGGATACTGGAAACGGTACAATCAGATTACATCAAAATATGCAATCATGCAGTTGCCAGACAATTTCTGCTCTGTTGTTCATTCAAAAATGAATTAATTGAGAGTGTATTTCCGGATATTCTTAATAATCACTTAGACCATAATTGGCTCAGTAATTGTGCAATTTTGGCAGCAAAAAATGTTGATGTTGATAAAATTAACTGTCAAATACAAAATTTATTGCCAGGCAATCTAATGACTTTTAGGGGCTGAATGGCCGAGTGGCTAGCGCTCGGTACCACAGGTTTCAGGTTCGAGTCCCGGCGGTGGCATGAATGTTTGTAGTGGTTCGGAATCCACTTTAAACCGTAGGTCCTGGTCTAACAGGATCGTCGAGCATTGCGGGGGGGTATTGTTACTCCGCGTCCGTGGCTATCTTCAAGTTGCATGCACCTCCTGGGTAGTGCTAAGCGAGTAACGTTTGTGCAGCACTTGCCTTAAGGCATTAAAGGCAATTGTCTGAGTGGTTGCCAGCTGCGTTGGAACAAACAAACAAAAATTTGATGTCTTTTAAGTCAATCGACACCATTGCTGATGAAAACCAGATTGTCAATTTTCTGATTGAATTTTTAAATTCTCTGGATATGCCAGGAATGCCGTCACCCAATCTTCGTCTGAAAATTGGTTCACCGATCATTCTATTGCGTAACTTAAAGCCACCAAAATTATGCAACGGTACACGATTTGTCACCAGAAGAATTACCGGAAACGTACTTTGAAGCAACGATATTGACTGGAAAGTTTAAAGGCGAAGTCGTCCTGTACCTACCTATGATTCCATCAGAATCTACAATACCTTCAAAAGTCTACAATTTTCGATACGTTTAGCTTTTTGCGATGACAATAAATAAGTCGCACGGGCAGACAACGGCTATTTGTGGCTTTGGACTTGAGAATCCGTGTTTCTCCCATGGGCAGCTGTATGTTGCTTGCTCACGTATTGGAAAACCATCGAATTTATTTATTTTGATGAAAGACAGATTAACAAGAAATAGTGTTCATCGCTTAGTTCTTAGTTAAATGAAAGTAATGATTATTAAAAATTAAATTAGGTAAAATAATTATAAAACAGTCTTAAAAATCAACATTATCTACCTCATTCATTAAATTAATAAAAATTAAACATTTTCTATTCGTTGAAGCTTAATTTGATCTTTTCATCATTCTTTACCAATTACTTCCTTAACAATACCAATTATAGTATCTAATAATTGAACGAAATACAAGAAAGCCACAGCAACGCGTGGCCAGGTCTTCTAGTATAAAGTATATATTTAATAATTGTCACAGCATATTATTTATCAAATGCATTAAAATCACACACTTTCTTTTAAAATTAAATAAAACAATTTTAATTTCTAAAAATATATGTATTTTTAATGAAAAAAAGAATAACCAATATCCAAATTTTGATACATTTTTTTAATAAATGCTTAAAACCACATTGTACAGCATAAATGATTTCAAGCAAAGACTAACAAAAATGAACCCATTAAGAGAAAAATAGCTATTTCAAAATGTACAGTATGATCCCACTATACTATATTGTATAAATAAAAAAACAAAAGCATAAAATAATGAAATCTAAAATTTACATTCATTCAAGCATTTTTTCCTTATCTGCAATTTCTTTTTATATCATTTTACTGCATGACAGTATTTAATACATATATTTAGTAGATATTTTATAATATGTATTATTTTTATATTTTGTTTCACATGTGATTAGTATTCTATAATAAAGGATGCAATGCAGTAATGCGATTTAATAAAGCAGTCTTAAACTCTTTTCGGAAGAGTTGAATCAACCACAGCTAAAATTTGAGCTACTCCCAATGTCACCTAGTGCAGTAGCTGTGAAACACTGTCAAATAACTATCGATATTGCCTGTTAATATCAAACCCTTCTTATCTGACGAGTTCAATTAATTGGAGCCAAAATCTGTTCTACTATCTAGCATCAAAGTAGAGTTCTACCACTAAAAGTAATAGTTAATTCTTCATTTCACCAACTGGAGTTGACCACTACTACTCACCTTGTACTTAAATTAACAGTTACATTAATATTTGCGCAAGTTATCAAGAACATTGACAAATATCGGAAATTGTCTGATACATCTAACTCTGATATCAGTAAAGCTAGGTAGGAATATGATTGTCCAACTGCAAGACATCTCTGAAGCAGTTAATCTGATATTGAAACCTGATATTCCAATGTTCACTTACTTTTTTTCATCAGAATCAGGAAACTGCTACTGGCCAACACCAATGTGTGTTTTATTAGCTGTATTCCCGACAATCATCCGAAGCATATAACATCGGAATGAAAATTGGAGACAGAATATTAGATTTTATGGCACTTTGTATGACATCAACATTACAGAACATTGATAGTTTAAATCAGAATTTTGTTTACATGAGATTAAAGAAATTAGATGCATGATTTTTGACTTTGTATATGTGATATTTTGATATAAGCTGATTTATTGCCCAGACCTAATGAGTATAACAGTGACCTACAAATGGCTACCTTATAACCGAGTTGTACTATAATTAGAAAGTGAATAACATATTAAATAAAGAATTTTATATTATAGTTTAAAGAAAAGTTATATTTAATTCATTTGTGATAAATCTTCACTGATAATCAATCTAACATGAGCATAAAAATAAAAATAATGGTAACAAAAGAAAGAGCTATTTGCATTGCTTTTGATCACAAATATTTATATAAAGTAATTTTAAAAAGTGCAATTTACCTCAAGTTCTTTAATGTATTTTTTCACTTTTGGACAATCACATAACTTCTGAGCTTCAGAGAAGTTGTGAATCGCTTCAGCAATTTTTCCCACATATGATAACTCAATAGCTGAATTTTTTAACTCATTAAATTTTTTCAGCTTTTCAGGACACAACTGTTCTGAATTGATAGGTTTTTTCTCATTTTTAACCTAAAGTATTATGAACAAATTAAAAAGAATTTGAATAAAAATTTTTAAAAATATAATTCTACTAATAACTGATTGTATAAAACAAATGCTACCAAATCACTATGATCAGGATGAGATAATTTTTTTTTAATACACATTTAAATAATACACACAATATACACAAATTAATACACATTTTTTTAATACACATACAGAGATAATTTAAAAGATTTTTTTAACAGAAACAGATTAGATTTTTCTTTAATTTTATACTCAAAACCAACAAATTAAAATCACATATACATATATGTGTAGATTCAATGCTTAAATTTAGAAAATAATAATTAATCTTAAAATTTTTAAATAGCAGAAAAATCAGTTTTTTACATAAAAAATTACCTAATTCTCAGACAAATTTTATTATTGCTGTATTTATATAATACAAAAAAATTTGACATATTTCATATTTTTTTAAAGAAAATATTTAAAATGCAAAAATCCTTTACTCTATAGGTTATATTTATTTTTAGTTTATAATTTTTTTCATTAATTCTCCTACCAAATAATGAAAATTTTGCTAACTGTAAGTAAGCAATCTAATAGATTGTCCACTTAGATTAATGATACTAATTCAAGATAGTTAAATATGAAGAATAATGCAATGCTTTTTTAATAAAAATATTTTATCAGAAATATTATTCTACAGATATCATTATTTTGCTTATAAAATCAGCTAAGGAAATGTTGTCAAATCGTTATGATTGTAATGGAATGAGTTGAAAAAGTATAGATTCTGGTTAAAGTATTTTTTTAATATATATGGCAGAATTTAAACCTATACACATAATAGAATTTAGAAGGATTTTTTAATGAGCATAAAAGATCATTTTTTTTTAATTTTTAGTCCAAGATTTTTTTTTGTTCTGAGCTATTATTTAAGAGATTTTGCTTTTTTTAATATCCATACTTTGAAAAGTTGTATCTTCTCATTTGTTTTGACATGGAAGTTGGTTTAAATAGAAACTAACATGATTTGCCATTGCCAATGAAAAATAATTCTGTCAATAGTAAGTGTCAATATTTTACAACAATTTCTTTTAAAAAATAATGTGAAGCGTTAAATATTTTTAAATATAATTTATAAAGACTTTATGTAATTTGTTATCAAATAACAACATTGAAAATACACATTCAATAATTTTTAAAGTAAATTGCAACTTTGTTAAAGATTTTAAAGTACCTCAATATTTTTTAATCTGCTTAAAATCCCTGAGGTTTCCTCAGAATTCTTTTTTAGGAGCAGAAGACTCAATGCTTTTTCCTGTGGTTTCTTTTTTGTAAATTTTGATTTTTTTAGTAGTTTTTTTCTGCAATAGCATCCTTTAAAAAAAAAAAAAATTACATATGAAATAAATTGCAGACTGCTCCTGCTCTATAAATTCTTTCATATATTTAGTTTTCCTTAAATGAAATAAATATTTAACTCACTTTATTAATAAAAACATAATGGAATAACTAAAAAAAAAAAAAAAAACACTTTTATAACATTTTTAATGATGAATAAAAAAGTTCTGAAATATTCTTTTCTGAATTGAAATTTTTACCCATTAATAAGAAAGCTAACTGTAATAAATTAAGTTGAAAGTATTTCAACTTTTTACCCTAATATTATTGAACTAATATATTTTTACCTGGATAATTTATCATAGGAGATAAGCATCATTTTCAAGATGCTATGTTACACTAATATATATCTTGAAAATGATGATCAATATTTTTTTAATGTATTCTTTCATAGGACTGTGTTATAAAAACAAATATTCCAGAAAATTTAAATATTTTGCAGACTTAAATCAATATACTTTTTTATGCAATTTAATTATAGATATATTTATTTTGTATTTCAATAGAAAACGACTGTCATCATGATACAAAAGTAGTTAAATGTTGATACAATAATAGAACAGTAACATAAATTCATATTTTGTTTTTTAAGTATTGATTCTTTACATATAATTAATTTTTTTTTTCTTCAATTTTTTTATCAATTGGTCTTTATTTTAATTGAAAAAAGTAATTATAAATCTTTTTTTTTTTTTTAAACCAAAAGAAAATTAACATCTTTTTCTTTGGTTTTGTTAAAATAAATAAGATTATAAAAATTAAATACTGATTTTAGGAATAGCAAATAATGAATAATATCTGCATATTGTATTTTTTAAAACACATAATTTCACAAATATAAAAGAAAATTAAAGTTTTCAGCTTAAATATATTTTTTCATACAATATAAATATGATTTTAAATTACATTTTCCATCATATTATAATGTTATACTACAAAATGAACATAAGCAATAACAAATTCATTTAACGATTCAAACATAAATCTTACTTTTAATCTTTGTATTCTGCTGAGAACTTTTGGAGTCTCTTTAATTTTCCTAGCCAGTTCAAACCTATGAAGGGATTCATATAATTTCCCTTCAGCTGCAAGTCGTTTGCCTTCTTTTTGCAGTTCCTCAAAATCCGACATCTTTTTAACACTAATTTAAGAATAAATAATAAGTTTTTTAAGTAACTTAGGCTTTTTAAATAGTAAAAAACATGAGGGTGGAGCAGTTAGTGAAAACATAAACATACACACAAATAAGAAACAAAAAAATCTTATTCAAATGATTAACCGAATGATAGACACTCAAAGAATAAAAACATTTTCGTAGCCACCGCGAATCTCTAACACAGCAACAGTTAGTGACGTCACTTTCTTTTATCCAATCAGATAAATCAAAAATAAAGGATCTGCGCTGATAATTTTGAACTGTCTGCTTTTCATTATGTGAAATAGACATCGGCGCCACACCAGAACTGAATAAATATTTCTGAAGAATAAAAATTAATTCATTTTTACAATCCTCTGCAAACATTTCACAATTTTCAGCTTCATTCCAAATTTTATTTTGTTTAAATAAAATAAATAGCTGATTACTATATCATGAAAAACTAAAAATGGTTTGGTCATTTATAGTGGTGACAAGAGCCAAATTTAGGATTGATTAGAACCTAAATTATCGCATATATGAACCCTTTATATGTCCAAATATCCTATGTCGGTAATAAATATGATTTTCAGAGACTTAGAGGGTTAAACTGAAACATAGTTAAGAAATATATTGATAGAGAAATAATAAATATTTAATTTAAAATCATTTTTATTCATAACAAACTTAATACGTGTTTTATTGTTTCTGGTTCACTTTATAACTAGTTTCACAATAAATAAAAGCTAGACTAGAGTTAAAAGACTAGCGGTTTAACCGACGTTGCGAGGGTATTTATTTTCCTTATAATTTTAACAAGAGAATGAATGAAGTCTAAAACTGACTTGGCCACTCGCCTTATGCTTTCTTGAGAGGCATTGTTAGGGCAAGAAAATAGGAAACACTTATAGAATCAACCAAAGAAGAAAAATGAAATTATCGCATTTAATGATATTAACAAAACTATAATCCTTCTATTTAATAGAAAGACTCTTTATCTAACTGACACTACAGAATATTAATCCCAAGATATAACAATTATTTATTGAAGAAAGGAGAATATTTGGACTACTCATAGAACAATACATCTCCTATTTTATTATCCAAATAGTCTTTCAACTTTTCCTTTTTCAAATTAGCTAACTGACAACCCGTCGAGACTTCGACTATTCTAAAATGTTTAGTTTTGGTAAATTTTATAATGAAAAAAAAAAGGGGGATAAAAATTGCAAAGGAATCAATAGGAAATCTTAATTGCACATGCAAAACACTAATAACGCATAAGAATTGCGGTTTGTCAAATTGTAAAAAATATATATAAATTCCGTATTCTGAAAAGTCATTGGAGGAAGGTCAAACTACCCTAAGGCCTTTCCTGGCAGGCCCCACCAAATGCATTGACAAATTGTAGGTGCTGCGTAGAAGGCTTTTTGTGATCATAATAATAGAGTGGTCCATAGTATTTTAGATTAGCAATATTAAATAACAGAATTTTTGTGGTAAAAATAAAGATTTCCCAAATTAAATCACAAAAAAAGTTTTTTTTTTATTGAAACGAAATGATAAATAATTAACAAATATTAAGTTTCTTACTTCAAAAATAATGAGGAATACGAACCTTGTGGGGTTGGAGAAAAAAAAATTGGAGAAAATTGCCCTGTTTTAACATTTTCACATTAAAAGTTACTCTTTTTTTGTTATTAGTATTTTTTTTTTTTTTTTTCCTTTTAAATTTTTTTTTTTTAAATGTTTCAAGCGGAGGGGGGGGAGGAAGTAAGCCAAAGATTTTAGCCCCCTGAGTAGTATTTTTTATACGAAGTCAGGTCGTCTGATAATAGTATTTTTTATTTCTTTTCCATACGATATACAAACTCAGATAGTTTGACTCCTGAAAGCCCACTTCCAAGAGGCTAATGTTTCCCCTCCCCCGATACTCATCAATAGCTGAGGCCTAGTTATCAGAGAATTTCATATTGATGTCACGTTTTCAAATTAGCTTTCCTGCTTCTGGAAAGATTGAGGCTGAAGATATGATAATCTTTTTATATTGGCGGACAATTGATCCTCCCTTCACCAAAAGGGGGTGGGGGAATGGAGAGTGGACTTTTAAGGTCAAATATCCCGCATTTGCGTTTAGTATTGGAGGTCGTATTGCATTCGCAGATTCAAACTGGAGTCCTTCTTCTCTGTCCCTATTGCACGTTACGGTTAAGACCCAAGTGGGGCTGTAGTAAGTTTATTTGCATGAAACCATGTTATTTATCATAGTAAAGCAGTAATATTTAATTCAAATGATTAAGTATTTTAATTATTCTTTGAGAAGATAATATTGAAAAATTGAGGTAATATTTTCTAAATGAGATCATTAGATTATGTTACATTTTTAAAACAAGATTTTGTCTTATTATATCGTATTTAAATAACAAAATACACTTTAAGTAATACAAACTTTAATCTATATTGCTCAATTCAGTTCATAATTGGAGCAGAGTAAATAATATAAAATAATCAGCGGGGCAGATGTACAGCTTACCCATAAAATTATGGGTATGTTTTAAGAAGTTGCTGTTGTTTCTTATCCCACTCGGCAGACATCTAGCCCAAGCCTACGAGTCCATATGGACTCATGGTTGAAGGGGAAGGAAGCAGCTTCTGTTGTGATGGAGCATCCGTAGGTAAAAGTCTGACGTTGGGTCCGTGCCGCTCTTACAGTCATAGGAGACCTACGGCTTAAAGTGGATTTCGAACCACTACAAACATCCATGGTACCACCGGGACTGGAACCTGTAACCTGGAACTGGCACCCGGAACCTGTGGCACCAGAGCACTAGACACTAGGCCATTCAGGCCCATGTTTTAAAAAAGTAAAATATAAAACAGTTTTTCGTCAAAAAATAAGAATAATAATTATTAAAAAAAAGCTGTAAATCTCCTGAAAATCACCAAATTTTGAACGAAGATGTTTAATTTACGATATTAAATTTAGAATTTAATGCGAAAAAACGCATAACAACCATTCAAAAAGTAAAATAACTAAAAATTCCAAACAATTTTATAAAAATGTCCTAGAAAGAATTAAAAAAAAAAAAAAAACAGATTTTTTTAAATACACATTGGATTTTTAAATACAGATTTCAGTGAAAATAGCAAAATTGAAAGTGGTCCAAGGACACGAAATTGAAATTTAGTTAAGGAACGAAAACCCACCTCCAATACAAAAATATTTTATCGGTAGAAACGTTCATAAATAGAACCATAATTTCTCGATAGCAAAATAGAGCATCTTTCACACATTTATCCTGTTATCGACTTAATCAGAACATAATTATGTTTCGTGTTCAATTAAAAAAAAAAAATTGGGGGCCTGATGGCTGAGTGGCTGGCATTCGGTACCACAGGTTTCAGGTTCGAGTCCCGGCGGTATAATTGATGTTTGTAGTGGTTCGAAATCCACTTTAAACCATAGGAGTTTTCAGAAAGTATCTGAATTAAAATGGTTTGAAGGTTTTGAAGTATTTTTTTCTTCTTTTTCATTTTAAATTCTCTTTCATTATGTATTCACATTTTTTATTTTGTTACAACAGAATGCATGAAACATTCGTACGCTGTCGCTGTAGTAAATATTTTATTAAAAGAAATAAAATATTAAATGCTATGATTAAGGCTGTGATAAATTAGAATTAAAAATAAGAAGTGGTATTTTTTTTTTTAATTAAAAAAATTTTACATGCCATTCTGAAATTTTCAATGAATTACAACAATTTTATAGAAATATTTAGCCATGGATGTTTGTAGTGGTTCGAATCCACTTTAAACCGTAGGTCCCGGTCTAACATGAGCGTTGTGAAGGTATTGTTACTCAGCGTCCGTAGGTTATCTTCAAAGCTACACGCACATTCTGGGTAGTGCTAAGTGAGTAACGTCGGTGTAGCGCTTGCCTTAAGGCATCCAAGACTAAGTATTTGCCAGCTGCATTAAAACAAAAACAAAAAAATATTTATATCGATTCGCAAATTGCGCAAAATTTATCAGTTAACTTCACCTATGAGAGGCGTCCCATAAAAAAAAAATCCGAGAAATAATTATGGAATTTGTCGTTGTTCGTAAATCATAAAAATAATAATTATTATCTTACTCCCCCTGAAAAAAAAAGGAGAATTCTATCTCAATAAATTAGTAAATAACGATATATAAAAAGTGTAACTAATAAATCAGTTTTTCAAAGTTTGGTTTGTTGCTGTACGGTCATTTCGTGCACACAAGGGCTAAACAGACCGGGACCTACAGTTTAAAGTGGATTTTGAACCACTCACAAACATCCATGCCCCCTCCAGGATTCGAACCTGAAGCCCGTGGTACCAAAGTTCTTCAAAGTGGTTTCACTGTGATGTACAAGTATTTCTTTTTTGTTCTAATGCAGCTGACAAACACTTGTTCAAATGCCCCGCAACACTCATGTTACACCGGGACCTACGGCTTAAAGTGGATTCCGAACCACTACAAACATCCATGGCACCGCTGGGACTCGAACCTGTGGTGCCGAGCATCAGAGCGCTAACCATTCGTCCATTCAGATCCTGATGTACAAATTTTCGAGAGAGAATCTGATTCAAGATTCCAAAATCAACAGCTGAAGAGGTTTAATAATTGAAAAAGAATCAATATATTAAAAATCTTTTAAATGGGTGGGATATCGATTTTAGAAAATGTTTCTTTGCAAACTTCGCATGCATTCCTTTATGCTCTCCTAGCAAATGTTACCGGAGGGAAGAAAAAAAAACCACAAAGAAAACCACCACCCTAACAGGTAGGATTAATTTATGATCTTCTGTTAGAATATTAAAATTAAAGCTGCTAAACTAATATTTTTCAAAATAATATTCATTTCTTAATTTCTAAATAGTGTCGCCTGAGTGCCTAAAAATATGCCACAGTACGGAACATTGAAACACTTTTGTTTTAGGATCCACAGATAGTAGTTAAGTAACCGCATTTAAAAGTATGAATGCGGTTTCTAATTTTACACTGATGCGGCAGGTTGTATTGTTTACGACAAAACCTAATCTCTCCCCCTCGTTCTACTCTTTCTATTTTGATCTACACTTGTGGCGTTCTAGTTGTTTCTGTGGTAACATCATGACCTACATCCTAAATCTACAGTCTAGATCCTAGTTATATAAAGCACGAACATAGAGCAGTAATATAATAGAGTGCACATCGCGGTTGCCTGTTTGGGGCATACTCTTCACTTCATCACGTGACTTTTACGTTGTAGTTCAATAGATGCGATGGTAGAATGACAATTTTTGGCAACAGTCTTTACTGATGGCGCGAAGGAAGAAAAAAAAGTCTATTATCATGCAACGATTTTCAAAAGAAAGGGTTTCTTGTTTCAATTCCTTCTATTAGCTCACACTCTCCCTCTATATATCTTGTTCACATTTTCAATCCTTCATAAAATACTTTTCATTCCTCCACTCCGGTTCAAATACATTTTTTTAACTTGCAGTGGATGACACTGGATGTTAATACAGTTTTTTTAAATATTAATTCATTCATTAAGTTTAATTAATTAATTTTAGTTCTTTTTTTTTGCATTTAAGTTGCATGTATCTACCAATAGATGGCGCCAGATAAACTTCAAAAAAATGAAGGAAAATTATTTATAAAAAGGACTTTCTGCAATAGAGTGAAAAAAAAAGTAGGAATTGACTTAAATTTTTTTTATATATATTACTTGTTTATGTCAATAAATGTACATTTAGTTTTTCTAAATATTTGAGCATTTATATTCTATTCATAAATTTTCATGTACAATTTTTTTCCCTCAAAATTATTCAAAAAATAAAAATATTCATTTATATGAATTTTATTGTAATGTTTAATTTCATTTCCTACAAAATGATCAGTATTGTAAATGAAATAGCATTTCTTGTATCTGTTTATCTTGTGTAAGCACGTAGTTCGATAAATGGATGACTTGAAAAGAAGAATTTCAGACATTTGACGGAATTTTTAGAATTACTTAACATGCTTACTTTTCCTAACTAAATGCGTGCAGGGAAAAGGAGTCAAGGGCGATGCAGCTCCTACTCTAGTACCAAAAGGACGGAGATGTTTGCCCTAACTTTCTGCTCCTTTAGAATAGGTGGACACGCTCTACTATATTACTACTCTAAGGGCGCGAATACCAACCAGTAAAGTAGGCAGGTATTGACTTTCGGGAAGACTTTTAGGGGTAATTGAACCACTATTTGCATGTCGTTAAGATAAAACCTGGAAACTTTCCACCAGTTAACCCGACTGTCGATGCAAGACGCTCATGTACATTGTCACAATAGCCATCAAGGCTCTTTATTTCTGAAAATAGTGACTGCAAAGACGCCACCAACGGATTCAAACTTGAG
Source organism: Caerostris extrusa (assembly GCA_021605095.1). Classification (NCBI taxonomy): domain Eukaryota; kingdom Metazoa; phylum Arthropoda; class Arachnida; order Araneae; family Araneidae; genus Caerostris; species Caerostris extrusa. The sequence continues at coordinate 258,138 of BPLR01009693.1, read as the reverse complement.
GTCTGCATGCGAGATCGAGTTGAGTGTCGTTCATGAATGGCATCTAAATCATGTTGGTCTAATCACTTATAGTTCGTTGAAGTTAAACGATTAATTTTATCATTAAGTAGGAGATGAAAATCTGCATTGAGAAAAAAACGGCCACTCACATAGATTTCACTCAGAAATTTCATTCTATTTCATTAATATTTAAAAAAAAAAAACCATTCTCAAATCAATAGATTATGACTTAAATAAAATAAAAATTACTGCAACTCGCATTTGAAATAAATTTCATATCAACCTGATGATATTACATGGACTGTGAAGCCGTCCAAATCTCGAATGAAAATAAAAATCATAAAAAGGCTTTTTTAAATTAATTAAAAACTTTTGCCTAGTCGTAAGTTAATTTTTGAAATTTTTTCTTTTAAATACATTTTTGATAAAATATTGCTATATTTTAAACTTCTTTTTTTTGTGTTTATTTTATCATGATTCAAAATCTTTTTGTATGCGCATACTGAATAATAACATCATTGATAGCAATGAGTTGCAATAAGATGCATTCATGTATAATTGTCAAAATAAGAAAGCTTGTAAAACAGAAATGTTATTCACGATGAGTAAAAATTAACATGAGGAGATGTAAAAGATATTTAAAAATGTAATGTTTAATGTTTAGAAATAAGAGATGTTATTTTTGTGAGAAATTATAAAATATTTTGATTTAAATAATATAAATTAAAAATGTTTCATTAAAAAAAATGTTTTAGGTGCAAAGCTGTTTATGTTAAGGGTTAATGATTAATTACCAGTGATGTTCATCTGATTGTTTGGTTTCGAATGTTTATGTAATTATTCCTTTCAATAACACGGCCATATTACTTAGCGACATGTATAACAAATATAACATTTATTTTGATTCAGAGTTTTTTTGTACATCAAAAAAATGATGGCGGATGATTCAGGACAAAATCGTCATCTTACAAGGCAGTGTCCGTGTGTTGTTAACCGATGTCCAAGAAAAGACGCCACAAAGGAAAAAAATAGAGTGGTACAGCTTTACTGAAGGCCCGAGGACCGTTATACAACAGCTTAGAAGCACTTCCTGTGGACGATGGCGGGTCCGGACTCATCGTACTCCTGCTTGGAGATCCACATCTGCTGGAAGGTGGACAAAGAGGCCAGGATGGATCCTCCGATCCATACGGAGTACTTCCTCTCAGGGGGGGCGATGATCTTGATCTTCATGGTGCTGGGGGCCAGGGAGGTGATCTCCTTCTGCATCCTGTCAGCGATACCGGGGTACATGGTGGTGCCTCCAGAAAGGACAGTGTTGGCGTACAGGTCCTTACGGATGTCGATGTCGCACTTCATGATGGAGTTGAAGGTGGTCTCGTGGACTCCAGCTGACTCCATACCCACGAAGGAAGGCTGGAAGAGGGCCTCGGGAGTGCGGAACCTCTCGTTTCCGATGGTGATGACCTGTCCATCAGGCAACTCGTAAGACTTCTCAGCAGAAGAAGAAGTGGCAGCAGTGGCCATCTCCTGCTCGAAGTCCAGGGCGACGTAGCACAGCTTTTCCTTGATGTCCCTGACGATTTCCCGCTCAGCTGCAAGGGGACGAGAACATATTATTAAGGTTGGTTTGTCACTCTACGGTCATCTTGTGCACATTTTAGGCTAAACAGACCGGGACCTACAGTTTAATGTGGATTCCGAACCATTCACAAACATCCATGCCACCGCCAGAATTCGAACCTGAAACCTGGGATACCGGGCGGCAGAGCGATAACCACTCGGCCATTCAGGCCCTATTATAAGTTGGAGAATGAATGAATGTCCGACATAATGCACTTATGTACACCCTACGGACATAATGCACTTACGGACACAATGCACTTATGTACACCCTACGGACACAATGCACTTACAGACACCCTACGGACACAACGCACTTACGGACACTCTACGGACACAATGCACTTATGCCAACGTTTTTCCAATCCTCAATGCATGCTAAAAGTCATCGGCAGGATGACCTCCAAAGCACGAGGCGATTCACGTTGAATCTCTTCAATCGACTCAAAATTGGACGTAGGACATTGCTAGAAATTGGTCCTACTTTGATGTCTTAAATCACGTACAAAAGAATTCCTCGAATTACGATTTTTCGGGTAAAGGGTAAAGTGATTTTGGAGACAATTTTTCAAAATTTATATTTAAATTCTTTCGATAAACTTGCAAAATAGCAAAACTTTACAAATTGTGAAAAGTCTACTAGTATCATTTGTGTTCTATATCACATCCAATTATCGATTAAGAAAACTGCATTGATTTCTTTTTTTTTTATGTGCATGTCTTTTACTTATGATAATAGTCCTTTATCGTTTTTTATTCCTCTTAAAGAAACGTTGTTTTGTTCTCATTTTTATCTATACCTTTATCATTTCTGCTTTCGTTTCGAAAATATTAGCTCTTGGTTACATTTTTATTCATTTCATTTCGTTTTTAAAAGAATTACTAATTCCTTTTAATTTCAACTAAATATTTTTTCGGAATTATAAAACTTGCAATAATAGCCTGAGTTTTTGCCTTGTCGAATAATATTAGAGATTGTCTTAATGCATGAAATTTAAGAATCATCTGATCTATTGAGGCCCTATGGCAACTTGAATCGTTGATACTGGAACCTACGCAGGCAGAAGTCAGTTCTTATTTGAGGTAGGGGGCGACTTACCGGTTGTGACGAAGGAGTATCCCCTCTCAGTGAGGATCTTCATGAGGTAGTCTGTGAGGTCCCGTCCGGCCAAGTCCAGACGGAGGATGGCGTGGGGGAGGGCGTAACCTTCATAGATGGGGACGGTGTGGGAGACACCATCTCCAGAGTCCAGGACGATACCGGTGGTCCTACCGGAGGCGTATAGGGAGAGTACGGCCTGGATGGCGACGTACATGGCGGGGCTGTTGAAGGTCTCAAACATGATCTGGGTCATCTTTTCCCTGTACGACACAGAAAGGGTACATCATTAGATATTTCGTACTAACCATTTTCCTGTACTACTATAAGTTTTCAATCTGTAAGGTGTATATGGACTAATAAACTAAACATTTTGGTTGTGTGCTATAGCTGAGTTTTCAAACTTTGTTTAAATCTGCAACTTTAAAACTGCAATTACTGTCTTAATGATTTTACATTATTGTGATTAGTGTTTATTTACTAAAAGAATATTGGTTGCATTCATTAAGCGCATCATTTGTAAACTTTATTGCCTCCGTAATAAAGTTAATTAGAGATTTACAACTAAACTAATTAAAACTGACTAAATAACATTTCAGTATGTTGAAAATTTTTTTTAAAAAAAAAGTTCTAGTAATAATAAATTGGGTGAAATGTTATCACATCAAAATAAATTTAGTAGTTTATCAGTTCACGCATATTTAACACGTTGATTCTGAGATAAATTCCGTAATAAAGTTAATTAGACATTAACAACTAAACAAATTAATCTACTAATTAAAACTGACTAATTAACATTTCAGTATGTTGAAATTTTAAAAAAAAAAGTTCTAGCAATGATAAATTGGGGGAAATGTTATTCACATCAAAACAAATGAAGTAGTTTATCAGTTCGCGCATATTTAACACGTTGATTCTCAGAGGCAATATTGAATTTTATGCAGATTTAAAAAAGAACGGGTTTAAGGAGTGTGTGAAAGGGGGTGTACCTGTTTGCCTTAGGGTTGAGGGGGGCCTCTGTGAGGAGGACGGGGTGCTCCTCGGGGGCGACTCGCAGCTCATTGTAGAAGGTGTGGTGCCAGATCTTCTCCATGTCGTCCCAGTTGGTGATGATGCCGTGCTCGATGGGGTACTTCAGAGACAGGATACCCCTCTTGCTCTGGGCTTCATCTCCCACGTAGCTGTCCTTGTTGCCCATGCCCACCATCACACCCCTGCAAAGGAACGTCTCCTTATTAATAATCCATTTTCCTTAAAACAATGCGCTTACAAGAAAGCGAGCCCTAAAAGCTCCTTCCCACCGAGGCTTGAAGCGTTGAAGATTCATGCTGCAGGCAGAACATTTTTTCGACCGCTTCACAACGAAACGTCATAAATGGCATTACGCCTAGTGAAGTTCCGCTTCGAGTTGACAGTGGGTCAACTATTATATCTTAATCTTTGATATATATATGTTATTTAATCTTTGAATATATGTTCATAGATGTAAAAAACTGATGTTCTATGAAGTGTAAAGATAAAAATATCTAGAAGAATTGGTTTCTTTACGTTACATTTGTTACGTGGCCCGAATTTCATGTTAATCACACTAGACTTAGAATTTTATAAATGTAACAAAATATTCCTGTCTGAAACTGATATTAACCAAGATTGTTGGAATGACTTGATTTCCTCATCCTAAATATTTTCACTTTCTGATTATAATCTTCTATACTGCTTCAATGTAACTGATGGTATCGGATATGTTTTGCTACAGCATTTTCAGTTAGATCAAAATAATACCATTTATACCTTTATACCATAATACCTTTATACCATTCATAAATTTAAGAAATTAAATGGCTTAGTAAAAATCAATTTGTAGTTAATTAAATGAATTTAATTTCAGTTAATTTTAATTTACTTTGGATTAAATGTAATTATTTAATTTAAAGATTATTTGCTTAATAAAGTTCAGCAATACTTGTCATAGATTATTTATTTTAAATTTATACACTGAAGAATTAACTTTTGCTAAAAAGACTTTCAACGTGTTTTGACTTCGGTTATTACGACAAGAGAATCCAAAATTACCTCAAATTTCGATCTAGTGAATAAGAATTTTTCACATATCACTTCAAGAGTGATTTCCTTCCAGAAGTCTTTGGGAAAAGCAATTTCTCATTTTTCCAATAAAAACTTCAAAAGTACGGGGAGGAGGGGGAGGAAAGAAATAAAGTGAAACCCTGTGCTCTTCAGTGATCCCTTGGCTTGTTGGCTTTGTTCTCTGTGAACAGCTCATAAATTCCAGCTTCCTTTAAGAACCGTCCGTTCATTCATTTTTACAATGTACAAAACCTTGGATGTTGGAATGAAAGGTAGGTCTTAGTGTTGAACTATGTAAGCTCGGTTCGACGAAGGTCCTGGACCCAACAAAGAAAGCCGAATGAAAAATTCCCTTAACTTTGTGGAGAATGGGCTTGGTAAATCTGTCGGCAGGGTAATTCCTTTTGATGGTTCATTTCAAAGTGAGATGGCTAAATGTGGCTGCAGTATAGAACTCATCTCCTCTTGGAGCATATTAAGTAACGTTGAATCTGCTGCATATCTACTGTTCCGGTGGCAAAGCACCTCAAGTCCACCTTTCTTTGAAAACAAGTGATAGCAAATCTCCAAAAAGTTTATTGGAAAAATTTTCACTTTTTAAATGTGTAATACTCAGGATGAAAAGTCAACGCCGGGCCTGATGGTAGGAAGCCGATGGTTGGGTTGGGTTTGTCCCTCTACGGTCATCTTGTGCACACTTTAGGCTAAACAGACCGGGACCTACAGTTTAACGTGGATTCCGAACCACTCACAAACATCCATGCCACCGCCAGGATTCGAACTTGAAGCCTATGGTGGGATGCCGAAGAATGAGAGTTCGATTCCGCGGGTTAAAAACGCAGAGAAGTTGTTGTGGTTAAGGAGGGGTGCTTTGAATTGCAAAGTGGGACGGTTGCAGTTACCTGATGCCTGGGTCGTCCGACGATGGAGGGGAAGACAGCCCTGGGGGCGTCATCTCCTGCGAATCCGGCCTTGCACATGCCGGATCCGTTGTCCACTACGAGTGCGGCTACATCGTCGTCACACATGGCTGATGCTCAAGTCTGAGGGGGCTGCAACAAACAAACAACCGTTACTATGACGACGGAAACATTTTCTTAAACGCAATACGTTTTACATGAATTTTTCAAACCCCTACTTAAATTCAAATTGTAAAATGCTCAATAAGCAGTTTTTATTATTATTTTTTAATTAGAAAGAATTAGTTTTTATTATTTTAATTTAATTTTTATTATATTAATTTAATTTTTATTATTTTAATCTGATTTTTATTATTTTAATTTAATTTTTATTATTTTAATTTAATTATTATTATTTTTATTATTTTAATTAAATTTTTATTACTTTACTTTAATTTTTATTATTTTAATTTAATTTTATTTTATTTATTATTTTAAGAAAAAATTATTTATAAAAGTTCCGTGTTTGCATAGTAATTTACATAAAATTCTGTAGGATTGTTTTCAATTTTGAATATTTGTATGAATTAAAAATTATAAAATATATTTTAAAACATTCTTTTTAATAGTGATTAATAATTATGTTTTATCCAGACTGAATTTTCTTGATATGTTAGTTAAAAAAAAAATTATTATACACATAGATAATTTTAAACAAACTTTTTGGCTCTTATAGTTATTAAAGAATAAGAAAAATATTTTATACATTTATTATTAGCAAGTTTACTTGATAAAATTTTTAAACCTTTTTTCAACATTTTATGTAGAACAGAGAATGTTTGAAGTACAAAATTAATAATTATGGCATAAGCTTATTTTGAAATATTGAAATTAAAAATCATATGCTATTTGTTAAAATTTATTAGAATTTGAAATTAACGTACCCAAGTATTTTTATTACTTATTTTTAAAGAAGAAATTACTTAATTACTGAATTAAATTTTTCTTCTCTTCTACTTTTAAATTTTTAATTATAAAAAACTGTAAAGGAAAATATTTTGCTGCTGAAAGCTGATGTTTAAAATCAATTGTAATAATTGTTAAATTTAAAAAATAATGAAATTCAAATAAACCTTTTAAAATTTTATAATTTTCTAAAAAAATATGAATTTGAATTTTGAATAAAGATTAAAATATGAATCTAAATTAAATTTAAATGAATAAATTCGATGTGAATTTATATCGCTAAATTATTTATTGAAAATACTTTCTATAGGAAAATTTGATTAAATTAATTTACTGTTAAGCATTCAATTTAGATCATGAAGTTAAATATATTAAAAATTTAAATATAACTACTTAATAACTATTTAACTACTTAATTAGTTAATTAACTACTTAATATGTTACAATTGGTAAACAACTTAATTTAATATCTACACGAAAATATTTTGAGTTCATATTTAAAATAGTCTAATGAATCGCAACTTTTTTTATTACTATTTGATTTTTTTAAAATTATTCACTAATTAAAGCGAGTTGATTTTAAAAGCAGTTTTTAACTTTGAAATTATTTAAATTTGAACAGTTTTTTAAAAATTTTCATTTCAGTTATGAATAAGGATGAAGAACCCTGAGTTAAAAGAAATTTCATTTTAATTAAGATTTAGAACAATAATTAAGAAAATTGTAATTTTAAATGAAATAATTCAATTCATTTATCCCTTCTAGTAAATTCAAATTTAAAATAAAAATTTTAAAACCTAAATAAATCAAACAAAATTTTAACAGATAAAAATTTACAAACATTATATATCTCTTTAACTTATTACATAGGATAGAGATGGAGATAATTAATGATATTATCCATCATTCTATAGTACCATGAATGAAAAATACACAAACGTTCATCATTGTTTCAAAACTGATATATCCAATCGATGAATCTTAAAAAATAAATAAATAAATAAAAAGTATTCTGTATAAAAAAAGTATACAGTAATAAATTCCATGCTTTGATTCCGAGCCGAAACATTTTTCTTCAGTATTATCACTTCTAGAAGAAGTCAAATCCAGTACATTTAAAGCGGAAATTTTAAAATTAAATAGGTTCGAATCAAATTTTAACTCATCAAAAATTTGCCATTTTTTTTTTTTTTTCTTTCTTTTTCACATCCGATAAAAATAATTGGGAAATAAAACAGCAACCTTATAGGATCGATGAAGGTTATCAATATCGATACAAAAGTGATATATCAATCGATAATCGTTAACTACGAAAACACGACACCACACTAAAAGCGAACGTTGCTTACCGCTAAGAGAGATAGAAAAGTCTGCTGCAGAGCACTGGAGCTGCTTGAATCTGGTGGCCGATGTAGGGCGGCCCTCCAGTATTTGTACCTTTCCCACCGCCCTACGTCACCCATTGTGGCGGCTGCTTTCCTTTTGGGGCCAGTGACGACGTGGGCCCCATATACGCTCTAGGGCCACGACCACTGCTATTCTGGGCTCCATCTTCTCCATAGGGAGAGCGCGAAAGTTTGATTCGTTGCGAGTTCTATTTTTTGCTTCGCCATTGCTGGTTACATCCAGTTGGCAGACGATTCCTAATGGACATTCCTCGGTGGGTATCCGAGTGTTCCGGATTGTGAAGCATCCCTTCCCCCCCCCCTACCTTTCTTCCTTCCGCCTCTGTAGTATCTGTGGGTAACCTTTTCCAGCAAAGAAACAACCCCGCAGTAAACAGTTTTTAACAATGTTGCTTCTGTCAAAATTAGAACTCTGCATTCTGACAAGTGTTACCATGCCAATCATGGAAATACTAATTTATATGATAATAAGACGAAGGCCTGCTTCATAGTTTGATGGGAAAATATTCTCCCGTATAATTTGGAGGGCATACATTTAGCTTAATATATTTTGAATATAAAAAAGGTAATTTAAAAATTAAGAACATTTACATTTATTCTATTTTAATTAAATTATTTTAATTAAAAATCTTCATTACTATAATATTGTAAAAATTTTTATACATTTATTTATAAATAAAATTGTTATATATGATTTCAAAATAAAATATTTAAACACAGAATATTTCTTAAGGAAATTATTTGTGATAAATTTTTATGAAGTGACAATGACTTTCATTTTCACTGATTTCTTAAGTTATATAAGAATTTAACGAAAATAATTTTCTTTTTTGAAAAAGAATTCAAGTTCACACAAAAATTTAAAAGCAGTTTTTCTCTCATACTTAATTATTATTTTGATTAAATTAAGCGCGTTTATAACAATCAAAACTGATGTTTTCAAACTGATATTTTCAATTGATATTCAATTTTTGTACACAGAGTACACAAATATAGAAGCACTTCACTTTCCCTTCACCTTAAAATTTTGGAGTGCTCAAAGTTCCAAAAGAATTTTTAAGTAGAATTTATAATATTATTCAATTAAGCATTCATCATATAAGTGCTCATAATGTTTTCAAATTATGGGATACATATGCAAAAATTTCATAAAAATATGATCAGAATTTTAAAAATTCTAACTTTAATTATTATAAAATATATTATACAGATTTAAACAAACTTTTTTAGTGATATTTCCAGAAAATTTACTTTCGAATTATGCTTTTCACGATGCAAAAACATTTTAGGTTCTTTAATTTCTTTCTCTTTTATTAGATTAATCTAAAAAGAAAATGGGTACATATTTTTTCCGTTATGATGTATTAAAATTAATACACAAAAAGATTTGAGCTGAACAATATAATCTCAAATAATCATTTGAAAGATGTAATCTTTCAAATAATTATTTGAATCAGAAGATGGTTTAGACAATCATTTTTTAGGCAGTATATTTTTTAAAAGTTTTATTTTTTAATAAAAGTGTAGAAATTTCTTGTTCAGAAATGTAACTGTCTTAAGTACTATTCGTCAAAAAAGTAGTTTAAAGACGAATTTATTTAACCAGTTTAAAATTGTTGAAAAATTGCATAATTAAATCCTGAATGTGTAAATTGGAATTAAAAAATAAAATGTTTCTGTATAATATGAGAAAATGAGATATTTGAAAACTATGCCTTTGTTAAGTGTATTTAAAACATTTTTTAATAGAATTTTTACCTCAATATAATTTTTGAGTTTTATAAAATATCTTCAGAATGAAATTTTATGTGAAAACTAAATACATTAAGAAAGGATTACCGTTATATTCGAACATTTAATTCTGGGGAAAGATTGAAGCATTACATGAAAAAAAAAGTCGCACACCATATTCCAAAAGAATATTTCACATTCACAGAACAGACGCAGGTATATGTGTAAAAAATAAAAATTCTCAAGAATGTTAGTCTCTTACAAAAGTAATATTTTGAAAGTTATTACTTTGAAAATCTTTGGCAGTATATCCTTTGTTATCTTTAATATAAACACAACCATGCTAGTGAGCAAGAGTGTGTTATTTCCTGCAAATATCCCATTCTCAGATAAATTATCAATCAATTCCCAATCATTATATTATAGCCCAAAAATAAGCTTAGATGGCCGATCTGCTAACGTCTTGGTTTGTTTTGAGACTTTCATACATCAAGTTAGCATCTTACTTCTCCCCCCTCTCTCTCTCTCTCTCTCTCTCTCTCTATATATATATATATATATAGGGTGATTATAAGATTATAATTAAAGTTCCACTTTCAAAATGCTGTAAAAGAAGAAACACTCGCCACAATGAATTCAAATTTGAACTGAGGATACTCGAAGAAGGTGGAAACGGTACGGCATCAAAAAGTTCCAAAGTGTATTAATAGATGGCGCTGCAAGCGGCATTGAATTCGGCTGCCATCGATATTGGGAATCGAAATGACATCGTATTTGGCATGAGTTGCACATGAAACCAACTGCAGTGTTTAATGTGCTTGATCGTTTCGGTTTTTGACGGAAAAAATGACTTCCAAGTTAATCAATAGTTGTAACACTTAATGGAAGGCCATTGTTAGGGGCATGGTCATACCAAATTGGATGGGAAAAATCGGTGGAAATTTTTTTTTGATGTCATATAATTTTTTTATATATATTTTTTGTGGTTTTGCATTTTTTGTAGTCACTACGATTTATGAATATTTCACATCATTCATTAGGATCGAATGATGCGAGATATTCGTAAACCGCCATGAAGCATTCATCTTATGATGTCACAAGTAAAGTTTAAATTGTAACATTTTTACAGATTTACGAAATTATCCTACTTTTTTTTTTTATTGTAAACATGATCTAATTTTAATATTGCTTTTCTTTTCTATATCCAAGTGGGCCTTTTAAAATGTTTTCCCAAATCCGTATCCTATTACAAATCTTCTTAATCAAAATCTAAACCCTTTTTTTCTTTGCACAAATGAGCAGATACGGCGAACAAAAATAGCTTAACAAGTATCTTATTGGCTATCTTTTGTACATAATAAATATGACCTCTTCCTTTTACAACACGAGGGGCAAATAGGCAGGATGCTAATTACTATAATTAATTGAGTTTGACTGAATTTCTGTCTCCCAACATTTTTCACCTAAGGACAAACAGTCTATATTTCTGTTCTGAAAAACGACGACTTCATGACAACTTGGCCAGCCAAAGATCGTAATCTTTTAGATTTTCATTTGTCTTCAATTTATCTAGATCAAATTTTGAGATGTTTCAACATTATTGCTTTTTATTTGTTTGTTTCAAATTACTTTTTCGAAGTAGTTTCTATTTTTCAATAATTTTGTTCGCATTCCACGACTATTCCAACTATGCATTGGGAATCTAGGCTATACAGTGAAAGGTGTCAACAACTTACTTCCAGTTTTAGAAATATGCATATCAATTAAAGATATACCTCAAGAATACCTCAAGTTGTATAATGGAAAAGATGAAACAGGCAAATTATTTTAACAACAAGCAATGTCCCTGAAATAATATGGACAAGGTTCTTAAAAAAATAGAAGTTTCTGCCTTTGTTTCCATTTGTACTTTTTATTTATTACATTCTTGAACTATACGAAATATTACGAACAAATAAAATGAATATGAAAATTTAGTGAAGTGGGTTTAAATTTTAAACATTGGAGCTCGAAGAAATATTTTGGATATAACGCGCAAATTATGCAAATGTTAAAAACAATTTTTCCCCTGTGCGTTCTCCTACTGAATTTATGGGCATAAATGAACATTATTTATCATATTTCGCTGCTCACTGATTCCCATTTAGGGAACAAATTTCTCAATCGTCGATTGGCAAAACGCATGCCCTGCTAATTGTAATCTGGCAAATCTACCAATCGTTCTTTTAACATGGAACACGTCTTTGCTGAACCAACTCCGTAAAAAAGCATGTATGGGAACTCAGCCTTCGCTCATGGCTAGTGGACATCAGAGCTGGTATTCATTCATTATTTACTAGGAAGTTTGGTTTGGATTGTCGCTCTACGGCCATCTTGTGCACACTTTAGGCTAAATAGACCGGGACCTACAATTTAACGTGGATTCCGAACCCCTCGTAAACATCCATGCCACCGTCAGGATTCGAATCTGAAGCCTTCGGTACCAACTGCTAGAGCGCTAGCCAATTTGGCGATCAGGACGCTGATTTGCTAGGAGGAGGTGGGTTCCAAAGTGTGTGCCGCGGCACACTGGAGTGCCATAACGAAAAAGATGAAGAGTGCCGCCAAGACCGCCTGATCCCCAATAGTAATTATCTGAAATAGTGCCAATAGTGCCTAATCCCCAAGTAGTTCTTAAACTTTTCAAGTCGGGACGTATTTAAAATCCTACAAATAGTTGTAGGAGCGTTCCCCACACGAATTCCCAATAAACATGTTTAGTTAAATCAAATATTACAGGAAAAAATAATGCAATAAAAAATAAAATGAAACACACCTTTAGTATATTTATTTTTTTGTGTTGATGAGAAAAAATGAGCTTGATGTGTTCTAGTGATTTTTTCATTGTTTGGGCAAATTTTTGAAAGGCCAATTCTCATTTTCTCCCCAATACCTTGAAGATTTCTTCTCTTTTTACACTTCATTGTGGTGAAGGTAGAAAATCCTAATTCACATAAATGTGACGTTAAAAATTGCTATAAAATTTTCAAATCTTTCTTAGATATTAGCATCTCTTCTTTGATATATTCTTCTTTTATAGGAAAAAGTTTCAAGAGAGAATTCCTTATGTTTAATCTTTAATCCATGATCAGTGGATATAACTTCTTCTTCAGTTAATGTTAAAATATAGTATCAACTCCAAAGTGTACTAATTACAGACGGCAGAGTCTCATAGGCTGCAATGGAAATTTTTTTAACATTGAAAATCATATAGACTCTAACGCTTCTAGTAGCCAACCATGGAAGTGACCGCTTTGGGTTTCAGGAAACTTTCTTTGCAGCATTATCCATGTTTGGCGATTTTTTTATGTGAATAAAAGAAGAAGAAGAAAGCAATTAGAAAGTTTTGTTGTTTATATTGAAAGCTGTCTTGGAAAGGGAAAACTGACAAGAAAAAAGAGTAACCATATTGAATTTTATATCTGGAATACCACAGGGCGCACCCGGAAATCTATCAGAGAGCACTTTGGTGCACCTTGGTGCTTGCAAACCGTCGATTTACAATTAGAAACCTTGCTGATGATGCTGGAATTTCAAAGGATCAGTCAATTCCATTTTGGGCCTCAAACGCGTCAAATCTCAATTAGTATCGAAAAATAATTGGTCTTACTTTTTGGGTACAGTAGTACCTATTGATTTATAAACATATAAAAACATAAACAAACAAATATGAATTTTCAAACTAAATACACATATTTTTAAACAGATCTATAAAAAATAATCGGTCGATATACAGGTTACGCATAAAATTTAGCATTGAAAGTAAGAACAAGATGCATAATAATATTCTTAAAAAATATATAAACTACATAATTCCAAACAATTTTCATGAAAAATCTGTTTTAACTTTGGAATGAAATTGTCTTCTCTTTCACAAGATGATCTTTTTGAACAATTTTACTTCATTTAATTATTAACTCGTGAAAGAAATTTAAATAAACCAATAAAAACAGCTCATGAAGATTAAGTTTAAAAACAATTAACCAGTAAGAAACGTCGAGAGTGTTCAAGGACCAAAAATTGGATCAGGGAAACGAATAACTCCACTCTCGAAAACAATAAAAAGTATAAAGTAAAAGCAGCCCTAACAGCATCTATCATACAATCTTGTGGATGTAAAACTTAATGCTGGGGAACCTGAATCGAACCAGGTAATTTTCTAGAAAAGGGTTGGCCAACCTTGAATATGCCTTGAACCATGAGACCCGCCTAGAAGATTTTTCCCGCCCGTGAGAATTATCACACATTTACAAAATATATTTATTTTAGAATGGCCAAAGTAGTGAAAACCAATGTAGTAAAAATACATTACGAGTGCATCCATCTATTCCAAAATCAACTGTCAAAATGACGAGAAAGAAGTAACTTTGATTTTAAAATAACATTCTTGCGAATATAGGACATATATTGCCTGTTTTATTCATGAGTTTATGTCACAATTATGAATTCGCAGAAGAATTAAATTATATTCTGCAAACTCATCTTGGAACATTTAATATAACAGGTTCTTTGTTTCACTTTAAGTGATCTCAGTGACGCAGTGACCATCTTTCGATACGCACAGTCGATTGTTGATAGCAGAGCAAACAAGACTCTAAGTTGAAATAGTTAGCTCTTTTGGTTCAACTTACATCTGCGAACCTTCTTTTTTTTTTTTTTTTTTTTTTTCTAAAATGAAATTGGCCAAATACGAAACACGCTCAAACATAACGGACGCTCACCTGCAACACCCATTACAATGTGCAAATACCCAAATGGAGATCGATTTGCAAAAGCTAAGTGAAAGAGTGGAGAAACACATATCGCACTAGTCAAATAAATATTTTGTAATAATTTCCTTTTTTTATTTCGTTTATATTGATAATTTTTTTATGTTTCATTTTTAGTGTTGCATATTTCTTTACAATGTGCGTTTAGTATCATTATTATATTATCTATGTTTACATGTAAGGATGATAGTAAACACGAACAAACACAACAATAATAACTCCTTATGTTTCAATTTTTCACTCCAAAAGAATGTCTATAGTGAGTCTAAATCAAATATAAGGATATATAATTTTATATGTGGCACGCGGAGTTAGGATGCATTCCCAAAGCGGCCCGCAAGTTCATTTGGATTGACCACCCCTGTTCTAGAGGATGCATGGACTAGTTGAATTTCCAGATGCAGTCGATCCATTGACTTCGTTGCCTGCTTCACATGTACACACATCTAATCATCAAAAGAATCACCTTAAGCTTTGCCCATAATTGGATGCATTCAACTGCAAACATCGCGCGTGAAACATTTGCCAACTACAGTAGAAAAAAATGTCCGCTGCAAATACTGGTCGAAGGGTTTTACAACCTTCCGTAAAATGACTGGCATAGCGCTGGTAAGAAGGTAACAAGGTTTTCAGCATGACCTTGAAGGGTTTTATTCAAGGTCATACTGAAATCCTTGAAACAATCCTTCAGATGTGGATGCCCCTTTAGAATGCATGCACGAACAGATCACCCATCCCACTGTATTCAGAAGAGAATAACTTCCATCCCTCCCGCTTACTGAATAAAATCGTTCCCAAAGAAAAAGTATTTTGACTTCAAAAAAAAAAAAAAAAAAAATTCCACAGGAAAAAAAGAAAAGAAATATTCGAAGAGGAATGGTGGTTATGCATGCATGAAGAGTTCCTTGCACCTCTGGAAGGGAAGCAAGGCAGCATGCCACCGGGTCAAGTTTGAGCTTCCGCAGACGGCTGGTGAGTCATCGGACGTCTGGAGACGGTGCCAAACCCTCCCACAACAATCGGAAACACCCCCGCCTTGTTGACACTCTTCTTGCTGCCGCTTTCTTCCACCCGCGCCAAAAGATACTTCACTCGCTGTGTCGACGACGAACTCGGTCACGGACGGATTCCGGAAATAGTTATGTCAACGTCGCGTTCGGTAACCGACAGATTGTCGTTTTCACGATTGTGATGTAAAACACCGGGAGACACTGATGTAAAAGATGTAACATCGATGTAAAACACCGGGAGACTGATGTAAAACACCACACACTTCCTGTTTTTCGTATCGAAGGTTAGGCATCTTTTTTTTTTTTTAACCAAACCAAGTATTCGATTGTCAGATGACAGTTCAATATCAAAGCAAATTCGGCTTCAGCCACAAGTACCACGGGCAGGGCCGGATTTAGATGAAAAAGAGGCCTTACGCAATTCCATTTATGAGGCCCTTCCACCTCCCATTTTTAAGTTTGTAAATTACACGAGAGATAATAAAATACATCATTACTGGGATATATATCAATATGTTAAATGAAACATGTACTAATCTTTACATGATTGGTATTAATCTTTATAAAAACTGTGGCACGAATAATAAATAAAAACAACAACAATTGAATATAGGCAATGAATGTAGGAATTGAATGTAACAATTTGAATGTAGGCCCATCTTGATGTTAGGCTGAAGCCTAGTTAGCCTATAGGAAAATCCGGCCCTGACCACGGGGTTCAATGTCATCTGTACAATTGGACCTTTCAACTACAGGGCTCCGTTTTTGTTTGCATCCATAGTGATATCTCGATCGTAATTCACCAAATAGATCGGTGGTTGTTCGTGGTATTCAGGTGGAACAATACCAAATGAATTTTTTTCCATAAGAAACAACTCTAAATATTGAATCAGTTCCCCTATGAAAAAAACCCGTTGTTATTGGCTTACATATCATCATTACATATTGGCCTATCCATGTTCGACAACAGCAATTAAAAACCCCTTGAACTCTAGCTAGCGGACACTGTTATCAATTTTACAGCTTTTATTAATTAAGATTTCCAAGATTGCTCAAAACTTGTGAGCAAATCCCCAGATGAACTTCTGTTGCCTGACTTGTGACTCAATGGCAACAAGCTCAGGGTCGAAATTTGAATCCATTGTCGGCATTCCACGCAGTTACTGCTTTCAGAACTGAGAAGACTCGACAACGATGGGACAACGTTTGTAAAAGAGTGCATTGACAACATGTGTAAAAGCGTCTCACATCTATAATCAGACCGGCTGGGGTGAGTTTTCCAGGTATTCTCCGTAATAGACGCACATATGTGGCAGTCTCTCCTAAAAGTTCTCCAAGAAACCTCTGTCCTCCCTTCCACGCCCATCGGTGTGTGCATGAGAATCACTGATGTTCCACAAATACCTTTCTAACCTGTGGGGGTAGGTGGCTACATAGCCCTAGGTACAGGGGTGAAGTGTGGAGAAGAGGAAAGAAGAGCCTAGCTATTGTTCGTATTGGTTAACGTTGAATCTGTTGTAAAGTCAAATATCTTCAGGTCAGTACGGAAGGATTTCTAAAATAAGGAATAAATTCTATTATTGTTATCTGTGCGTCTGGTGAAAACAAAAGAAGATAAAAAGAGGATATTTTTGTTGATTCCCTTGAACTTGTAGCAAACGTTTTTAATGCCACTATCCCCCTCCCCTATGTTCACCGTCATGCTATGCAAATCATCTGCGCACCTGGTACGTCATCTCACATGTCCTTCTTCGTCCATTCGTCCTCGAATCCCCCAATCTCAGTGCTCATCACTGCTCCAAGCCCCCTTCAATTTCGTGGTTATTGTCCTTCAAACTTATGATCGCTCTTCAGCTCTGCATGCTGGTGCTCTTTCATAAATTACATTTTTTTTTAATTTAAAATGCTTGAAAGTAAAAAAAAAAAAAATAGTAAAAAATGTTTACAATTTATTTATTATTAAAAATATGGCAAATATTTTATTCATTTATTGTTGCCTGAAAATGAATGGATAATAAAGACAAAAATGAAGAAAGAAAAAAAAAACATGGATAATTCACGATAAAGTTTGATTGTTTTCGAATTTAGCAAAATGGGTGTATTTAAATCTATACTTTCAAATAGGGATACATTTCGAAGCACTGTCATGTGTGCAGATGATAGAGAGTTTTTTCTTACCGTATTTTTATCGTCCGATATTTTTTTCTCCCTAACGCGCATGCTCATAGGAAACATTATTACAGATACGCATGCGCAATTTCCTATGGGCATGCGCGCTAGGGAGAAAAAAAATATTGGAGGATAAAAATACGGTAAGCAAAAACTCTCTAATATTTAAGGCAGGGGTGGCCAACTAAATGATCTTGCGGGCCACTTTGGAAATGCATCCTCACTTCGCGGGCCGCATATAAAATTATATATCCCCATATTAGATAAAGACCTAGACATTTTTTTTGGAGTGAAAAATGGAAACATAATGAATTATTATTTTTGTGTTTTTTTCCTTACATGTAAACATAGATAAAATAATAATAATTGTACTAAACGCGCATTGTAAAGAAATATAGAACACTCAAAATGAAATATAAAAAATATATAAATGTAAAGGAAATAAAAAAAAAAGGAAATCATTAGAAAACATTTATTTTACTAGTGCGATATGTGTTTCTTCATTCTTTAACTCAGTTTTTGCAAATCGATCTCAAATTGGGTGTTTGCACATCATAATAGGTGTTGCGTCCATTATGTTTGAGCGTGTTTTGTGTTGGGTCAATTTCATTTTTGAAAAAAATGATTCGCAGGTGTAAGTTGAACCAAATGAGCTAGAAACATGAGTCTGTTTTGCTCTGCTATCAACAATCAACTCTGCGTGTCTAGAGGTGGTCACTGTGTCACTGAGGTCACTCAAAGTGAGAACGTATTATATAAGATGTTCCAAGATGCGAGCGTATCATGATTTCGCAGAATATAATTTAATTATTCTGCAAACTCATCAATAAAACAAGCAATACCTGTTCTATATTCGTAAGAATATTATTTTAGAATCAAAGTTCTCATCATTTCAACGGTTCATTTTTTAATATAGAGATGCACACATAATGCATTTTTTCTAATACATTGGTTTTCACTACTTTGGCTATTATAAAATGAATATATCATCATGATTGGCGCAACAGCCCCATGGTGGCTAAGGCCTTCTACCTATTGGCAGATTTCGAAACATGAGATGTCTTCTTTTTATGGGGTAGGATTGTCAGCCGTACGCCTAACGCTCCACAGTCATGTTAGACTCGGACCTATAATAAAATGAATATATAGTTTGAAAAAATTGTAATAAATCTCACAGGCCGGAAAAATATTAAGACGGGAAGCATGCGGTTAGTCACCCCTGATTTAAGGTAACAATTTCTCTTTCTCTTCTACTCTTGTAGCATTTTGATTGCCATCTAATTTTTGTGTTCCTTTTTTTTTCTTTTTTCCACAATCTTTCGATTCTTCTTTCTCGGTTGCAATTTCAATGGTCTCTTCAGCAATTTGCTTCGTCACAAATTTTGATCATTTTTACGAATAACTTTTACCCATTGCAGCTTCGAACAGACGCGACATTCGTTGTCCTCAGCAGATCCTCCTCCGTATCTTCTCTTACAAGCATTAAAAAGTAATTTTGAACGTGAGCATCGTCGGTTGAGGCTGAGGGTCGACCAGAGGCTCTTTGTCTTCAACGCGTTCTCTGCCTTCTCTGAACTGCTTATACCACTTCTAAACATTTCTTTCCGATAGAGGAATGCTCACCGAATGCCTTCTGAAACATTCTATACGTTTCCGCAAACAAAGCTTAATACAATTCTTTGCTCAATTCGACAGTGGCAGCAATTTAAGAAGAAAAAAAAAATTTAAATTCCATAAGCCCCGGGTATTTTAAATTGAAAATTGGTTTTACTTTTTGGACACAGTAGTAAACGTCACTCTACGCTTTAAAGCAACAAAGCATCGCCTTTTTTTTTAATTTTAGATTTCAAATTTCTAAAAAGCCATGGAAATGCTTTTTTACTAGTGAGTATCATAAGAAAATAGGACATACATTTTAGAAAGTCACATCACTGTTGTGTAAAGATAAGTTTCAATCAGATACTAAAATTGTATGTCTTAGGATGCCAGCCAATACGAAGATTGTAATTTTTGGCAAGCGTTTTACGTGAGATTTTTTGTACGATGGAAATTTGCCTCAAGTTAGCAAAATCCTGATATATAAAGCAGAGTTCACTAATGTGAGATAAGTGTACTTCAGGGTTTAGGCAAATTTATACTTTGGAGCACGCGAAATACGTAGGCTCAAGACCACTTATCAGTGTTATTTTTATTATCTATTAATTCTTCTTCATTGGCCCAACAGCCCTATCCTGGACCTAGGCCGTCTGCTTACTGGCAGATTTCGAGATACTAGGAGATGTTTTCGTTTTACGGGAAAGGGATGTCACCCCTATGCCCAACAGTCCTATTAGATTGTGACTTACGGTTTAAATGGGTTCCGAACCACTACAGCCATCCACGGCATCGCCGGAATTCGAACTCGAAACCTGTGGTACCGAGCGCCAGAGTATTAGTTACTCGCCCATCAGGACCCCAACTATGAATCACGTATAAATTAATATTTTAGACACAATTTTAATAACATCAGTCTCTTCTTATTTTAATCTCCCATTTCCTCAAAATGTGTTCTAAAAAGCTTAATTCCTACAGCTTTTAATAAAGGATGAACATATATTAGAGAAATAGTAGAGGCTAAAGAGCTTAAGACTGCTATCTTGATTTAAAAAAGCTGTTTCTAATATCCAAATTTAAAATGCCTTTTGTAATAGAGGTGAAAAAATCAAAACTCTTAAATTCGCTTTCCTTTGCAAATAAGACATGTTTCCAATGTGTATTTAACACTGATTTTTCAAAGGATCTTCGATTTTTGCACTTGCAAAGCGTTTTTTTTTTTTTTCGGCCCGACAATCCATTGCAATGTCGCTATCTGAGCCTTCGTTGAGACGTTTTACATGAAATTGAAGTAGAAAAATTTTCAGTCAAGTTTGTAGAATTTTTTCATAATACTCGAACACGGACCTTTCACACATTTTCTAACTACACATCTCTGATCAGGTTGAGTTCGCTTTGCAGAACGAACTTTTGCTATCTTGTTTCCAACTTGATTTTCTTCTTTAAACCATGTACCGCATCGTAAAATGGGATCAATTTAGTAATTTAGGGATATACTGAACTGTTTTATCAGTACTATGATGGAAAAATAATCCATTCTCGGATGCTTTTCGTTGTACGACTACGAGCCATTATTCAATAATAAATAGCATAAAACGAAGCAGATATAAAAGCCAAACGACTTTTTTAAACGTCCCCAAAATGAAAAAATAAATAAATGAAAAAAAGGCTACTGATCCTAATATTATTTACGAATTTTTAAGAAAATATTTTGGTGTACGATCCGTTTCGTGATGCGTTCTCTCTTTTGCCTTCTTTTTCAATTCCTTTTATTAGCTCACACTCTCCCTATTAATATCTTGTTCACATTTCCAATCGTTAATAAGATACTTTTGATTCCTCCACTCAAGTTCAAATACATTTTTTTAACTTGCAGTGGATGACACTGGATGTGAATACATTTTTTTCAAATATTAATTCAGTAATTCAATTCAATTCATTAATTTTAGTTTTTTTTTAGATTTAAGTTGCATGTATCTACCCATAGAGGGCGCCCGATAACTTAAAAAAATGAATAAAAATTATTTATAAAGGACTTTCTGCAATAGAGTGAAAAAAAAAGAAGGAATTGACTTTCAAAAAATGTTTTTATATTACTTGTTATAAAAAGAAATTTTCAGATCAAGAAGGTCGTCAATTTTTTAAAGAAATCGTTCTGTTTTTATTCAGAATCACACAAACATAATATGACATATTATTGGACTTTATATTCGAATTCAATTTCTGGCTACAGCGCGCTTTTTTTATAATTTTTTTAAAGTGTATAGGCATTTTTGGTAGCCACTGTATAAAACAAAAGATTTGTTTCATTTTTGATAGTTCCTAAAATTTAAAATCACTTACATATCACTTACATTCAAAGAAAAAAATTTTTATCTAGTGCGTAGCAAAAATTACGAAACATCCTCATTAGTTAAAAAAAAATTATATTTTACAGTCATCGGATAGAGCATATAACTTTTTAAAAAAGAATTTCCAATGGGAAATGACGTTACAACTCTTTTCGCATTCAAGTCCGTTCGAATATTTTGTTTCTAGTGGCGTTATTACTTTGATCTATTGTTCCCACTTTAGACAGTTATTCATCCGTTCTTCTATTCAATTTCTCAATTCCATATGGAAGCAGTTTGCCAGCAGTTCATTACTGTCCTGATTTATTTCTTTGATTTAGAAAGGTTAGTAACATTTTATGTTTTGGCAAAGACAGGCTAAACTATTTGCTCGCGATAGTATATAGAACAAAGAGTAAGAATCTTTAATAATTTTTTGTCTGTAGAAAATAACAGGAATAGACTTCAAAATATCAAAAAATGAAAAAAAAAAAAAATGTATATACCAGAACTTTGGTTCTGAGACAGGTCTTTTTTGGGGGGTGGGGGTGGGGATAATAATTCATTTACTTTACAGATTCATCGTTACGGCCCCCACGTTAAGTAATCAGAATCTTAAATCATAAGCAAATATTTTATGGCATCTACATGACCGATTCCTAACTGTACCGAATTTTTAACTTCTTAAATTCATTTTTTTTTATTTTTAAACTTTTTAGAGTACCATTTTTAAAATTTTTAGGGACATTTTTTTTGTACCACTTACTAACATTTTTAAGTAACCAATAATTAATTGTAAATATATATATATATATGAATTAAGATGAGGAGGTTAAGGGGTCTATCCCCATTGGTACTCTGTAATCGATACTCCAGTTGCCAGTATCATTTAAATCAGTATTAGTTGATACTTTCAAAGTGGCACTCTTCAATTATGCACAAGTATTCTAGAAGTGACTTTCTGCATCGTTTCCTAGCTGACGGATTTATTTCTAATAAAACTTTTTACAAAGAAATTATTTCATAAGAATATTTTGCTATCTAATTCATTAGATTCACCAAATGGCCACTGAGACAGGAAATTTTAAATTCGAAATGTCATACCGAATCATAATTCCTCTCCCTCCCCCCTTAATTTCGCTTATACAGAATTGTTATGCAAGTTATTATACTATTCATGGTTGTTCTATGAATCAGCATTTAACTTGGAAACAACATTTTCTATACATCAAAACTAAATTTCGTATTGCCTTCAGAAAACTCTACCCACTTATAAATAAATATTCTACCATGAACAGAGATAACAATATACTGCTATGTTTCGACCAATTCTCACGTACGTTTGCTCGGTCTGGTCCTATGCAGTTAAATCTAATTTAAAAACGCTTGAAACTTTGCGAAATATCACTATTTGCCAAATGACCACTGCTAAATGGTTCATGCGCAATTCTTATATCTATAAAGTTATTAACATTCCTCCTTTAAAATATTTTCTTAAACACATCTCTATTAAATTTTTGACACGCTTATTAATCGCTTATTAATCATGAAAATACTGCAATCTAGCTAGATTGAGACTTGCGTTCCCAATTATGTTTTTAAAACGTCCGCGCAAAATTTTAATTTAATTTTTAAATATTTTTCTTTTCTATTATTTGTTTATGATTGTAAGTTAATTTTCTTATATTTGTAAATATATTCTGGCCAATTTTCATTGTTTCAAAGTGTATTTACCCTGTTCTATCGTAGATGGAGCCCCCAGGGGCTAGATAACTCCAAAAAGAATACGTCAACCAGTCAATGGCTATTGGAACAGGAAATTTTAAATTCGAAATCTCACACCCGTATCATAATCCCCCCCTTAATTTCATTTATTCAGAATTGTTATGTAAGTTATTATATTATTCATGGCTGTTCTAACATACATACAGAATGTGTGCAAAGAATAGTATATAATAGCGATCCATTTAAATCAAGAGTATTTTTTTTTATAGATTGCTAAAATGATTGAAAATGTAACGCAAAAAACTTTTTTTTCGAATTCGACCTATACCATCATCATCTCCTTTGAACCCCACCCAAAGGTAAACTATGTCTTTCCCCCTCTCCAAAACCCCCATTTTTTTAATCATAGAATGCCAAAGTGAATTTCAGGTTATTTTGAAATGAGGCAGTTTTTATTTTTAGTTAAAATAAAAATACTCGCATCATCGGATTTAATGAGCAGGTGTTTTTTTTTTTTTTTTATCGAAAATAAATACCAACAAATATTGATTTAAAAAAATATATATATGATATATTTCAATAGCTTGGATCTCGCTTTATACCTATCAAGTTCCCTTTTCATGACTAAAGCACAGTTTCTAAAGAAAGCCTAATATTTTTTTTGACACTTAAAGATTGTTTTTTGATGCTAAGATAATAAAAAATGATATATTGCACATTACATAGGATGAATAATCGTATGATATAGATATGATCGTATCGTATGATAAAATATATATATATATTTAGTAAATACAAGCAAGTAAAAGTAAAATAAACAAAAAAGCTTCACATAAGAACACAAAAATTATTAAAAAAAGAAATTGTGAAGAAATTTTATTTTTAATCTATCCTATTCTGAACCGAAAAAAAAAAATTAATTCGAACGTTTTCGTGAACTTGTAATCTTTTGTTAAGAACGAAAACCTCAATTAATAATATCGCATGAAAAGAATCCAAACGAACATTTGGAAGAAAAACATTCTCAATTAAGCATTTTTAAAAATTAATTTTTACCGATATGTATAAAAAATTATTTAAAAACTTCATCTTCAGTCTAAAATTTGCAGTGAGAAATTCTTTTTTTTTTTTTTTTAACCTCCATAATCCACGGATTATAGAATAGAACGTATATCCAAGAAACTTATTTTAAACTTAACGAAATC
Organism: Caerostris extrusa; assembly: GCA_021605095.1. Classification (NCBI taxonomy): domain Eukaryota; kingdom Metazoa; phylum Arthropoda; class Arachnida; order Araneae; family Araneidae; genus Caerostris; species Caerostris extrusa. The sequence continues at coordinate 233,489 of BPLR01009693.1, read as the reverse complement.
AGAAGTAGGATTTTTTTCTTTTTCTTTCTGTTCTTTTCTTTGCATAAGGTTAAGGCCTGTAACTTGCAACTCCTCTACTTCTTTTTTCGTGCTTGAATCGGGGCACGTTGTCGTTTTAAATCGTCTGCCCCAGAATGCACCTGCAGGCATTTAGGGGAGTTCCTCGCGAGAGAGAAAAAGCCCAGGCCTCAGCAATTATCGTTTGCTCCGCGTGTTATAATTAGAACCGCGTCGTCCTTTCCTCGCTTCTTCTTTGGTGTCCTTAATGAAAAGTGTTCTAAATTCGTTCGCAGCAAACGATTTTTTGGGGAAGAAAAAGCTCTCACAGCCATTGGCGGGGAAAGAAAAAAAAAAATAATAATAACATACTTAATATACACTGCTGGATTTGCATATTTTGTCGATTTACAAACAGAGATAAAGATTTAAAAAAATCTCTTTTTCCAATTACGAATACCGTTGTTGGGGTATTCGAATAGCATTGGCATTTCGAATAGTTTCGAATAGCATAGCATTTCGAATGCATTGGCATTACGAATACCATAGTTTTTTGTTTGTTTGTTTGTTTGTTTAATTCGTATCCTGTCCACATACACTATCAGACCATTTGATATCATTTCTATGGAATTCGTCTGTCAATCAGATAGAGTAAAGATTCTGTTTTAGTACAGAATATATTTCCAGCCGCAACATAATTTTAACTTTTTTTTTTTTATTTCAATTCCTTCTATTAGCTCACACTCTCCCTATATATAAACTTGTTCAAATTTTTAATCGTTCATAAAATGCTTTTTATTCATCCACTCCAGTTCAAATACATTTTTTTTTTAACTTGTAGTGGATGATACTGAACCTTTAATACTGTTTTTTCAAATATTAATTCAGTAATTAAATTTCATTAATTCATTTTTATTTTTTTAAATTTAAGTTGCATATATCTATCCATAGATGGCGCCAGATACACTTAAAAAAACGAATGAAAATTATTTATGAAGGACTTTCTACAATAAAGTGAAAAAAAGTAGAATTGACTTAAATTTTTTTTTTTTTTTTTTTTTGTTTAATTTGTATCCTGTCCACGTACACACTATCAGACTAGTTGATATCATTTTTTATGGAATTCATCTATCTATCAGATAGAGTAAAGATTCTGTTTTAGTACAGAATATATTTCCAACCGCAACATATTTTATTTTTTAGTATAACTTCTACTTTTTAAAAAACACCTGAATGAGATGTTGCCTAGTTTGCCGGTTCAAAAAAAAAAAAAAAATACCTAGTTGATACATTAAATACTTTAATTAAATAATTTGAACATATAATATTTGAACATATAATATAATATTCGTTAATATATATATATATTTAACGAATATTGGTTTAGTAAAAATTAATATTTCAAACTGATCAATAATTAATATTTTTAATAAATTTAATTAATAATTTTTCATTCAAAAATTAACACGCTAATAGAAATTTTTTAACGATTCGTGGTCCAGTGGTAACAGCTAGTTCGAATTCCTTGGTAGTGATCGTTGCAGTTTCTGCCTTCTGAAGCGAGTCGACTTCGACTGTTGTTCAGTGTATCGCAGTAAACCTGATTGGCTTATAAAGCCACATCATCACACTGTAATAAAAGTCTTTTTTGCACTATAAAATGAGAGCACGGTATATTTTTATATTTTTATGGGTGGTCCAGTAGAAGCGCATGCAACTAGGGCACAGGCTCGAATCTGCTTTGCAGTTGCTGCTTTCAGAAAGGAGTAGACTCAAGGACGATTGTGATGGAGTTTAAAATCGCCTCTCAATAACAATTAAGCTGCATGTGGGAAGTTTTTCGGGTTTTCCTGTACGACACGTACGGTGTAGGGGTAGTTAACCCTAAAAGTTCACTCGGTGGCAAACATTAGTGATTCAATCCATTGTTAAACAGAAAACAGCATCTTCATGTGAAGGTTTTGATTTTATTTATTTATTCCTTTTTTTTTTTTTTTTTTTTTTCAATTCCTTCTATTATCTCACACTCTTCCTATATATATCTAGTTCAAACTTTCAGTCGTTCATAAAATACTTTTTATTCATCCACTCAAGTTCGAATGCATTTTCTTTTAACTTGTAATGCATGACACTGGATGTGAATACATTTTTTTTTTTCAAATATTAATTCATTCATTAAATTTAATTAATTAATTTTAGGCTTCTTAGATTTAAGTTGCATGTATCTACCAATAGAGGGCGCCAGATAACCTTAAAAAATGAATGAAAATTATTTATTAAGGACTTTCTGCAATAGAGTGAAAAAAAGTAGGAATTGACTTAAAAAATTTTTTTTTATATTATTTTTTTTTTTGTATTTTCATATTTAAAAACGATAATTCTTTATGAATCGGTGTCTTATCGTTAATATTATCCGTTGGAGTCAATTTTTGATAACTTGTAGGGCGATCGACGTCTGTCACTCTGCGTTTCATCGCTGGACTGACCTTCTCTTTGTTGTTTCACTTCCCTTTTTGCATGAAATAAAATTCCTTTCATTACGAAATAAAGAATTCTATTCAGGATGTTTTCAGAGACTCCGCTCTCGTTGAAAACTTACATTGCTCTGATGTACCCGTATAACGTTGCTGTTTTCAAATGCTGCGCCCTTTCGACTTAAATTATTCGCCACTACCCATAAAATGGTTGTAGCGTTATTCAGGATGAATGCATCACCGCGGGATGCGCCATCTACCGTCGATAACACAACACAATTCATAAAAACAGTCTACGCAATGCTAAATAAAAATGTATTGAAAAATCGCTAGTTAATTATATATATTAATAAAGTATAATGCACACAATAACGTTGATTTTCTCCATAAGACATGTAAACGATGAGCAATTGCCTTTAAAGGCTTCCCTTTACATGCCATTCGTGATATATACGTACATAAAAGTGCGACACAAACCCTACTTATGAACAATACAAATATTGGGAACTACTTGTTAAGATTCCTTGTAGGGTTCTGTTTAGGGACAGAAAAAAATAATCCTTAATATCCCTTTAAAAATTTTTTAACAAGATTGAAAAAATCAGATATACGTAATATGAGTAAATGATTGCAAAAAATAAAATATATTAAACGAGCACAATTTCTCATGTTGTTGTAGTTGTTTGAAAACATCGGAGAAAATTTATGTTGCTGTTTTCATATGCTGCATCCTTTGATTTAAATTATTCGCCACTACCCACGTAATGGTTGTAGCGTTATCCAGGATGTATGCACCACGGGATTAGCCCGACTCGCTTAGGGCTGAGGTTCAATCAGCTGGCGAGATTACTGTAGGCACTGTTTCAAAAACGAGGACACTCGATGGCGTATGTGATGTTCAGCATATTGCCTCATTATTTTGGACTACCTTATGAACGTTTACCCAATTTTCTTCCATACGATACGCAAATGTGGTTTAGTCCCCCCTGAAAAGTCCTCCCGGAAAACAACTGCCCTCCTTCTTCAGCGACTCTGACCCAAGTCAGACTTCTACCTGCGGGTGCTTCATCACAACAGAAGCTGTTCCCTTTCCCACCATCCATGAGTCGATTACTCGTGGGATGTCCATCCCCGTGCAGGACATATAGGATGAGTCACAAGAAAACAACCAACGGGACAGCGACATCGTGCCCTGCATTTTGCCACCGTATTTTAGAGCGCATACCTAGCTAATTATTCTTTGTACTTCGAATGTAAACGTACATCGAAGCTACAAAAATAGATTTTATTTCCCGTTCAAGACTTGGCGCAGTGATACTTAAAAACATCTTATCGCAGTGCCCTCGACATCTTCTTTCCCTTCTTTATAGGAAAAAACTAGTGATATGCGCTTCTCGGATCTCAAATTTTTTTCCTTTCACTAAGTTCATTTTTTTATCTAATCCGTAGGGCCGAAACTAAACAACAAAAAAAAAATTATATTTCTTGATTAAATCATTTTTCAATTCCTTCTATTAGCTCCCACTCTCCTATATATATCTCTCGTTCAAATTTCCAATCGTTCATAAAATACTTTTTATTCTTCCACTACAGTTCAAATGCATTTCTTTTTGAACTTGTAGTGGAGGACACTGGATGTGAATACACTTTTTCCAAATATGAATTCATTCATTTTAAGTTTTTTTTAAAATTTAAGTTGCATGTATCTACCAATAGATGGTCCCAGATGTAGGAGGAAAATATCAACTTTATTTGTAAAGGACTTTTCTGTAATAGAGTTGAAAAAAAGTAGGAATTGAAATACATTTTTATATTACTTTTTTTTCTTTCACTAAGTTCATTTTTTATGTAATGCGTAGGGCCAAAACTAAACGAGAAAAAAATTATAATTTCATGATTAAATCCTTTTTAATAACTAATCTCTTTTATGCCGTGGATATGTTTTACAGAATAGCACATGTAAAAAAAAAGCATTAAAATATTTTTCAAAAAAATAGAGATACACTCCATCATTTTTTACAGTCGCATTAAACCTAAACGATCCTTTAAAATGAACCGAACATTTTAAGAAGTGGCATACAAAAAAAAAAAAAAAAATGTTTTCAAAAATTAAAAAAAAAAAAAAAAAAGAAAAAAATCTGTTTACTTTATAAATTTCTTATAAATAAAGTTACCTCTCAAAAAATGTGTAGAAAAATTTAAAGTAAACTTGTATTCAAAAACTTAATTTATTGTATCTCATTGAAAAGTGATTAATAGTTATCTCCATCAGATCATTCGCCGAATAGCTTCCAAATGACTCTCCTCGTCAGAAAGCACTCAAGGGCTGCTGATGGGATCTTCATCGAAAACCCGAGAGAAAAAAAAGATCTAGAAAATAATAACATTGTTGAAAAACATAGGCATTTATAGTGTAGTTATTCAATTAAATAATGACCTTCAAAACAGTTCTTTTTGTTTTAACAACGTCGGCTTCTCCAGGTTTCTCAGAATCGTTGTGTTTCAAAATCGAAAATTCTCCTTCGTCCTAAATTTTCCTTCGTACTTCGCGTGTCCCAAAGTATAACTTTGTGCAACCCCTGGGGTACGCTTACTTTACATGGTGACCACTGCTTTATATAACAGTATTATTAACTTAAGGCAAATTTCCATTGTACACTAAAAACACGTTGTAGAAGGTCTCCGAAAAAAATTACAATCTTCTTAATGGCTGGCGATAATCGGTCTGACAATCTTACCCCGTAAAAAGAATCATTCGCTGTCTCGAAATCTGCCAGTAGGCAGATGGTCTTGGCTCACCATGGGGTTGTTGCGCCTCTGATGATGCTGATGATGATATCGTACAAACATAGATTCACCCGCTTATAACTGGCTGAACGATTATGGCTCGTGCAATACCGATTATCGATAACCAGAATGATTCAAGACAACATGAAACAGCAAAATCATCAATTTCATCATCACGTTTGCCCAATTAATATTTTTATTTACAACAAGTAACAAACTGACGACATTGTAAAAAGCATCACATAGACTTAGGAGAATGTTTATCCAAACTATTTTTTCTAGTAAATTAACAACGCAACCTATATATATTACAATAATTGTGATAAGCAACTGTTTCTTCAATAAGACTCAGAGGACTGGAGTTTTTATAATTTTAGAACTACAAAATGGGACTTGAAGTGAAAACTCAAGATCTTGAGTTAAAAAACAAACATTGGCAGCAATGTACGTAATTTTTCATTATATTAAGTGATCGCGATCGTGACAAGGCGGCATCCCCTATTCACGAAAAAGCTTGTTCTTAGATCCCATCTGACAGACAGAAGTGTTTCTCCATCACCTTCATACGATCACGAACATAATAGAGCAGCAATATAATAGAGAGTTTCGGGCCAACGTAATCCTTGCGTGATCATCTATCTCAGGTGACTTTGACTTCGAAATTTAACATATGGGATGATAGCTTGGCGAATTTTTGCAACACTCTTGACTGTCGGCCACTACTACATGACTGATGGCGCAAAAGGAGACGAAAGAAGGATTTTCGAAAGAAAGGGTTCATGTTTTCCATCATCATCAACGGTGTAACAGCCCAATGGTGGGCCAAGGTTGTCAACCTACTGGCAGATTTCGAGACGGAAGAAATCTTTCTTTTTGACGGGGTAGAGATGTCAACCCGACGCTCTGCAGTTTAAAGTAGATTCGAACCATTAAAAACATCCATGGCACCATAAGGACTCGAAGCCGAAACCTGTGGCCCCAGAGCGCTAGTCACTCGACCAATAATGCTTTTTGCTGTCAATAAATGTCTAAATATTTAGCATTTGTATTCTGTTAATAAATTTGGTAACGCAATATTTTTTCCTCAAAATGATTAAAAAATAAAATGTTCATTTGTAAGAATTCATTGTCATGTTTCATTTCATTTCATGGGCCTGAATGGCCGAGTAGCTAACGATCTGGAGCTCGGTGCCACACATATTTCAGTTCTCAGTCCCGGCGGTGCCCATGGATGTTTGCAATCCAATTTAAAACCGTAGATCCCCGTCTAACAGGATCGTTGAGCGTTGCGGTTGTAGTGTTACTTCGCGTCCGTAGCGTATCTTCAAGCTACACGCACATGCTGGTTAATGCTAAGTGAGTAACGTGGGTGCAGCGGTTACCTTAAGGCATCCAAGACAACTGCCTAAGTGCTTGCCAGCTGCATTAGAATAAAAAAATTACATTTCATACAAAGTAATCTGTCTTATACACATAATCCCATTTCTTGCATCTATTTATCTCGAGATAATAAATAATAATAATGGACATAGTTCAAAAAAAAAATGAGAAGGAGAATGTTCAGAATCGCTTCGTCCCTCTTTTTACTTGTTCTAAATAAATGCGTTTAGGAAAAGAAGCCAAGGGCGATACAGCGCCAACTCTAGAACCAAAAGGACGGCTGATGTTTGCCCCATCTTTTTGTTCCTTTAGAACAGTGGCACGCGCTCTATTTTTATAATTACTCTATGATCACAGCATTCAATGCAGTAAAAACATTAATACAATTTTATCATTTTTTTTTTTTTTTAACAATTAAATATTTTGTTTCTGTTGAAGTGACCACCCATTTATACTGGACTTTTGACTTTAGGAACTTTTACTTTTTGACTTATTCATTGCACATTGGACAATTTTTTTTTTACCGAATGATAGCCCGATCAGCAAAAGGCGGGAAACACTGGCGAGCCGCCAAGCCAGATAGATTCAAATAGAGCGTGTACTTGGCAAGAAAAGCGATGTCGGAAAAATTTTAATTACAATGAAAAATTAGCTTATTTTTGAGAAAATTTTTTTTAATTCATATACTATAAAAAAAAAACAATAAATATTCTTTCTAAACTATTTTGCTCGGCTTTTATCTGACTTGCCCCCTAACGATTCACTGGATAATAGGCGGCACTCCTATTCATCATCATCATCAGTAGCGCAACAACCCCATGGTGGGCCAAGGCCATCTGCCTACTGGCAGATTACGAGACAGGAGATGCTTTATTTTTACGGGGTAAAGTCGTCAGCTCTGCGCCCTACAGTCAAATTAAATCTGGGGGCTTGATGGCCGAGTGGCTGCCATCTGAAAGCAATTGATCCATTTTAATGTGGGGCGGTAACGACTCATTACAAAACATTCATCCATGAAATGGGTCGTCTGTTACAAAGAACTGTGGTTTCGTCTCGTGTGTAATTGGCATTCTATTTAGGGTTTCTTTTTTTTTTTTTTTTTTTTCTTTCGTTTATGTTGTCCTGGTTAGAGATCCATGGCTCTCCAAAAAAAGTGAAGCTCTAAAATAAAAATAAAAAATAAAACAAGTAATATACAAAAAAATTTTAAAGTCAATTCCTACTTTATTTCATTATATTGCAGAAAGTTCCTTTATAAGTAATTTTCATTCATTTTTTCAATTCCTTCTGTTAGCTCACACTCTCCCTGTATATATCTTGTTCAAATTTTCAATCCTTCATAAAATACTTTTTATTCATCCACTCGAGTTCAAATGCATTTTTTTTTTTTTGAACTCGCAGTGGATGACACTGGATGCTAATACAGTTTTTCAAATATTAATTCAGTAATTAAATTAAATTAATTAATTTTAGTTTTTTTTTAGAATTAATTTGCATGTATCTACCGATAGATGACGCCCGATAAACTTAACAAAATGAATGAAAATTATTTATAAAGGACTTTCTGCAATAGAGTGAAAAAAGTAGAAATTGACATTAAAAATTTTTTTTATATTACTTGTTTTCATTATATTGCAGAAAGTCCTTTATAAATAATTTTCATTCTTTTTTAAATTAGAAAAAAAATTCTCTCTCTCACTCATTTATTCACGTTTCATTTTCCATTTTGTTCCCTCCTTCACTCATAGTAGAACCCAGAATGAAAAAAGAAAATTTTTTTCCAGCGATCTACACGCTTCGCCTCTGACAGTACCTATTCTTAACTTTATACCCTGCTAAATATCTTATAGAAGAGAATTTTTTTCTCCCGTATAAAACTAAAAATGAATTAATTAAATTTGATGAAGGAATTAATAGTTGAAAAAACTGTATTAACATCCAGTGTCATCCACTACAAGTTAAAAAAAATGTATTTGAACTTGAGTGGATGAATAAAAAAGTATTTATGAACGATTGAAAATTTGAACTAGATATATAAAAGGGAGAGTGTGAACTAATAGTAGGAATTGAAAAAAAAAAAAAAGTAAAAAGGAACAGTACAAATTATTATTTAAAACATATTCATCTCCTGCCGCAACACGAGAAAATTGCATTTCAAACACTTTTATTAAAAATAAACATTGATTTTTCACGTGATTTTATTCATGTGTATTTAAAACTGGCATGCTAAATGTGTTGCCAAATGTAATGATTATGCTTCACATGATTACTTATGTAAGTCCAGTTTGGGGCTCTGCAGCAAAAAGTAACTTGAAATCATCCAAAGACTTGAAAACGAAATTCTTCGGATGATCACCCACTCATCTTGATACTTCAAGAATCGGGATATCAGACAATCGCTTAGCTTCGCAAACATTCGCCAATTTAAGTATACTTCAAATTTCTAAAATTTCTACAATAATCTTCCTCACACTTGCAATTCGGTTTTAAATTCTATTCCTAGAAACGATATTTCTTTGTTTAAAAATAGAAAAAGACCGCGTGCTGTTCTTAACATATAATCCGCTGGGTTTTTCCACATTCCTTCATCTGAAGTGCCATTACTGCAAGGCCCACCGGGCGGTGGGCCTCCTTCTAATGTTATAGTTTCTTCTCATTTCATATTTATACATTTTATTTTTAAAGTTTTCAAAAAAAAAATTTTTTGCTCTTAATTTATGCTATGACCTGTCTCTTATCCCTATATATATCTTGTCCAAATTTTCAATCCTTCATAAAACACTTTTCATTCATCCACTCAAGTTCAAATACATTTTTTGAACTTGTAGTGAGGGAAGCACTGGATGTTAATACAGTTTTTTTTTCAAATATTAATTCAGTAATTAAATTTAATTAATTATTATTATTTTTTTAGATTTAAGTTGCCTGTATCTACCAATAGATGGCGTCAGATAAACCTAAAAAATGAATGAAAATTATTTATAAAGAACTTCCTCAATATAGTGAGGAAAAAAGAAGGAATTGACTTTCAAAAAAAAATTTTATATTATTTTTTATTAATTATATTTTTCTAGATATAAAATGTGTGGCATAAAATTTCAATGGGCATTGACCTAAAACAACGTTTCTCCAACATCAAGATAAAGTGTGTAGCTGCTCCGCAGCCAAAGTAAAATTACTTTGTTTAAACCACCCAGAACTCCCCGTAATATCATTTACTCATATTAAGTCATATGTAGTTTATTTTTGAAGTGTCTGGCTTTCAAAATATAAACAGATTACTGTTTCAATATCCATAAAATAGAGTCTAAGGATTAGTAAAAGGTAATTTAAGTATCCCTATCAGTCTGAATTGGGTAGTGCTTCTTGCAGTATTTCAACAATTGCTTCTTCATAAAGTTATTAAATTTTCTTATACTCCTGTCATTACGGAATTTGACATTTCTTGTGGGGATTCTCCATTCTCCATTTTAGGGTTCCCATTTCGCCAAGTCTCTCTTTCGTGCCAAATGGAATCGCCAAAACTGCATAACCCCAGCGGCTGTTTGGTTAGGAAAGGACTTGGTGTAAACTGCGAGAGAAAAAATTCGCCAAATAAAGAAGCGGAACTCTAAAATGCAGAACTTCCTTCTTGTGGTATTCTGACCGATTGCTACATACATTTATTGATTTAATGAATCCAAGCATTGGTATTCTCCTGGTGTATTCGTCCACCCCTAGTATGTTTACATATAATAAGTATAAATTCGGAAATGGATTTAATTTAAATTTAATTAAAAAATTTAAACAGTATTCCTGTTGTTTCTTATATTAAATTAAAATTAATTTTTCAAGAAAGATTGTTTTTATTTTCTTATAAATATATTTTTATAATTTTCTTTAAAAGCAGCGTTTTAAATAAATTTAAATTTAACAAGTGATGGGAATAGAGGAAATTGAAATTCAATGCTAAAAGATATAAGAGAATTTGGAATGCAATTTGAAATTTTTTAATTCTTTATTATATAGTTGCTGACAAGATCCATCTTGCCCTCTTTAGATTTTTTTTTTTCTTATAACTACGGTAAGTTTGATCTAAAAAAATATCTGGAAAAAGTGCAAAGAAATTCGGAAAAAAAATAAAGTAATATAAAAATTTCTTCATCGAGACGACAGAAAGCCTAAGAGAAACCGTTACCAATCAAATTTGAGTATATATATATATATATATATATAATTCTTCTATACATGTGTTTGTCACTGAATTCCTCCTAAACGGCTCGATCGACTTTGATGAAATTTTTGTGTTTGTTTGATAAAGCATGAAGAATGTTTTATGCTATCTCCTTTGTTGTAAATCACCACTAGAGGGTGTTGCAGTATATCAACTTCAACCAATCGCTATGGAAATTGGTAATAATATGTATTCGATTATGGAAAATAGATTCGCGCTCTCCACTTTGTTGTTACTAGCCCCCAGATGATGATGCAGCATTTCATCTTATACACCGTTCAAACGATATCCATGAAAATTAGTAGGCACATGTATTGGAACATGGAGAATATATTTCAATTCCAATTCAATTTTCTGCAATGCATTTTTTTTTTTTTTTTTTTTTTGGCAAGACATATGCCTGGTTCTCCTAATACATATATAAAAGTCGAATAAAATATGAACAAAGACAGGGGTATTCAACCTTTTTACATCTAGCGCCAACCTTTGTAGTAACTGTTAGTAGCACAACTTTTTATGTTTATTATTTTTTGCAATTTTTTATATAGTTAATGATGAATGGAGACTTTGTGCTTTGATGCTGTCTGTGCACTACACAATGACTGCATAAAACATTTGACCCTTCTTCCTTCAAGTGAGTTATAAATCCATGACTGACGGGGCTCCATTAGCTGTGTATGCAAAAAATATTATTCAAAGGAATATTACTTTTTGTAAAGTCAGTTCAAATTCTAGGAACCAATCTTCAGACACTCAGGCAAATTGAAACAAGCATATTTCGTAGTATTGAGACGCGGGCTGATCCGTTGTAAAATATAAATACTAAAAGAATTTTATGAAAAATATTTTTTAATAATGCTATGATATTGTTTTAAAACAATATTTAAAAAAAATTTCCATTTAAACGTTCTGAAAAAGTCAATTCAATTTAAAAAATTGCTTCAGTGTCGACACAATCCTTACCGCTGACCATGAAAGCTGAAACGCCACTAGTGGGCTGTAAAGGAGAAGGCTGACTGTCACAGAACTGAGCAATAGGATAAAATATTCAGAAATCAGTGGCTATTTGATTTTTCATGTCAATTGCTGTGTGTTAATGGATAACACACACAAAAAAATTATTTCTGAATATTAAAGGCATTAAAGTAAAATATCCAGGCAAAAACAAAAACAAGAGAATTTTCTGTGAGGTGAAAAATTTTATTAAATTTATCAAACGATGGACGAATCATAAAAAGTTTAAAAACAGTATAAAATAAAAGTTTCGAATTGAACACAAAATAAGGAACTACAAAATGAATATAGTTACAAAGGGCAACGGGCAACTTAAATCTAAAAAAACTAAAATTAATTAATTAAATTTAATTATTGAATTAATATTTGAAAAAACTGTGTTGACATCAAGTGCCCTCCACTACAAGTTCAAAAAAAAAAAAAAAAAAAAAAAATGTATTTGAACTTGAGTGGAGGAATAAAAAGTATTTTAAGAACGATTGGAAATTTGAACAAGATATATATAGGGAGAGTGTGAGCTGATAGAAGGAATTGAAAAAAAAAATACTGCTGCTTCAGTTGAAGTAATTAATCAGAAATAAAATAGGCTTCAATTTTTTTAAATCTCCATTAGAATACGGATCATAGACTAGAGCTAATTTGTAAATTTTTAATAAAAATAAAATTATTTCAAAATTAAAAACTGACAATTAAAACGTATTAGTTTTGGAGGAAAAATCAGAAAATTTTAGAAATTATAAAAAATTTAGCTACTCGTTCTAAAATTTGAAAAACTTTATGAATGCTGATCAATAATTTACAAATAGCAAATAATAATAAAATTTGAAAATAATTTGAGGTTTCAAATAGTTATTGTAGAAAAGTTAATGTGCATTCTTTGAAGAAATGTTTAAAAAAATTTTATAAGTATGAAAATAGTGTAACTACTTACTAACAAATTATTTTATCCATTTAATTGCTCTTATATATGATAGATGGCGCCACGATATGAAACTTTTTTTTTGAACAGACCTTTTAAAAAAATTTATTCCAGTGATACGAATCATTAAGATAATTCGAATTCGCTATTATTAGTTTACAAATATATTTCTTGCAAACATCACCTATATAGACATATCAACGAGGTTTAAAAACGATTACGTTTATCATATATTTAATATCATTAAAGTTTTTCTGGTAAAGATCGTAAACTGTAAGAACAGGTTCAAGGTTTTTTCACAACCCTATTCTGAAAAAATTCTTCTCCTTCATATGTTTCTCATTACGGTAGCGCCATCTATCAATTATATTTATAAATATTCTAAAGAAACATCAACAGAAATATAATTATTGCTTTCCACCCCCAAAATTATAAACCAACTAACTTAAATAGGTTTCTAATTTTAAATTAAACGAATAAAAAATAAGATAATTTTTATTTATAAATGTAATTAGGAGATCTAGTACTTTTTTTTAAAATATAAATGTACATAAGTTACTTATTGCCAAACGTGCATCATATTTAGTTTTTGTTTAAAATATTTTCATTTTTTCACACCTTTAATTCAGTATATTTGATTTTTAAATGATTTAACTATGCTGTTTTTGTTACTTACTGCTTTATTAGAATTCAATCAATGCAAATTTGTCCACTTACCTAAGAAATAAAAAGAACATGTAAACAAATCTAAATTACAAAGAAAGGGAAAAGACCAGACATTCTAGCCAAAAAGCCTTAAAAACACTTAAAAAAAATAAGACTAGAAGAAAAAAACTAGAAAATTTAATTAAGTTAATTTAAAAGCTAGAAGCACCACAATAAAAGTCCGTGTGATCAGGACTCCGGCCCTTCAGTAAAGAGTGTACAAATCAGCATTCTGTTGTAAGTTAGAGTCCGGTTCCGAGCAAACAAGCAGATGGGCCTTTTTTCATTTTTTCTGTCTTACATAAAATACATATATCAGAGTTCACAATCAATCCCTAATTTGGCCAATTATTCTGCCAGGCAGTCGTGTCCAGTTCTTAATCTAAAATTGGAAACAACTCAATTTTTTCCAGCCCTCCACAATTTTCTCCCAGACTTTTCCTTTGTTAGATAATAATTCACTAAAACACGATGACTTAATTTTGTCTCGTATAGTTCTCCTAAAAGAGCCAAAATGAATAAGACACTGTCCAGGACTTCTGCTGTTCGTTTTTTTGCCAGAAGATCTGCCCTTTCGTTTCCAACATGTGATGGAATCAGCTGGGAAATTATGTATTTACCGTTTTCATTAAGGAACTTGATATCTTGCTTTATTTATTTATTTTTTTTTTTTCTGTGATATTTGACTCTAGGATTATCAGAAAATCAACATTTCTCTTTACACAAATCTTTTGAATTTTTTTTAAATTTAGCGCCAGTCAAGCCACCAGCATTTCATAGTAGTATATTCAATTTAATGCTTGGTTGACCCACAGTCATTTTACCGGGGCAAAGTAGCCCTAGCCTCTAGTTGTTACTCATTTAGCACCACCCTGGAGGCCTGTGTGACTTAAGGTTGCCACGGACACGTATTACATTACCTCCCTTCTTAACGTTACCTTACTAGATTTAACTAAAAAAATTTGCAATCGGAACTAATTCATCGATTCAATGAAAGGATTGAATTTTTCATTATTTCATTGTTGGTCATTTTGCTGCTTCGGCGTGGTTGTCTTAAATTCCAAAGCCTCAAAACCAATAAACTCTTCAAACATTATCAACGTTAGAAAAATTTTTTACTCAACTTCCTGCGGCCCTTTACCCTCTTCGACTATGTCTACGTCCGGAAATATTACTGCGTCCAAAAAGTAAAACCAATTTTCAATTTAGAATTCCCGAGAACTTATGGAATTTCAATTCTTTTTCCTTTTTTAGGTTGCTGGCACTGTCCTTGACATCTGTGTGAAATTGGACGTCAAAATATTCATTAGTGTTTGAGTTACGCTTGGCTTTGGGAGACGCTAAAAGTGACTCCGGCGATTATTGAAATGCCTGGATTCATTGAGCAAAGAACTTGAATTCAATTTTGTTTGCGGAAACGTACAGGATGTTGCAGAAGGCATTTGGTGAGCACTTCTATATCGGAAAGAAATGTTGAAAAGTGGTATAAACAGTTCAAAGAAGGCAGAGAACGTGTTGAAGACGAAGAGCGCTCTGGTACAGCAAAAAAAAAAAAAAAAAGAAAAGAAGTTTGGTCATCCCTGTACAGCAAAAAAAAAAAAAAAAAAAAAAGTTTTGGTGATCCCTGTACAGCAAAAAAAAAAAAAAAAAACGTTTGGTCATCCCTGTACAGCAAAAAAAAAAAAAAAAAAAAAAAAGGTTTGGTCACCCTGTACAGCAAAAAAAAAAAAAAAAAAGTTTGCTCACCTCTGTACAGCAAAAAAAAAAAAAAGTGGGGTTAACTATGTATAGCACAAAGTGTAGTCACCCTTGTACAGAAAAAGAAAGAAAAAAAAAAAAATCGGCTCATAAATGCATCGCCACTGAAGCTACGAATAAGAAAAATAATGATGCAATACCACACTGCGTTTTCGGCTGAGTTTCCAGTTTTCATTTCAATCAGAAAAATGGATAGAATTTTCAAAGTAAGTATACTATACAAATACGAAGTATACTAAATAAATCCGTTACTTCTGCTTAAACTTCTCTCGCGTCCAAGTTAAAAACGATCTCCCCCTTTCCCCCACTCTCCCACTCGAGATCACAGGTTTCCGGGTTCGAGACCCGGAGGCGCCGCGGATGTTTGTAGGGGTTCGATTTCACCGGTCCTAACAGGATCGTAGAGCGCTCCGGGGGCCTTGTTACTCCGCGTCCGTAGCTTGTCTTCAAGCTACACGCACCCCCTGGGTAATGCAAAGTGAGTTACGTCTGTGCAGCGCTTGCCATAAGGCATCCAAGACAACTGTCTTAAGTGTTTGCAGGCTGCATTAGGACGATAACAGTGAAAATAATGACGTAATTTTACCAGAGGTCTCAAAACCATTTTGTCGCTCATAGGAGGTTGTCGTTCAAGATTTTAGTGACTCTATGTATAATTCCGATAAAATAACAAAAATTTGTATTATTATTATTTAAATAAACAATTTTGATTATTTTTATTGTTTGCGTATGTTTTTCCTTAAAATCAAGAAACTTTTTCTTGCTTTATTTTTCTTAGTGATTATAATAGAAAAACCGTTGTAGTCTTGGATAAGTGGCTTTTCTCAGTAATTTTAAAAGTTATAGTGATTGTGCCAAAACATTGTTAAGTGAACTATTTTTAACACGATGAAACAATTGAAGCGGAAAATTTCATATTAGCTATTAATTAACCCTGTTAATTAACTTTCTTAATCAACTACATTAAGTGAGTTCCCTTCAAGCCATTTTCAATGATATGAGATTGGTTTGTCTCTCTACGGTCATTTTGTGCACACTTCAGTCTAATTAGACTGGGACGTACTATTTGAAGTGGATTCCGAGCCACTCGCAAACATCCATGCCACTGTCAGCATTCGAATCTGAAGCACAAAAGCCAGAGCGCTAGCCAATTGGCCACCTGGTCGCTTAGTGATATGAGAAGATCTAATACTAATCATAAAAACTATTCAAAGTGTCCCCTTTCCTTTCCTTTTCTTGGGGGTGAGGTGTTGACTGTATCTGTTTAAGTAATAGTTACGAACACTTCATATATGTAAGATTGATTTAAATGGTTAATTTTAAGTAACTGGTCAATTTTATAGCAGTTGAGATATTGTTTATAGTATTTTTTTTTTTTGTGGTCATTCACTGCGTTTTCACTTATCTGCATGCAAACCCGTTGTTTCAGAAATTCAAATTATTTTGTCTTGATTTGATAGAAAAAAAAAAATCTTATATCTTAAAATACACTGATGGTTCAGCTTTAAGTGAAAACGGATTTTTCTTATCATTTAACCTCTAGTTTTAATCATACATGTTATGAAGGATTCGCTGTCAAAAAAAAAAAGTATCGATGGCTTTTTACACAAATAAGCTTCTCCAGGGCCTGATTTTCCTATAGGCTAACTAGGCTTCAGCCTAAGGCCTCAAGATCAAGAGGGGCCTACATTCAAGTTGTTAGCAAAATTAAAATTACACTATTCTAAAAACCGTAAACACTAAAACACTGAATCGAAAATAAGGAGAAATTCTACACATATGACTCATAAACAAAAGTAAAAATGTATTGGTTAAGAACAACTCGTTCGACTCATTGGGTCTGTACGTTTGTATAGACTTCGTTTGTATATTTGCTTTAATCTTCAATGTATTGAATATATTTAATTTTAATTTGATAGAAAATAGGATAATTTTTATTGCATATTTTATTTTCGTAATCAAAGATTTTTATTACTTGAATTTTGTTTCTTTGTAAATGTTGTGCGTTATGTTTGATGAGTTCTGGTTACAAGTACTCTATAGGGTGCTGAGAATAAATGTCCAAATAAGTGGGTTTTTTTGTGGCACATTTCTTATGAAGATGAGTAATCATCACAACATGTTTCATTTAACATATTGATATATATCACAGTAATGATGTATTTTATTATCTCTCATGTAATTTACAAACTTAAAATGGGAGGGGAAAGGGCCCCCTAAGGGGGAATAGCCTAGGGCCTCTTTTCATATAAATCCGGCCTTGAGCTTCTCGTTTGGATTAAAACTCCCACCCTGACTTTTGTTGTCAGATACTTATACGCGCAGTCACAACTGTCATCCACTCAACATGTTTTTGAACACAGAAATTGCAATACACATCTTCATTGGATGCTCTACAGATTCTTCTTCAAGCTAACTGGATGCATTAGTATTAGCCCGTGGCTCAGGGATAAATTGTTGATAATTAACGAAAATCATTGTATAATACATAAATATAAATTAATATATATATATATATATATACAAAAATTGGAAAAATACAAAATAAAGAAGAAAATGCACACAAAAAAGTTCAACAAAGTTGACCGAAGTCGTTGTCTTAAGAGTTCTCCGGCTTGCCAGCGTCTCGGATTCGCCATGAGTTGCCAAGCAACGATGGAGATGAGCTCGATTCATTAGTTCTGCCAAACCACAAAGAAGGCAGTTTAGTTCACTCAAATATATATATATATATATATATATTTTGATATTTTCTTAATTATTTCTTATTTATATATATTTCTTAATATATATTAAGAACTGCCAGAAGTTGCAGACCACTTCGCCTTTGCAAGAACGTTGCCCAGTGTGCACCAACGAGGCGGCGAGTCTACATTTCCTACATTGCACTTCGAAATCTTTTCGAACCCTTGCGGCGCCCATGCGGTTCAACAGACCCAATGAACAGAGACCATCTCCAACGATGTGCGGTACTTGACGGCGACAGCGCTTTATTGGCGTGCGAGAGGACTCTTAGGCTTCCCTTCCCTATATATATATAAATTTCTTAATGATTCGTCCATTACATTATGCATTAAGAAGAAAGCTAAAATATCGCCGTGCTGACTTACTTGTTACTCTTGCTCATCATCCCTTACACGTGGGGATGATTTGATTAACTTTCTTTTTTTCTCTAAACACGAATAATTAGATGGAGAATAATGAGCAGCGGCTGGAGTTTTCTCCACCTGTTCATTAATATAGAAAACCGGTTGCGGATGTGACTGGACTTTCATCTGGCTGCAACAGCACCTGGTTTTGGGAAATGGCTTTAAGACAGACAGAAAGAAAACCTTCCTGACGCCTCGAATTCTATTCGGAAGCTCCTGCGTTCAGCACGTTTTCAAATTGTTATCGGTGTTTCGGATTTGTGAAAATACTACTGATGTATTAATGTATAAATTACCGCAAATGAGGAAAGGGTTTAATTTAATGAAAGTTTAATTCATTTTCTATTTTAAAATAATTTTTTTTTAATTTTTCAAATAATTTATATGTAAAATATTTAGATATAAAGTCATTTTTATATAGGCTCATTTAAGACTAACGTTGCGAAAACGAAACATTACTTAAAAAAAAGTTAATGTTTTTGTTAAAAGTTTTTCATATTATTTTTACTGGGGGCCGGATGGCCTAGTAGCTAGTGCTCTGGCTGCTAGCAGGTTCAAACTAATGCTTTATTAGAATTTCTCAGCTGATTGATAAATAGCCTGGATGTACAAGAGCGAAACTAGCGGCTTGATGACCGAGTAGCTAGCGCTCTGCCGCTCGGTACCACAGGTTTCGAATTCGAGTCCCGGCGGTGCCATGGATATTTGTAGGGGTTCGGTCCCTGTCTAATAGGATCGCTGAGCGTTGTGAGGGCAGTATTACTCAAGTCCGTAGCATGTCTTCAAATTACACGTGCCTACTGGGTAGTGATAAATCAATAACAGAGGTTGGCATGAATGGCATGAAGTCAAACGGTCTCTATATTGTCAGCTTCTTTAGAACAACTTCAACTTCTTCTATATTTTGTGATTTTTTTATGTTTCTGAAGCATTCGTCTTCGATATGCCCCACCATTGAACAATACCTGCACAGCACCAGATAAGGTCCATTCTTCATTCTAATTATCTGATTTTTATCTGATCATGCAATTGGCATTTTAATATTTTAACCATTTGTATATTGTTTCGTTCTTACCTATATATTTTTATGAAAATTGTTTTACTCTTAATATCTTAAGAATATTAAAAAAGAACCGCTGTTTGGCTCAGCAGGGCCAAATATGGACCTTGTGTCATATAATCAACCAGCTAACGCTATCGGTGATCGGATTACAGGTAGTGTTAAATGTTATGGTCTCCAAATAAAAGCAGGCATACTCTAAATGGACTGTAAAACTCGACTCCTTTTTTAAAAACCAAACGCATTCTCTCGATGTTAGATTTCTTGCTCGTTCAACACGCCCACGCAGACAAGGTTTTTTTTTTTTTTTTGTCCCTCTACGGTCATTTTGTGCCCACTTTATGGTACTTAGACAGGGACCTACAGCTTAACGTGGATTTCGAACATCAATGCTGAAGTCTGTGATACCAAGCGTCAGAGCGCTAGCCAATTGTCCATCAGGTTGCCACGCAGACCAGGAAGTTATAATTCCTTTAGCGTCAGCATACTTCTTCAGAATTCAATAATTTCTGATTCTTTACCAAAAATGAAAAAAAAATTTTTTGAATTATATGGAAATTTTAATATTTTACAATAAAATTGCGCTTTTGAAATTATGAATTCAAGAACATTCTTATTATTTCACTAATGTTTATTTTACTCAAAGGAATATTTGTGAATGGATGCTAACTTCTTGTGGCCACGACTTAAAACTCTGACAATAAAAAATCAATTTTTGTATGAATTGCCTATATTAGTATCTGATTTTTAAAAAAATCGCAGTTTTGATAGAGAATGAGTGGGGAAAGGAACCAGAAGCTTCATTCGTTCACAATGTTTTATTTACATTTGATTCACTCGTGACCATCAAGCAATTAAAACTGAACAAATTCTAAATCAGAAATGACTCTATTTACTAATTTCTTTAATCATTTTTTTACATATTTGTAACAGAAAATTTTAATTGCTTACATAAAGTACGTATTCTACATTGCAATTGATTAAAAGCATTATGCAATGTTATCAACATTTCAGTAGTGTGTATTGATCAATTTTTCGTGGCTTTTAATTAAGTTAAGGTTCTTTGAATTCAATTTTTCGTACCTCTATTTTGTTTTGAATTAAATTAAGATTTTTTGAATTTAATTTAGGTTTATCCATTTTTTGTTGTTGTTGTTGTAAAATGGATAAAAACAAATTTGTTGACATAAATTAATTTATGTATTCCACTTTAATATAATTCCTTCATCGCGTTAAATTTAGATTAAGATTAGAAGTTTTCATTAAAAGATTAATTTAGAATACAAGTTTCCATTAAAAACATAAAGCATATTTTATACCTTTTTTATGTAAAAATATATAACTGTTGCTCATTTTTCCCTAAAAATATGCTTAGTGTGAATTTTTTTTCCGTGGTTAATTGATTTAAGTACATGAAATTTTTATAATTATTGCAGTTGCATATGTCTATAATAATGGTATTATACTTGTGTTATTTTTTCCATGGATTTTTTTTCGACTGTTATTTATTATCATTTTTTTTTAATCTCTAATCTAATAATAACGAAAATGATCATGAAACAAATGATAATGTTCATTTTAGATATTTACTTGGGGGAATATCAGTGCTTCATCCAATTTACCATACTCTAAAAAAGTATACATTTTAAGTTGGACTAATTGATAACTAGATTCTCAACATCGTGATATAATGTTCATCACTTATAGCTCATTTAAGATACTTTAAAAACAAAATCAACACTAAAATGTTTAAATTAAATTTCCAAGATATATTCTATTGTTTTGTTCTATTCATTCAATATTAAAATATTTCAATTGTCATTGTATTCAATTCAATTCACTTATATGTTTAAAAGTACTTAGGTCTTACTAATATGTTTTTGTATGCGCTTTAATATACAAAGTATAATAGCATACAATATATTTTTTTTAAAAAGTTGAATTAAATCCATATTATTTGGCAACTAAAATGGCATTTAGTAAAGACTCTTACAATTTATGAGAAATACCATATATTTAATAGTTTGCAAAACAAAAAACGCACTGAAAGGAAAAGAAAAGTGTGTGTTATATTACTCAAAACTTACTGAAGGGCAATCGATTCTAAAATATATTCGAATTCCGATTTACCTTGAATTCATTCATTTCGCTTTTAAATAAAAATAAAATTATGAATAACGGGAAAATAAATACCAGTTGGTATTTATTTTAGTGATTTATGAACCATCACAAGTTTGAAAATAAAAATCATTATTCCATTTCTTTCCAAATATGGCATTTTTACAAATTCTGGATAAATCACCCAGTTTTATCTATCATGAACAATTTTTTTTACACTTCTTATTGAAGAATATCATTTTGTTATTTGGCTTGTCTCTCTACGCTCATCGGAATCCACGTTGAACTGTGGGTCTCGGCCTGTTTAGCCCTCGTGTGCACAAGATGACCGTAGAGCGACAAACCAATCTAATCTACGGTCATTTTGTGCACATTTTTGGGCTAATTAGACCGGGACATACAGTTTAACGTGGATACCGAACCACAAACAAACATTCATATCATTTTGTGAGAATGAAGTGTTCCAATTCCTTTGACAATCTTCTTGCAATAAAAGCACTAAATCTTAACTTTTATTTATAAATAACGAGTGATTTAATATAAAATAGATAAATAAAAAGCCCTATTATTTACAAAGCAATCTCTCATGTTTGATAGGAGTCGCAGGTATGCCCCGTTCTGTAGCTGTTGGTTGTTTATTGGATGTTGACATCCTTTCCAATAAGTTCATGGGCACACCAAATAGTTTTTTTTTTCTTTTTTTTTTTTTTTTGTGTGTGTGTGTCAAGAATGCAATTATGGTACTGGACCGGCATTTTCCCGGAATACAACCTTCAACACTGCTATCCTTCACATTTGATTTTTGGTTGACACGTGTCGATAGAAAGGTTAATAACTTGATAAATATATAGGATTCCCCCGATACATAATATGGGTAAGTGCGTGATTTTGTTGATGAAACTACTCCGTGAAATACTTTGAGGAGTTTATTTCTTTTAAAGCTATTTACTTCATTTTTTTTTACCTGTGCTATCTTTTTTTTTCATATTTCGAATTTATCACATTGATTTGCTTTTTATATCAATTATTTGTGATAAGTTCTATAGGTGAATATTAAAATGTCTTTTAGTTTGTCAAAGCGCTCTAAATGGATGACACTATGAAATGATTCATTGCAGTAACAGTGTGTTGAACGTTTTTCGGCTGGAAATTATTCTTAGTTAAAATTTTACAAATAATTATTTAGATGTTTCCCGAAACATGCCAACATAGAAAAAAGATTATTTTTACTTCACAATAACACCAGCTCGTATCTCTTCGTGTAACAATTTTGTTTAAACTATAAAACAATTTTTACAAACAAAACACAGGACTACAAAACAATTTTTATTACGAATTATTACTTTTCATACTAGGACATGATG
This sequence comes from Caerostris extrusa, assembly GCA_021605095.1. NCBI lineage: Eukaryota > Metazoa > Arthropoda > Arachnida > Araneae > Araneidae > Caerostris > Caerostris extrusa. The sequence continues at coordinate 210,551 of BPLR01009693.1, read as the reverse complement.
AGCGACCGAAGCTCCTGGAGGACAGCTTATAGGATTTACAAATTAAGGAATCTCGGTCCAAAAACAACAATGGATTGTGAATCGACAGTTTTTTTTGTCTATGCAAGTTGAGGGAACGATAAAACAACAAGAAGAAAAGTCCTTCCTTAAAGATGGGGAGGTTTGGTTTGTCGCTCTTCGTCGTTTTGTGCACACTTTGGGCTAATTAGACGAGGACTCACAGTTCAAAGGGATTCGAACCATGTCATTCCCATCCATGTCATCGCCAGGATTTGAAACCTGAAGGACCAAAGAAGATGGAGAGGAGAATATAAACCCTGACAATGCCGCCTTTGGAAGGGAATTTGGTATAAATTTGTTTGAAAAATGAGGATTCACTGTGATGCACTGTCGAGGATGCTGAATTAGCCGTTCCGATGGTGTGATATGGAGATTTTTCGGTATTTGAAAATAAAAAGAGGAATCTGAGATTAGAATCTGAGGTTATTCTCTTATATAAAAAATTGTGTAGCAGATCAGATAAAGTGTGGCAGGTCAGTGTAGTAGACTGTCACACTACCTCAGTTTAGAAAAGTCACTTCTAGCAGGGTTGTTCGCGCCCTGCACCCCAACTTCTTGAGTCCAAAGAAGTGATAATTCTGCCAGCTTCATTATTCAGTCCCCCACCTGGCATTTGGTATACGATGGTTCATGCTGGGTAATGCTGAATCTGCTATATGCATATCCATAAAAAACCTCGGGCAAACTGTAAAGCATCAGTAGATGACAACCTCTTCAGAAGATACGCTCTGATCTCACTCTTTCTCAGTTCAAATAACTCATCTTGTATATCACGTACATAAATCTAAATAAATGCGAATTCACCTAACACTTACCTGCCCAATGAACAACAAATGCTTATGTTACGCTCTATGAAATGCAGTGAAAAAAATCAGTAGGACAAAGGTAAATATATGAATATATTGGAATTAAAATCAAATGACAGTTGGCTCATCCAAGCTTTATTAGAATTTTTAATATAAGATGTGGTTAAGATTACTTTAAAAGTGAACAATTTGCCCTAATGCAATTGTTGAACATAGAATTATTTCTTTCCTTATCCAAATTTTCCTGCCAGATATCTTATATATATATATATATATATATATATATATATATATATATATATATATATGACAAGGCTCATTTGGGTATATTTGAGCAAAGATTTTAAGGGCTATTCTTGGAGGTGTTTAGGAAAGTGATTGTTGGAAAGATTGTGAAGGAAAGTGATTGTTGGTAGAATGAAGAAATATGTAAATGCTATAAAGACTCGGATATTATAACATTTATTAAGATCAATAGATTAAACTGGGCTGCTCATATATTTAGAATGAATGATTTAAACCCTGTAAAAAGGCTCGTTTTGGCAAAGCCAGGAACAAAGAGGAAGAGAAATACCCAGGTTGCGATGGATAGACGCAGTTGAATAGGATTTTGCTCTACTGTGGGTTAGGAATTTTAGAACCATAGTCACCCAGAGGAATGCATGGAAATCTCTTCAAAGAAAAGCATTGGCCCGCTCTGGGCTGTCGTGCTATTTATGTTGATGATTATATATGTATATATTTCATTTTATAGTTGGATTTAATTAAAAAAAAAATGTCTGGGATTATGCAGAAAAGCACTCAATTAGCTATCTGCTAGGTATTTAACATTCTATTGGCGAATTTTGTCAGGTACAGGCATATATTTTTTATTGTTTAAGGAACAGTGAAATAATCTCATTTAATAGTACAGAACATTTTTTTGCTTCCATATCTGTCTTGTGGATGATCACGATACATCTATTGGCCAGAAAATCTTTCCATTGGGTTCGAAGAGTTACCAGTTGCTAGTCAAAGAGGTTCGTTCCAAACTGTGGCGACGATCAGTGCAGTGCAGTAGGCTCTCTGTGGTTATCCTGGATCGAGCCGATTGTACACCCTATCTGATTTCATTTGGCGAATGCCTTCATGTCATTGTGCTGTCATACAAAAACAGAAACCATCCTGTTTTTATGTTTCATTATTGTTTGATGTATAGTGAAGAAGCTCATTTATTGGTAGTGCAGTCCTTTTGGTTCACGGGTTTATGCTGGGGAGGAGCACATAGCATCTGTGCGCTCATTGGAAGAAGGCGCGAACACCCCGATGGATCCCTCTCTTGGGGGAGTGCTTTCAAAATTGTGGTTGCAGTGTAACTGGCTTCCCATAGTGCATTTTGGAGTCTTTGACTTCTATGCCTTTCCATGGACGCCCAAAGTCAAATCGACTTCCATTCGAAAACATCATCCTCTCTCGCTTAAAGGCTCGTTCCCACCGAGGCATGAGGCGGCGACCCGTCGCGCGGCAGGGAAGAAAATTTTTTCCACCCGTTCCCACAGGAACGTCAGAAAGCGCTTTACGCCTAGTGAAGTTCCAGTTACTTCTACTAGATGGCAGATCTACTATTGGATCAATCCAAGTCACATGACGCGGAAAGCATTTGAGAGTTGAAATTTGGACAATTTCAAGCGGCGGGTTTTGGGTATAACGCGTCAACGCCTCGGTGGGAACGAGCCTTAATTGTTCTTCCTCCTCCTCATTATTATCATGATTAGTGGCGCAACAGCCCCATGGTGGGCCGAGGCCGTCTGCCTACTGGCAGATTTCGAGACCGGAGACGTTTTTTTTTTTTTTTTTTTTTAAGGAGTAGAGTTGTCAGCCCTAAACACAACGTTTTACAGTCATATTAGATATGGATCTACTGTTTAAAGTAGATTCCGAACTATCATCAGCACATAAAGTTTAGAAATGCACTTTTGGGTCGTTTAGTCGTGGTAGAGGCTGTAAAATTCTAAACAACGCAACAAACGCTACACTACAAAGCTCTACGATCCTGTTAGACAGGGACCTACGGTTTAAAGTGGATTTCGAACCTCTAAAACTCCCATGACACCGCCGGGATTCGAATCCCAAATCTGTGGCATCGAGAACCAGAGCGCTAGTCAATCGGCCAACAAGGCCTAAGCTATTCCTAATAAATTAAAAAAATTAATTTATTTTAAAAATACAGTTGATTACTTTATGTGATCGAAAATAAATTAAAAACAATCACAATCATATATATATATATGCATTAAATTAAACTAATTCTAAGGGAGGTGTGAGCAATGAACCACGAGTTTAGAGTTGAGTCCGCTATCAAAAAAAGCGAAATTCCATCGTTACGAACATCATCTTCAATCCATCCAGCAACTATCAACATCCCATTATAACAGCACTAAGGGCAAAATACAAACTATTTTCATAATTATAATTAATTTTTAAGAACTGGGAAAGAGCGCGTGAATTCATTCCATTTCTAGACTAATTCATCATCGAATTGTAAAAAAAAAAAAATAGAAAGAAAAAAAGTTATACATTTTTTGGAAAAAAAAAAAAAAAAAAAAAAAACACTTCACATTTTTTTATTTTTTTATTTGTGAAGATCTGAAATGTGATAAAAAATAGATTAAAAACATAGATTTAATAGTAAAAATACCAGAAAGTGTTTTTTTCTAAAAAAAATTATTCTTTTACATTCTTTTTGATAAAGTTGAACTAAAAATTTTTTTAAAAGTGTACGAAATTGTACCATGCGATAACAATAGAAATAGTTTTTTTTTTTTACAATCAGTAAACAAAATGTCTGTTAACATAGCCTAGATCTTCGTTTTTACTTTCCTCTTCTAATTCTATTACGAAATCGAACAGTTTCTTCCATTACTGTTAAAAAAAAAAAAAGATCGCGTTGTTTTCAGATCGCGTTGCCCTAAAATAAATAAAAAAGTCAGAAAATTGGAGTCGTTTTATGAATCGCAAAAAACAATTCCTAATTCTTTTTGTGTTATCTTGAAACGATTAATACTTGTCGTATTCTTAGCTATCAAGAATTTCATTGAGAAATGAACTTGCTAAAATTTTCAAGATCTCATTAATAAGATAGCGAAGAGGATGTGCAAAGGACTTATCGGACGGGCGTGTTTCATTACCTTCTGTGTGATTGGCTTGTAGCTCTACGGTCATCTTGTGCACAAGAGGGCTAAACAGACTGGGACCTACAGTTTAAAGGGATTCCACCTTCTATGTGAAGCAAACTGTCATCTCTTTTCCATGCTCCCCTGATATGCGCGTATTTCCGTACGTCGGTTTTTTTGGGGGTGGGGGGGAGTTGAGTTTTAGTACTTTTTGGAGGATTTATTGTCGAAAAAAGGAAACGTATCAGTTTATAATTGTCTCTCTAAAAGAGAGACATTATAAACATTTTTCCACGAGGCAAAATGTGTTTCATTTAACATAATAATGTAATGTTCCTCCCTCTACTAAAGGTGTGCTAAGTTCCATTTTTCTATGTTCCTTAAGAATTGTCGAACAAAGTATATTTCTGTCAGTTGCCATTTTTTTTTTTTTTTTTTTTTTTTGCCAAAGATTTGCCAAAAAGAAATTTTTTTAATGAATGCAATTTATTACAAGTATCCAATGAATTCTACTGCATCTTGAGTTAACTGGTAGCTATCAGTGGGCAGATTTTTAATGCTTTCCACTGAGGAAATTAAAACTATATATTGTATTTCCATTTAAAGTGCCGAAAGAATTGTATTCTGTTGGTAGTGACTAAAAATCTTTAACCTCTTCAGGGACGATTTTTTTTTTTGTTTATAGTGAGAAAATCACGAACTGTTTTCAGAAATAACGAGACTTGATGACGATTGTAACAATTGCTATAAAGTTGCCTGGAGTTTTCGGAATTTTCTCGCATACAACACGCAAATGTGGGCAGTTGCCCCCAAAAGCACTCCCGGGAGACACTGCTCTCTTTTCACCACCCGACGACGGGCTGTTTGTGATATAGATACTACTATAGCACATTACTGTGCCTAGAGTTGAGTTGCCCCTTTACAGTTTGGGAATGATGTGGGCGAGAAGTAGTCTGATTGGGCTCTGTGATGCTCTACGAGCGTATGAGACCGGGGCCTACTGCTTAAAGTGGATTCGAACCACTGCAAGCACCCATGGCACAGCCGGGATTCGAATCGAAACCTGTAGTACTGAGAGCCAGAGCGCTATCCACTCGATCATCGGAGCCATCAGGAATATGAGGTCCACCGATATTAAAAAAAAATGCTAGTGAGCAAAATGTAATTCTTAAAGAAGCCCTCTGAATAAAAATACAAGCCTAACACAAGGTACCAGGACTTAAAAAAAAAAGAAGACTTATTTACTATTTGAATCCAATGTTTCCAGATTTCATTCACTCAGCTGCGAGATTATTGAGGAGAAGAATTATCAGCGAGATCTGTTTCACTGCTTCTGTCATCGAAAGAAAACCTGGTCAAATCTTATCAGAGAGCGCCATCTCTCGTTGATAACTGGAAGCAATAAAAGCCCAACCTGTGTTCCGCGCGCTATTAAAACTCTACAGCCAGATGCGGTGCAAAACCCGTTCTTGCTTATTTGAGCAAAAAAAGAAGGAATATTCCAGCGGGGAAACGCGGTAAGCATTGACCTATTTCAAGTTTAATCGCATTCCACTCGCATTTAAATAAAAAAGACAATTTAACTATCGATATATGAATCGAAACTCATTATTGACGAGAGCGCTTTGATTTGGACCTTTCCCGTCAAAGCCGAATGCAGCAAGAGCAGAATGGGTAAGTCATTCGCAACACAATCTGTTTAAACAGAGTTATTATCTTAGCGATTGCATGTCTGTCAGGAATGGTTCGTCTGTAGGGATAGTTCCCTGCAATCGATGTTGTTATTGATTTTAAGTCATATTTAAAAATGCAAATTTTTTTATTAAATTAAGACTTTTCTTTAAAAAAGATGCACTCATTGTAATAAAATTTCATTTTTGTTTTCACTAATGTCGTACTAAATACAACATAAAAAAAGGTTAATTTTAGTTAAGTTATGAAAATAATTTAATACAAATTATTAATCTATTTTCGTAACTTAAATGTATAATAACTAACCTTTTATGATAAATATATTAAATCATGATAAATATAATTCTTTTTTTTTATATTTATGCTAATGTTTGCTATGCTAATATTTGTTTTTTATGCTAAATATATTAAATCTTTTTTAAAGCATAACTAAACTTTGTTTTTTTTTTTAATTTCTTACGAAAACTTGTCTGCATACGGAAGATATGCATGAGTAGGATTAAAAAAATTCTGTATTCTTTTTTTAATGCAGCTGGCAAACACAGGTAAGCGCTGCACCGACGTTACTCACTTAGCACTACCCAGGAGATGCGTGTAGCTTGAAGATAAGTTACGGACGTGGAGTAACACTACCCTCGCAACACTCTACGATCCTATTAGACCGACACCTACGGTTTAAAGTGGATTCCAAACCATTACAAACATCTATGGCACCGCCGGGACTCGAACCCGAAACCTGTGGTACCAAGCGCTAACCACTCGGCCATCAGGCCTAATTTTATATAAAAGATAACATTATAAATACAAAAATTTATGTAAGATGTAGAAATATTTTCCATTAAAAGTTATGACAGCAATTAGTAAAAATCTTAGTGCCCTACACGAGAATGGCAAATACGAAAAGAAAAACAATTAAATCGTACTAATTAAGTAATAAATTTAATAAAGATGTATGTAAATGAATCATCCTCGAAAAGAAAGGAAGAATTTTATATAGGTTATTATAAAGCAAATTTAATTTGAATCAATATTTTGAGTGTCTTTTCTTTTTGGGTATTCATTCGTAATAATCATTTATGAAATTACAAATGTTGAAACATTCGGAAATTATTACAAAAAGTAGAAAAAATTATGTGTTTAAAACTGAAATCATGCTATTACAAAGACTGAAGGTTTAAAATGTGTACATTTATGATAATGATATCATTATAAAGTATTTTACATGGTTAAATAAATTGAAATTCACCTACATTTTTTATGTTACCGACTGAAATTTTATGTGATATAAATTCTTCAGATGTAGTTGAAATTTGAATTCTTTTTAACTCTGCTGCATTTCCATTTTTAATAAAGTTTTTATGAGAATAAATAGAGCAATGTACATTTCCCTCTAATGCTTCGATGCGTGAATGCGCTGGGCAAATAAACCTTATATTGCAATAAATAAAAAATGCAGTCCTTAAATTTAAGAAATATTATTTTAAAATCAAAGTTAATTTTTCTCATGATTTCGACAGTTCATTTTTAAATATATGGTTGCACACGTAATGTATTTTAATGCAATAATTTTCACTCCTTTGGCCATTCTAAAATAAATATATTTTGTAAAAGTGTGATTTAAGGCGGGCCACATGCGGCCTACTTGTTGACCACCCCTACACTAGATCGTTGATGATAAAAAATAGAGACAATTAAAAAATAATTTTCGATTCAAAATATCTTGTACTGAATTCATTTTTGTTCATAAATGCAGGAAATAAAAATGTTTTTAGCTCATTTATATAAAAATAGATGAAATGTTACGTTTATTACAGGTTATTAAAAATAGTCAAAACAGCAGAATACATAAATAATAAAATACTTCATTTTCTTTATTGAATATTTTAAAATGCAATCGGTTTCTTTCATAGAATTTAAAAAAAAATAGATAAAATAAGAATTCATATTTTCATTTGTCTTGGTGAATATAATTTCAAGAAATCTCAATGTTCCTTTTTATAAAAATAATAAAATTTATTAGTTCAGCGTGTAATAAAAGATACATTTTTCTATCTTTTTTATTTAAAATTATATCCATAGAAATATTCCATTTTTTTTTTTATCTGTTTCATATATGGTTAAAAAAATAGAACATAACAATTTCATTTATTTATTATTTTTTTTTTTTTTTTGCTATTAATTACAAAAATTGTTTTTTTCATTTGATGATGTACATAAAATCGATGTTTTTTCCATTTTTTTTTATCAAAATAAAATTCGAAAAAAAAAAAACACGAGCAATATGTGAGGAATTATTGCATTTTTTTATTCGATGAATGCGACAAACCAACCATTTAATTATTCAACACAACGTGGTTTTCTTTGAACTGCTTTTTTATATTGGATATAAAAATGGTAGCTGTTCTTTCTTTTACGCTGCATTTTTTAAAAACTCTAAACAAAGACAAACGGCATCCCACCTGTATTTTCCCAAACACAATGGCATCAGTAATGAAGTTCATAATTCTTAGGAAAGCTCCTAAAAGAAGCCCGCTGTTTTCTCCTCCATTCTTTCTTTGGAATGTTAATGCGTTAGTTTGGAAAGTGCTTTGATGGACTTCGAGCTGATTTTTGTGTTGCCATCACACTCTCCTTATATATATCTCGTTCAAATTTTCAATCGTTCATAAAATGCTTTTTTTATGCACCCACTCAACTTCAAATACATTTTTTTTAACTTGTAGTGGATATACACTGGATGTTAATACAGTTTTTGCAAATATTAATTAATCAATTAAATTTAGTTAATTACTTTTAAGGTTTTTAGATTTAAATGGCATATATCTCTCAATAGATGGCGTCAGATAAACTTTAAAAAAATGAATGAAAATTATTTATAAAGGACTTTCTGCAATAGTGAAAAAAAAAAAAGTAGGAATTGACTTTAAACATTTTTTTTTTTTTTATATTACTTGTTGAGATGAATATTGCTTACGCTGATTTTTGTGAAATATATAAAATTATATTGAAAAATAAATAAAATGGATATATTGATGTTATAAAGTTCAACAAAAACCATCCCAAAAAAAAAAAGATTGCATCTGGGGAAAAAAAAAAAGAAAGATTGCATCTGGGGAAAAAAAAAAAAAGATTGAATCCACACGAACAACAACAAAAAAAAAAAATTAAAAAATGGACGACTGTCGATAAAAGAACTTGCAAAAAGCAGCGGTGAAAGACATGAAAATAAATGCTTCTGTAGGATTTTCTTCTATTCATCTCGCACTTGACACATCAACTAATAAAGTTAATCAAGATTAATCTCTCCTATTTACAAATTCCTATAGGATTTTTATAGAAAATGGGATAGATGTTGAGAAAGCCCCGCTCCTCTGGGGGAAAAATCCCTTTTTTGCAAATTGTATTCTTATGGCAAAGATCTCGTCATCGGAATTGGAGGCCTCAAGACCAACTGCATAGGATTCCTCAAAAATTCCTTTACAATAGAGACTGGCATCATTTAAACAAAGTTGAAAGGATGATGACCATTGCCCTATGAACTCCATTTAAAATTAAATTAGTTTAGTCTTTTGATAGTTCTATTGATCCATTTTGAATTCTTAAAATGTGTTCTACTCCAAATATGTATTAGTAAAAAATTGCGGAGTTCAAAGTCAATGGACAAGTCGATTATTTTAATTAAAATATAGAAGTATTGGATTTTAGTTTTCAATACACACTATCAGGAAAAAAAATATTTTTACTGAAAAAATAAACCGCACTCAATTTGATAGTCAACAAGGGAAATGTAAAAAGCATTGTAATGTACCTTTCGAAATATCAAAGCTTCACTAATTTTATAAGTAAATATTAGTTATTTGCCAGCTTATTTTTGTTCTTGAAATGTATCGCCCTTATATTTACCACCTGAAGAGGTGGTAAATATAAGGGTTCTTTAGAAGCTTTTGTATGTGTGCCACGATGAGTTCTTTGGATGTCAGAGAACCGCGGAATTTTGTGTTATTTGGGAGAAAAAAAGGGAAAAATCCTGTGAACATTTGATTGTCAAGTGCGAGAGGATTCCATACGCGGTCACAGTCTCCATTACAGTTCCTCGTTTCAAAATCGGTGATGGCAACCAGAGGATGTTTGCATGTTGTTCTAATGCAGCTGGCAATACAGAGACAATTGTCTTTATGCCATCAGCAAAGGCTGCACCGATTTACTCATCTAGCAGTACCTGGGGGCACGTGTCACTTAAAGATAGGCTACGGACGCGAGTAACACTAACCCCGGAACGCCCTACCGTCCTATTAGGACCGGGACCTACCGTTTAAAATGGATTCGAACCACTACAAACATCCATGACACCACCGGGACTCGAACCCGAAACCTGTGGTACCGACCGCTAGCCACTCAGCCATCAGGCACTTAGGGTGTTTGCATGTGCTTTCTTGCACACAATAGATGTGTGCGTTATCTCGAACAGGAAAGGACTGGGATGCCGCATCAGCACTTGCGGCCTGACGGCCAAATGCTTTGGTCTTTGGTACCACAGGCTTCAGATCCGAATTCGATTGATGAGTGGTACGGAATCCACTTTAAACTGTAGGTCGCGGCCTGTTTAGCCCTCGTGCTCACAAGATGACGCTCTGGCGCTCGGTGCCACAGGTTTCGGGTTCGAGTCCCGGCAGTGACATGGTTGTTTGTAGTGGTTCGGAATCCACTTTAAAAAGTAGGTCCCGGTCTAATAGGATCGTAGAGCATTGCGGAGGCATTGTGACTCCGCGTCCGTGGCTTACCATCCAGTTACACGCGCCCCCTGGGTAATGCAAAGTGAGCAACATCTGTGCAGCGCTTGCCTTAAGGCATTTAAGACCAAGCTGTCTGTGTTTGCCAGCTGCATTAGAAAGAAACCATTTTTTATTGTTATTTTTCTTATTTTAAATTAATTTTTTTTTTTATTTCTAAAGTTTTCAAAAGATAGAAATTTTTGTTATTTTTCGCACTAAATAAAAATGTATGCATATTAAATTGAAATAAAACAAAACATTATTACATTCAAAAGAATTAGATATAGATTTCGTTTTTAAAGAAAGCCTTTATATATATATATATATATATAATGCTCAGTGATTTCAACAATCGTAATCTTAGAACGGATTGTGCTACCGTTTTATGTCATAAATCTTCGAGTCACATTCAAGCATTCGGTAAAAGAACGCATCTTTCTTATAATTAGTTTATTTTGTTTCATTTTTGCAACATTTTAGCTCAACTTAGATACCGAAATCTGTACTATTTCATCATGTTTATTTAAGCTGTTCATATGTACGGCACACCAGATGTCTTGAAAAAGCGTAGGGCATTTATTTATTTGAACATGAAAAGCGTTTACTGCCGATACCGGTTTGCAATAAATCGTTCAGACTAATGATACAAAACATTGTTTAATCTATAGTTATGCTAGAACGACATACTAAGGAAAAGTTTTTCATTACACTCCGTTTCCCTAAAACAGTTTTGTTTAATATTACATAATACGAAACAAATCTCTAAATTACAGTTATTAATACATTTTTGATATGTTATTTAATGGAATCTCTTCCTATCAGTGATATATTGGATTGGTGTACGATTTTCTTTGGACTTTTGTTGCAGAGAACGATGAATTGCGCCAAAGCAGCAAATCTTATCCATAAAGCATTGAATTCTCTTTTATTACTTTATCTAGAACTCAAACGACTTATAAATATAACTGAACTGTTATTGTATAAGCATTATTGTTTTTGAGTACGAAAGACTTTGGAATCTCAGACTTTGATATTTAATTTCATTGAAAATGAAGGGCATCTAATTTTTAAGTTAAAAAAAAATAACACAAAGGTAAGCTTATTTTGTTTCGTTTGCTAAGCTATATTAAATAAGGTTCAGTTTTACTTAATATTGCTACAGAATATCCAATATTATGTAAATGGGGCCTGATGGCCGAATGGCTGGACCTCGGTACCACAGGTTTCGAGTTCGAGTCCCAGCGGTGCCATGGATGTTTTTAGTGGTTCGGAATCCACTTTAAACCGTAGGTCCCGGTCTGATACTCTCGTAGATCGTTGCGTGGGTAGTATTACTCCGCGTCCGTAACTTATCTTCAATCTGTAATACACTAATGCCACCTGGGTAGTGCTAAATGAGTAACAGCGATACAACCTTTACTTACGGCATACAGATTAACTGTATCTGTATTGACAACTGCATTAGAACAACATATGTAAATATCGCCTTTTATATTTATACAGTAATAAGTAATTTACTAAGTTTTAGTTTTAAGTTTTTATTTGTCAGCAATTGCTAGGTGTTTTTTAAAAGTTACTGTTATAAATAAGTTTTAGATAATCCTAAGCTTCAGTTTCTTTTATTATATTTGAAGCGATAATTAATTTTTAATTGATTATTATTTTGGGAACTGCAAATGTTGAAACGGATATCAAATGATTTAAAACTGCATAAATAAAACATTATTTATGTTAAATATAACATTTATCTTATGAATTATTTTAAATTGTTTCGATTTGTATATATACATAAATGCTTCATAGATTATGTAAATAATGACTTTCATATTAATCTAAAAATGTAGATGCATTGATAACAGTCACCCTCTATACCCAGTGGAGGCTCTTAACTAAAATGAATGAGATGCTTCAACAGCAAACTTTAACGCCATTGCTTTAAAAATAGTGAGAAACTAAACAAATATGTTGTTGTTATTATAATGCAGCTGGCAATATAGAGTCATAATGTAGTCATGATATAAAGTCATAATTATGACATAAAGATTAACCAAGGACTGCACCGCTGTTACTCATTTAGCAGAGCCCAGGGGGCAAGTGTACCTTGAAGATATGCTACGAGTGCGAGTAGCACTACCCCACAAAGCTCTACTATCCTTTTAGACAGGGACCTATGTTTTTAAAGTGGATTCCAAACCACTACACACATCCATAGCATTGCCGAGACTAGAAGCCGAGTCCCGGCAGGCCTAATCAAATATATAAAAGAAAATTTAAGCAAGACCATGATAAAATCCTAAACGAAAAATAATTTTATGCCTACAATCTAAATTGTCACAAATCAATCCTGATCTATTTATTTAAAGACGAATTCTAATCTACTTGTTTAACATTTTATAATTCATATAATCTTCCTCAGGAGTGTTTTTATTCCTTCTTGTGTTGAGAAACAGCGCTCTGATGCTATCAAGTGGATTTTTACAAGTTACATAATTTCACTAGAAAAGGCGTGTGATTGTTTTTCGAGATAAATTTCTGAATAGGCCTATTGGATCTATACTAAAATACTTTTCAGTGTCAAGCATTTAATTTCCAATTATGAGATTATGGTGTTGAAATTATGATTCTTATAGGAATATTTAACTCTTAAATTTATTCATTGTTTTTTACTGAGCAATTTAACCTCTGCCATGAAGATCCTCGCCATGCTTCGATATTCTTATTTCTAAAATAGCAGATATGAAATTTGTTTTATATTCATTGACTTTAAACTTATCTTGAAATTTGTCTGTACTTTATTTCAGCGTAAGATATAATCTGACGAAAAAGGTTAATATGCCATGAAATTAACATCAATCCGAATTTTTGAAACTTCGGTTCCTCTTTCTACATTTGATGTTGATTAGATTTCAGCAAGGCAGTATTTTAAAGTTGATAAATTTTGCTGATCACTGTTATGTTTTCCTTAGGTTACGTCGTGGACGGTGGATATACTTCTTGAGAATGGAAACGCATTTCGGAGACAAATATTGGAAAAGCCAACATTTGAAATTTAAAAATCTTGTATTCCGTATAGTACTCGCTGTATTTTTCAATTATAAATTAAGTTGATGTGCATAACATTAGATGGAATCTCTAAAATTTATTTTATTTTCGCATGAAATACGGATTTTTCCATGACAATTTTGTCCATTTCCTTAAAAGGTTGTGTCTCATAGTTCTGGAATACGCTCTGATGAATCATCTTCCATTTTATTTTCAGGAATAATGAAGCTAACCCCCTTAAACTTCTTAAAAAGAGAAGAAAGGGGGAAGAAGAAAAGGAAGCTCCAATATTTATCCATTCAATACCGCGGAACAATGACCATTTGAGCGTGTTGTTTCAGTAATTATGACGGCTTCAAAAGATGTCTTATGGTGCTTCAAAATGCTTCAATCATGATGCTTCAAAAGAGCTTCTTATGGTGCATTGCTGCTGGAACCGTTCAGCACACAGATCCGTACAAGAAGTTCCACAATGTTTCATAAACCATGGAAGGACTGCTGGTTAAACTGCATGGTTATGTAATGTACAAGAATTTAAAAAATACTCATTTTTTGAATCTTATCGATAATATCGATTAAAAATTGAGGTTTTTGAAATTCCTCTCAGCCTATATACGCTTTGGTTTGTGCGCTACGGTTATTTTGTGCTGACTTGGGCTAATTAGACTGGGACCTACAGTTTAAAGTGAAATCCAAACCACTCACAAACATCCATGCGACCGCCAGGATTCGAACCTGAAGCATCAAAGTCTACACCACTAGCCAATTGGCCATCAGGCCGCCATCCTATATATGAGCCGTTAATATCTACATATAAACACTAGCAATATAATACTGTAAATTACAAGAAAATTCTGCATCTACACATTATTATGCTTATCATCAATATTATTTTAATTTCGCAAGCACCCTAAATCTTCCATCCTCTTGTCTTTTGTTCCAGGTTCTACTTATGAGTGAATATACTGGCCACCCATCAACAGAGCATTGAACACTGACAGTCCGAAGTTGAAAAAAACCACCAGTATACGGACACTTCGAAGATCTTTGAAGTCTTGAAAGATGCACGCCGTCAAGGATGTGTTCGGCCTGGTGGACTACCTGGTGTTCGCCCTCATGCTTCTGTTCTCTGCGGGGGTGGGCGTGTGGTACGCCATCGCCGACCGCAAGAAGGCCAACACCCAGGAGTTCCTGATGGGGGGTCGCTCCCTCAGCGTCTTTCCCGTGGCCATGTCGGTGCTGGCCAGTTTCATGTCGGCCATCACACTGCTGGGAACGCCCGCCGAGGTGTACCGCTTCGGCACACAGTACATGATCATCAACATTGCGTTCTGCATGGTGGTTCCGGTCACTGCCTACCTCTACTTGCCCGTCTTCTACAACCTGGGAGTCACCAGCGCCTATGAGGTTCGTATTCCTTTTTTTTTTTTTTTATCCGTTGGGATAAAAATTAAATTATTGGATAATATTGAAAAGCTATTGTCGTCATGAAATTTATGAGAAATGGGTTTTTTGAGAGATATTTTTAGTGTTATTTTTTTTTTTTATAGCATATTTTCTCTGACTTCTGCTCTTGCGAAGAAGATTTTTTTTAGACTTTTTTTAATGCAGCTGGAAAACACTTAGACAGTTGCCATAAAAGCTTTTTAAGGTAAACGCTGAACCGACTTTACTCACTTAGCACTACTCAGAAGGTGCGTGTAGCTTGAAGACAAACTACGGACGCGGAGTAACACCACCCCCGCAACGCTCTACGATCCTGTTAGATCGGAACCTACGGTTTAAAGTGGATTCCGAACCACTACAAACATCCTTGGTACCTCCGGGACTCGAACCCGAAACCTGTGGTACCGGAGCGCTAGCCACTCGGCCATCAAGCCCCTTTTTTTAAAATTCCATTAGACAAATTCTGTTGTTTAACGTCGTTGAAGAGAAGGTTTGTCTGTAATGTGTCTGAAGAATTATATGTTTTATAAAAGTTTTTCAGAAATTGAAGAAGTATTGCGAAAGTACTTCCAGTTTCTTTTTCATATTACTTATAGCATGTACGAAACTTGGAATTATACACTGAAGTGACAAAAGTCATGGGATACCTCTTAATATCGTGTCGGCCCTCCTTGCCCGGCGAAGTGCAGCAACTCGACGTGGCATGGACTCAACAAGTCGTTGGAAGTCTTCTGCAGGAATATTGAGCCATGCTGTCTCGATAGACGTCCATAATTGTGAAAGCGTTGATGGTGCAGGATTTTGGGCACGAACAGACCTCTCGATGATGTCCCATAAATGCTCGATGGGATTCATGTCGGGCGATCTAGGTGGCCAGATAATTCGTTGGAATTGTCCAGAATGTTCTTCAAACCAATCGCGAACAGTTGTGGCCCGGTGACATGGCGCATTGTCATCCATAAAAATCCCATCGTTGTTTGGGTACATGAAGTCCATGAATGGCTGCAAGTGATCTCCAATTAGCTGAACATAAGCATTTCCAGTCAATGTTCGGTCCAGTCGCACCAGAGGGACCAAGTCCATGCCATGAAAAAACAGCCCACACCATTACGAGGCCACCACCAGCTTGAGCAGTGCCTTGCTGACAGTTTGGGTCCATGGCTTCGTGGGGTCTGCGCCACACTCGAACCCTACCATCAGCTCTTACCAACTGAAATCGTGACTCATCGGACCAGGCCACGGTTTTCCATTCATCTAGGGACCAACCGATATGCTCACGTGCCCACGAGAGTCGCTGCAAGCGATGTCGTTCTGTCAGTAAAGGCACTCGAGTCGGTCTTCTGCTGGAATAGCCCAAGAAAGCCAAATTTCTCCGCACAGTTCTAACAGACAAGTCCCTTGTACGTCCCACATTGATTTCTGCGGTTATTTGACGCAGTGTTGCTTGTCTGTTAGAATTTACGACTCTTTTGCAGACTTCGCCGGTCTCGGTCGTTAAGTGCAGGCGGTCGACCACTGCGCTGTCCATGGTGGGATGTTATGCCTGAAATTTCATACTCTCGGCACACTCTTGACACAGTGGATCTGGGAATGTTGAATTCCCTAACGATTTCCGAAATGGCATGACCCATGCGTCTAGCTCCAACTAACATTCCGCGTTCAAAGTCTGTTAATTCCCGTCGTGCGGTCATCATCACGTCAAAACCTCTTCACATGAATAACTTGAACAGAAATGAAAGCTCTGCGAAAGCACTGCGCATTTATACCTGTTCTACGCGATGCTACTGCCATCTGAAAATTTGCATATTGCTATCCTATGACTTTGTCACTTCAGTGTATATACTGTTAACAAAGATAACTGAATGTTGGAAGGAAGCTCGTTTATCCTAGATATGTGGTTTTTATGAAATAAAATCATTGAAAGAATTGGACATGGTAATGACTGTATTAAATATGTACCTGCAGGTTTTTTTTCACTTCCTTCTTCTTTTTTATAGGGAGAGCTCACACTCTCCCTATATATATCTTGTTCAAATTTTCAATCCTTCATAAAAGACTTTTTATTCATCCACTCAAGTTCAAATAAATTTTTTTGGATGTTAATACAGGTTTTTCAAATATTAAACCCTTAATTAAATATTAGGGTTTTTTAGATTTAAGTTGCATATATCTACCCATAGAGGGCGCCAGATAAACTTAAAAAATTGAATGAAAATTATTTATAAAGGTCTTTCTGCAATAGAGTGAAAAAAAAGTAGGAATTGACTTAAAATTTTTTTTTATATATATTACTTGTTTAAAAATCCGTTGGGATGAATTTAAATTATTGGAAAATATTGAAAAGCTATTGATTTCATAAAATTTATGTGCAATGGGGTTTTTTCTTCCCTTGCACCTTAAGATATTTTTTCAGTGGTAGTTTTGTTTCATAGCATATTTTCTCTGATTTCTGCTTTCTTACAAAGGATAAGATTTTTTTTTTTTTTTAAATTACATTAGACAAATTCTATCGTTTAACATTATTGAAGAGTTTTCTGTAATGTGTCTGAATAATATATTTTATAAAAGTTTTGCAGAAATTGGAGAAGTATTGAGAAACTACATTCATGTCCTTTTTCATAGTGTTTATTGCACGCACGTAAATTAGAATTAGTTAGTTAGAATTAGAATTGTTAACAAATGTAGATGAATGTTGGAAGGAAGCTTATTTATCCTGGATATGATGTTTATATCGAATAAAATCATCGAAAAACTGGACATTGTAATGATCTGTATTAAATCTGTACGTGCAATTTTTTTTTTTTAAATAATGGAACTGAATTTAAATTTTATGTGTTTCCGTAGAAGTAAAAACATTCTTGTGTTATAAAAGTTTGTAATCTACAGGCTACAAGATTTACTTAGAACTTTTAAAGCGATTTTTTTCTCTTGAATGTATGCTTTGTCAAGCAGTTTCCAAAATAACTTTATAAAAATTTGTTAAAATATACATGAATCAATTTTATTTTATTTCTATTGTTAAAGTGTAAAAGCACAAGATTTACCTTCAATTTTTTACTAATTTAAAGGATAATAATTATTAAAGAATTATAAATTCCATATTACCATTGAAAAATGTGATCTTTTGTTCCGCGACCTTGGATTTTTACAATAATTTGGCGACAAACTTCCAAAGCTTCACCTGTTTCGGTTGATTTATTAAATGGCACAAAATTAAGTTCCCTTCAATGACAACTTTCAGTTTAATTATTTTTAAAACTTTACTTCCTAGAATATCCTTTTATTTTCAAGTTTTTAAAAATTCTACAAAACATGCACAGATCCACTTGATAATTTTTGTTTAATTTGAATATCCTTTAATTGAAACTGGCCCTTGTGCCATTAAAACACACCAACATCTCCCTCGGATGTGCGAAATTAAAAATCCTGCCAATATGTATTTTAATTAATTCTTTTTTAATAAAACTGGTGGCTCTACTTTCTGACATCTTCTATCACCCACTAAGGCACAGAGCTTACAAGAATAAATGCAATCACATAAGAGCGGAATGCATTGAGTAATTTACCGAATCGGGATATCGCTAGATAACATAACAGTTTCGAAACAACCTTTCTGTAGATGATTGTTTATTTAAGATTTTACAATGTTTTGTTGAAACTTCATAAGTTACATTGTTACAATTGTAAGCGAAGGAATCAAATTTATTTTATCTATGATAGGTTTTTTTTTTTTTGTGATGCTTGTATTTTCCATCAAAAAATCAACCTTCTTTACGTGTTCTGGAATAATTTCGGCATATCTTCGCTTTATACAATATAAATCCTTTTTTTATACTTTAAATACTTTTGCATGTTGATTGCTTCGACTTTTTTTTTATAATTGGCAACTGCCCTTTAAATGAATAAACTTATCCAATTAAATCCACATTATATTTATGATTTTTAATTCACTCAAACTTGTTTTTGTGCGGTGGATCTCACAAAAGAAATCGCATAACAAAATGTCCTACAACGTCATAAGTAGCAATAAAATATAATGTTTGTGACAAATTTTCCAGAAAATTATTTTATAATAAATAAATCTCTAATTGGGCATGACAAAAGCTCCACATGTAGAAAATATGTGAATCAAAACCTCAGGATGTCGCAAGAAATGGGATTTCCAAACAAGGGAAAATTGAATGGACACAGCGGAAACATTTTGAAATGTTTTATTTGCTCGTAGAGATTCCAAAATATGCATTTCAAACCATTCCTGTTATGTCTTCAAACTATTCACATATCTTCTAATCATCGTTACGTTCTTGTGGAGGACGGGTTCAAAATCCCTTTCATTACTTGAAGAGGTTGCTTCACATCAAATAATATCCGTGGTAATGGGATGGGATGCTATAATATCGGGTGGACCATTTGTAAGATTTTTTTCAATTTGCATGTTATTTCAGCAAATGTCTGTTGTTTTCTTTTTAAATTTCCTTTCTTCGTTAGTTTTTATTCATAATATGCATTGGATGAAATTGTTTTCCTATACCGAGCAAAAAAAAAAAAAATAAATAAATAAAAAAAAGGATATCATAAAAGCAGGGTTGAGTGTATATGTAATAGAAAAACTTGTGCCTTTCTTTCACTTGTGCTTGCATCACGCATCTTTATTTTTCGTGGGCCTTTATCACTCAACTAAGTTACTTTTGAGGTTTTTTAACATCGTTGGGCCTCATGTTCCAGTGCTTTAAGGGGCCCAATGGCCAAGTGACTTGTGCTCTGGCCCTTGGTGCCGCAGGCTTCCGGGCTTGAGTCCTGACGAGGGCATGGATGTTTGTTAGGAATTCTGAATTCTTATAGGTGTCTGTCTGTTTATGCCTCGTGGCCAAAAAAATTGAGCTTAGAGCGACAAACCAGTGCTGTAGGAAACAGCCCATCAAGGGATCTTGAAGGGAATAGCATTGCTATCTGGATGACTTTTAGGGGAAATGCTCTCATTTGCGTATTCCTACGAGGAAAATACAGGAAAACTCCTACAAGGCATTGGGCCACGAGTCCGTTTTACTTTTGTGTTAAAGGGAAAAATAATTTAAAAAATAGAAAAGTGACGTACATCAAGACCCTGTATCCATGTTATTGAGAAAAGTTATTTGATAGTTTGCAGAAAATTAAACATTAATTGATTACAATAAATTATATAAAAACATTCAATACGATGTACTTTTAATGGCATTTTCATTTATTTTAAGTGGATTCACGTTTCTTGTTATTTATTTTATCGAATTTTGGAAGTTTAAAAATATTGATTGCCTATCATATGACTGACTATCTGATGTCGATTTGAAGTTTTGGGCTCCAAGAAAGCAACGGCACTCCTGAATTCGAGAAATCTTTTCAACAATCATTTCATAATAACGTCCATATTTTAGTTATGCAATGGATTATCTAAGGTCTGCTGCCCATCACATAACTGACCTTCAAAGTATGAGCGTTAAGGTCTCTCAAGTATAAACTTTACATTTCATAAGATGTTTATAAAAATGAGTAGGTTATTTTAAAAGATAAAACAATTCCTACGAAGTATTTGTATAAAATTCAGATTTATTTATATTGATAAAGATATATCTTTTATTTTGATTATCAAGCAGATTTTTATAAGGATACTCTGATACGTTTCCGTTTAATTTTTTTTTTTTCACTTGCAGCACTTGAGGTTTAGCATGATAAAAATAAGCAATGTAACTTCTATATCCACTAATTGGTTTCATAATGCTATAGATCATCTTCTATGTTAATAAAACAAATTGAAGTAGCCATACAAAAACACTTCTTGTTTTTTAAAAATAGATCTGATACGTGTATGAAATATTACTTATTAAACCTTGAAAGGTTTCTCTGCAAGGTCAAATAATCTGTCGCAATTTTTTTGATCATTAATTAAATAGATTGAGCTATAAAAATAATTGACGTGGCTATTTTAAAACGCTTGCATAAACTTTTATCTATATATAAAAACAAGTAATATAAAAAAAAAAAAATTAAAGTCATTTCCTACTTTATTGTTACTCTATTGCAGAAAGTCCTTTATAAATAATTTACATTCATTTTTAAATTTATCTGGCGCCCTCTATTGGTATATACATGCAACTTAAATCTAAAAAAATTAAAATTAATTAAATTTAATGAATGAATTAATATTTCAAAAACTGTATTAGCATACAGTGTCATCCACTACACTTTAAAAAAATGTGTTTGAACTGGAGTGGATGAATAAAAAGTATTTTATGAACGATTGTAAATTTGAATAAGATATATATATAGGGAGAGTGTGAGCTAATCGAAGGAATTGAGAAAAAAATTGCTAAAAATTTGGTTTCTTTTGATATTTTTCCAGAAAAAGAAAAATCGGTTCTCGTAACGGAAAATAAAATAAAATCGACTCGTCATACTTGAATAGCTTTTCCATCCTTAATCCTCGAGACCTGTCGGCAGTTTGCCATTTTGATTACGGGTTTTTATCTAGAATGATCCGGAAGTTGCTCTAAAACGATTTTCTTTTCTTGTAAGCAAAGCAGAAATGTTGCCGGGCAACTCTTTTCTCGCTGTTAGCAGGAAAAAAAAAATGATGCCGAAACATATACTTTTGATTTCAACTAAAAGATTCTAAAATTTTTATACTCAAATGCAATGTTTTTTTTTTAGCATGAAACAGACATTTTTCGTACGCCTAACCGTGATTAAAACTTCAATGGAAACTGAGTTCGAATTCTTTTGAAGAAGAAACTATAGATTAGGTTCGCCATTCAAAATATTAGAATACTACTACTACACCACACCACTGTGCCTTGAGCTGAGTTGCCCCTTTACAGTTTGGGAATGATGTGGGTGAGAAGTCTGACTGGGTCTGTGATGCTCTACGGTCATCTGAGACCAGGACCTACAGCTTAAAGTGAATATTTTCGAATATTAAGTTTTGAATTGAAAAAGTTGAGAATCGTTCTTGATTCTGAGGTATAAAGGATTCTTTTTTCCCTACATCGGACTACATATCAGGGAAGGAATATATAATTAGAAATAAAAAAAAAAAGGGTTATTTGGTATTCTGAAACCAAGTTTAACTGGCCATGAGAAGTGTCTGTGAACACAGGCCTAAAAAACAAACACCATTATCGTTGTTCAAATACAGGTGTTCGCAGTTCGATTCGCTCTCCTTCCTTATACAGGTGAATCGAATGCTTCGGCCTTCCCCATTTCGAATCGAAATTTCTTTACACAGTAGTCGGACGACATTGCTATTTTATATGTTTATTTTTGGATTTTATTTTATTTATATGTATTTGCATGCATTTTTAGTATTTGCATTCTATTAATAAATTCATTTGTTTTATCGAAAAATATTTTTGAAAGTATCCAGATGTTTTGTTCAGAAAAATAATAATACTGTTGATAAAAGCGGGAAAATTTTAAAATTAAATGTGCCATTTTAATAGTTGCATGAAAAATAAGAAACTTAAGTTTTGTGCCAGCAAGAATCACTTAAAATGTGCGGAAAATTGCCTTGCAAGTGGTGTGTGTGGGCCTGATGGCACCTCGGTGCCACAGGTTGTCTGATTGGGCTCCGTGACGCTCTACAATCATATGAGACCGGAGCCTACGGCTTAAAGTGGATTTCGAACCACTACAAATATCCATCGTATCGCCAGGATTGGAACCCGAAACCTATGGTACAGAGTGCCAGAACGCTAGCCACTCAGCCATCATGCCTATTATGACTGAAGAGCTTTGGGTGTCGGGCTTCTACCCTACCCCGTAAAAAGAAAACATCTACTGTCTCGAAATCTGCCATTGAGCAGACGACCTTGGCCCACCATGGAGCTGTTGTACCGATGATGATGATATGTACATGGTTTGAAATAAAATATATCATAGAAATCGATCAGATATTTTGATATCCACTCAAATATTAATTTGGATAAATTAATAATTTTTTTATAGATAGGCCTGTTTTAAAAATGGGCTTGTGTTGAATTTTTAACCGTGCGTTATGTCTCCATTCGTTTCTATTGAATAGGGACACAAAGCGTGAAGTTTTAAGATTTAATGATGATTTTGAAATGGGTTCATGAACCAAAATGTACTTTTCGCTGTTACGTTAGCAAACTGAATAAAAGGTATAAATACTATTGACAATTCGTTCTTTGCAGAAATTTTGTAAATAGTTCTAAGTTGTTACTAATATAAAAATAATTGCAAATCAACATACTAAAACCTTTTATATATTATTTTAAAAAAACAAACTAAATACTAATATAAAGCAGGAAATGTGTGTTTTTATATTTTCTGCGATACTATTATTTTTCTCTTAATTTATTATTTTTTTATCTGGTGCATAGCCAAACATTGTGACATTTTTTTTTTATTTTGGTAATTTATTTTTAATTTTTGTTAAAAAGCTATTAATTTCCTCCAAAATGTTGTGTAAAAAATTACGAATGTGAAATTGGTTCCTTATTCATCACAGGGAATCAGAATTCGAATTTTTAACAGCGGCGGCTTCTGTTGTTTTTTTCATTTAATAGCAGCATGCCCGATCACAAATTCAGTATGTAGTAGAATAGCGGCATCTCTTGCAGTGCGTAGGAGGAGTTGCTTAGGTGGAACCACGGTTACGAGTACAAGATCTTTTTTAAAATAGCCCTATCCATATAAAGTATTCATTTGTCCAAATTAATAGTTGAATAGATCAAAATGTCTTGGCCCATTTTTATCGTGTTTTGGCTTTTGATTTCAAACCATGCGCAACTATTTGAAAGGCAGACACAAAACTTGTGTTTCTTACTTTTATGGAAGAATTACCAATATTGCAGTATAATTTGCTCACCAATATTGCAGTGAGCTATGTTAATACTTGCTTTCTCTTCAAATTCAAACAGCAAGTTTCTGTTTCTGTGTTTTTTTAAACATGTTTCTTTGTTCACTTCCAAAAAATATACCGGCTTAAAAAAAAAAAAAATTTCTGTCTATTTTTTTTTTTTTTAATTTTGCGGCAACGAAATAAATGTGTTCTTTATTTCTGCATTTAATATTTTGATTCATTTGTAATCAAATGAATATAAAAAATGCAAATTTTCTTTAATAAAAAAATGATTTAATTTGCATGATGGTAACAAAATTTACTAAAATAATAATTTACTTGAAGACCAAAATTTTTTTAAATTTCATAATTTATCTCTTCGAAATTTTGACCTACGCCCTATTTGTTTTACATTAATTGGTATTATTAGTTATTATTTGATATTTTATATTGAAACACTGTTAACAACAACCATGAATGTTTTCTGTTTCCGACTGTTTTTAATCGAAATCTAAAAGCCATGCGAAACGACAGCCGGAAATTTTGTTATTCATCTTTCGTTTACGTTTCATTACGTCAAGTAAACTCTTTGAAAAACTCTTTTAACGAATAGGATTGGAAGTTTTTTTTTTTTTTCTAATGCAGCTGGAAATACAGAAACAGTTATCTTTATGCTATAAGCAAGGACTGCTCTGATGTTACTCATCTACCAGGCGGCACGTGTAGCTTGATGATATGCTACGAATTCGAGTATCAATGCCCCCGCAACGCTCTGCGATCCTATTAGACCGAGACCTACGGTTTAAAGTGGATTTCGAACTACTACAAACATCCAGGACACTGCCGGGACTGGAACCCGAAACTGGGTGATTTTACTAACTGCGAGCATATATATGAATTCTCTAAATTTCCAAATATTTAATCTTTACTTTGGGGCCTGATGGTCGAGTGACTGGCTCTCTGGCGCTCCACACCGCGGGTTTCGGGTTCGAGTTCTGGCGCTGCCATGGATGTTTGTAGTGGTTCCCTTTAAAGTGTAGGTCACGATGTCATATGACTGTTGGGCGTCGAGCTGACAATCCTACCCCGTAAAAGACAACGTCTCGAAATCTGCCACTAGGCAGACGGACCACCATGGGGCTGTTGCGCCAATGATGATTATAATGATGATGAAGCTTTTTACTTTATAAGTCATTCTAATGGATAGTAGCTGCAAAATATATCAGATGCCATTTTTTGGTTCTAAAAACTGTATATTCTGTATCTCCTAGGTAATTCAAGAACTATTACAAAAATCAATGAAAAAAACTATTACAAAAATCAATGAAATGTATCATTAAGTAAATACCAACAACAGCTTCGTGACATCTGCAACTATTAACGTCAGTTATGTTTTTCTTTTGCAATAAATTTGTATTGCTTCTTTTACAGTTGTACTAAATCTGTTCAGCTAAACGCACTATAATTTATTTTCAAAGGAAAATTTTGTGTGCTTTAAGTGATATCTAGTAAAACAGACGAGTAGCAGATGTGCCAATAGCGTTTGTATTGCTTAAGTCATCTTATAGAGATCCTTTTTTTCGACTCAAGACATATTAAGAAATAATTATTAAAACTCTACAGTGCTATTTTTGAGTTCTCTAAATTGTTAGTTATGTTAGGATAATTTTAATAGTACCTTAGATTGGTTTGTCGCTCTACGGTCATTTTGTGCACACGAGGGCTAATCAGACCGCAACCTGCAGTTTAAAGTGGATTTCGAACCACTCACAAACATCCATGGAACCGCCAGGATTCGAACCTGAAGCCTGTGGTACCACAGACCTGAACGCCAGCCACTTGGCCATCACGCCGTTAGTACCGTAGAAGTAAATATTAAATAGAAATCAATAAAACTGGGATCTTTTTTTCTGTTTTCAATAAAATTAATTGAAAATTAAAGAAATTAGATCCTGGGGAAGTTAAAATGTGTGTCCAACAGCAAACACACACATATTCCGATTTCACACAGAGTTCCGAAAGGGAATTTTTCAACAGCAAATGAATTCAACGAACTTGACGAGTAACGCTAACTCCTCGTGTTCAATGGCCAGCGCGGAGTTAGCGCTAATCGCGTAAGCTAGCACGGAATTAGCATTACTCATCACATTCAATCTAAAGGTTAAATAAACGCAAGTGTAGTATGGAATCCTATTTCAAATTTAGAGCCACTCAATTTCCTTTCTGGTGGAAAGCACGTGGTCTTGGAGTTACCTTACTCAAGTTAGTCCTGCAAACGAAGTCAAGTCGTTAGCGTTCTTGACTATGTCCAAGATGGACATGATATATCTGTAGGTTGAAACGTCTTTTCGTTGCACTCGAGGAGACACAAAACAATAAGATGTCTCCCTTTCTTGCAATTGTTTGTTCAAAATGGTTGTAGCAAAATGACAGTGCAGTGCAGTAAGCATCTGTAGTGCACCTTGAAAGTTGAATTTGCTACATATCTTCCGTTCTAGTCTATCTTCTGATCTAGGTCTAAATTACCTAAGATCAAAACGTTTGGTTTTTATAACATCATTCTTTGCTAATGGAAAACTTTAATTTACTACGAAAAGTTTTATTTTCCGGACATACCATTGTAGCCGAATCTTAAACCAGTGGCATCGTGTGTGTTTAGCGTATAGGAGGGGTCTGAATTCGAATGTGTTGACTATCACCGCTTTCAGAAAAGAGGAGACTGGATGGATAATGTGTGTCAAGCGTCTCGCATCGATAATCAGTCCGGATTTTGAGAGGTCTGGGGCTTTCTTCCCCACGACACTCAAATGTGGGGCAGTTACCCCTTTTAAGTCTTCTCGCAACACAGTGTTTTGACCTCGTCCCCTGTAAGTGAACTGTTTGGGGAATACATAAATGGAACACGAGTCCCACTGATGTTCCACAAAAAAAAAATGAAACCATTGATTATCTAATGAGATCAAAAACCGATAATTATATTCATACGATGTTTCATGGTCAAAAACTATCTATATACTTCCTTGGGTTATGTTTTAAATATGTTGAAGTGGAAATGCCATTATCCGCATAGTTTATCGCGTCATTGTTTATCCATTTAAAAAGATAAAACTTATTTTTTTAATGGTGCCTTTTTTATTTCTATGTAGCAAAACGATCAATTATTTGCGTTTAATAAGGTTCCTCGGATCAGCACATTCCGTAAGCTATCACAATTGCAGATATCCTTGTAGATTCCTCGCAAATTAGTTTAAAATTATTTTGCAAGTATTAGAAAAACTTAATTTGTTTTTCTAAAATTAAATAGATATCTACAATTAATCTAGTTATTGACCATTAGAATAGATAATAGAAGTGGTTCTTTAACTTTTAAGTTGAATGCTGTTATGTGCACTTATATCTGGCATGCTATCTGGCTATCAAAGTTTCCTTTCATTTTATTTCTAATCTCATTTTTTGGGCATCATGTAACGGACACCTAATTGCACTGACAGCTTTTGCTTTTTCCCAATCTCTTGATTTAATCCTCTCATAGTAGATGTTGTTCTAATATTTTTTCTGTAATTTAAATTTTTATTTTTCTATTTTTTTAAACCGAAATAATTACATTTTAAGCAAATTTACTAATTAAATTAAGATGTGGAGGTTTAGTGGTACTTAATACCACATTGGAACTCCGTAATCTGTACGCCCGTTGCCCAGGGTGTGCCCTGTAGTATTCCAGAGAAGTATGTGTCCATGTATAAAAATAAATATAATTTTTTGTCAGTTTTCCTGTTCAAAGATAGCTTTCATTATAAACAACTAATCTTTCTGATTTTTCCCCTTCTTTTATTCACATAAAACAATAATGCACCAAGGAATGTTTCTGAGAAAGTAGAAGCAGTCACTTCCTTGGTTGGCTATTAGAAGTGTTTGCTTCCATCGGATTTTCATTGTTAAAAAATGTCCCTTGTAAAGTATGAGTAGTACTCTGTGAAGTTGATGATCTTCTAGGTCAGGGGTCTCCAAACTTTCCAGCCTTAGGGCCATATTGTTTACTCCAGTAAGTACCAAGGGCCAAAACCGTTTTAATTTTTCTGTCATTATTTATAATTTCTAGACTAGTCACCGAGTACGCGCTCTCAGTGAGCATATGTTTGCGAAATTAGCTGGTTCAATTGCTACTGCTTATATCGAACGACCGTGACACTTCACGACATCTAGTGGTTAAAAGCGGAAATAGATAGGTATAACTACCGAGGGCAACCGCGACATGTTCACTAATTTATAATGTTAGTGGGATTCATTTCAATTGTTTGTTAATTGTTATGCTTAAATTAAATTTTCTGCGTATTATGCTTGTCATTAAGCTTTATCTAGCAAGTCAATAAAACCGAGTTATTATCATTCTGTGTTTTTTTATCCAACTTATTACAGCAACAATAAGCTATTCGCTGTCGTAGGCCGGATGGATGACACTGGCGGGCCGGATTTTGCCCGCGGACTGTAGTTTGGAGACCCCTGATATAAAGTATCATTTACACTATGTGGAAGAAAGTGACGGGACACGACACTATAACGACATAAACCCATATTTATTAAAATTAATAGGAGGAAGGGCCTTCTTTAGCTGCGATCACAGCTGCAACTCTTCTGGGCATGCTTTCCACTAAATTAGCCATAGTGGCAAGAGGAATTTCCTTCTAAATGTTTGACAGGAAGTTCCATAGTTCAGGCTTGCTTTTGGGGAGTGGGGTGCAGGCCCTCAACCGACGGTCCAATTCGTCCCAGAGATGTTCAATTGGGTTAAGATCAGGGCTCTGCGCCGGCCACACCATGCGTTTAACGTTGTTGTTCACATACCAATCAAGAGTCCTCCTTGCAACATGGAATGTTGCGTTGTCATCTTGATACCAGCAATCATCCATACAGTATGTTGCCCACAAGGTAGGAAGGACATGATTGTCGAGAATATCACAGTATCTATCGGCATTCATCGCACCATCAACCTTCACCAGTGGGCCAGCCCTATACCAGGAGAAACATGCCCATACCATCAATCCTCCTCCACCAAACTTTACAGTTGTGACGACACACTCGGGCAAAAGGCGTTCTCCTGGTAAACGTCATACCCAAACACGTCCATCGGAACGGAAAAGGGTAAATCATGACTCGTCACTCCAAAGGACGCGTTTCCAGTCATCCAGAGTCCAAGTACGGTGGTCTTTGGCCCATCGAAGGCGTGCTTTCTTGTTGGTTTTCGTAATCAAAGGCTTATGGGCCACCGAACATCCAGTGTAACCTAACTTATGGGCCTCGATACGAAGAGTCTTGGTCGAAACGGCCACACCTGTGGCTTGTCTAAACTCATTAGCGATGTTACCCATGTTTGACGGTTACTTCGAATCTCCCTGCCGAGCACCCGCCGGTCCCTGCTGGTGAGAACTGTAGGTCGTCCACTTCGGGGTTTGTTCTGACAGTGTCCCTCAGTCTTGTAGCGACACACAACACGTGCTACAGTTGATTTTGAGCAGTTACGGAGACAGGATATCTCCCTAATTGACACCTTGGCAAGATGCAATCCAACCAACACACCTTTCTCGAACTCAGACAACTCTTCCCGTGGCGGCATCTTGACAAAAAACAACTCTAGTCGACTCCACAGAGTATTTATAGGATATGGCTGACACGTGATACCTATTAGTGCGCATGTGTCAGCTGTATTGTCGACTTTTCTACTTTTCGAGGGGCATCCCGTCACTTTCTTCCAGATAGTGTATTTGGAAGAACTAGTAGTGATCGTGGATTGATGATTAAACATGCTGAATTGTCTCTTGAAAACTTTTGCATTTCTATAAGAGGGGAATGTGTCTCAAGATCTGAAAAAGCTTTGAACATTTTACACATCACATATATGTGAATTAGGATTTTCTACCCCTCGCGACAATGAAGTGTAAGGAAGAGAGGAAACTTCAATGGATTGATGAGGAAAGGAGAGTTTGTCTATGAAATGTATGCAAAAACATTGCACTAGGGCACTTCAGGTTCATGTTTCTCATAAACACAAGAATAAATAAATATGGGGTTGTTTCATTATTTGGGATGATGATGGATCATTACTTTTGACACCCATCAAAGTGAATTCATTAAATTGTTTGTAGTTATTAGCGAACACAATTAGGATCGAATGAATCATTTTATCCTTCCATGAACACTTATCCCAATCAAAATAACAGCGCTTTTTATCGTCTTCTTTCTTAATACTTGGAGATGTTTTCCAATTACATCACAGAATGTGTTTGTATCTGTCCTTATCAAACATTATTCATAATAAATGCATCGAGTTCAATTACTGCCTCATTTCAAAAGATCGCTGTTATTTTTAAAGCTTTTGATCTGAAGCGATTCGCGCGCCGTTGCCCAAAATAAATCTTTATCGCCATTATTTGCAGAAACAAACCTTAAAATAAACCAACTGAGAATGACCCATCGATGAAAGGGTCGATCCGGGATGGACTGTAAACATTCCAGAGGGTGGTGCAAAGTCCGAAGCGATGGCGACGACAGGGATGTGTCATGTTTCGACATGATTCACTCAAATCGTCCATCAATTCCTAAAGTGTTCCTTTTTTTTTTACAAGTTATGTATCACTTATTTATTACGTCACATGAAAGCAAATCGACGCACTCGAGCTTTCGTACGTTTTCGTAGCAGTCATTTGTGTAGATAATCGTTTTTGATAAATTTAAAAAACTGTTTATTTCGCAGAATTGGATGGAATCAAACTGGATTCATCTCGCAATCTGTTTACAAATAAAAATTATTATTTTTTAAGGATGAAGATAATAAATAAATAAAAGGTAGGACTGAACTAAAATCTTGCGGAGAAAAAAAAAAGAAGATAAATGAAATAAACTTCTGACTTGCGATTAAAGTAATTGATTAAAGTAAAAAAATCTTACTTCAATCAATTACTTTAAAACACATTTTTGGTAGTGTTATACTGTTTCAATATAATCATTAAATATTTTAGATTCATTACAAGAATAATAGAATTCAAGAAATATTTCTAGTTTTATTTTCTTATAATTCTTTCAAAAGGAGATGTGAATTTCAGCAAAGTTATAGAGAAGCTTAAAACATTTTCTTTTTTTTAATTTTTCTTAAGGCATGTTTCAGGAAAGACAACTTCATGTCGACACTATGTAAAAAAAAAGAAAAGAGAATTTAAAACACATAATGTATTAATTTATCTTATTGAATTTTTTTCAGTATTTATTTACGTAAATAATCAGATTATTAATGCAAATTAAAACAGAAAAAATAGCTCTTAAATAAACATTATGAGCGTTTTATAGTAATGGATGATACTTCTCATAATACTACCACATCGATTCTAGTTGCAAATGCTTTTAAATTTTTTAAGCAATACGTTTTTAGGCAAGGTATTCCAATATTGAGGGGGCCCTATCTCCTTAACGAAGCAAGAATTAGAAAGTTTTTAGAGTTAAATGCTCCACATTTGAGTATCGTATGGAGGAAAATTAGTTAGGCGTTTTAGTTGAGAGTTGACGCCACATCACGCCCTGGCAAGAGATGGTCAGAGAAAATGTTAAAAAATTCGAATGCTACTGTTGGCCAAGATACGAAACGATAATAATGTCAAACTATTATTATCTGCTTTAAAATGTCCCACTTCATACTTCTTTTTATTCAAATGGACTTTTCCTCCTTTCCAGTATCTGGAACTGAGGTTTCACAGCTCGGTGAGGACAATTGGTGCCATCGTCTTCACACTGCATATGGTAAGTTGATTTTTTCCAACCCTATTGTCCTTTATTATTGTCCAACATTTTTTTACAACACTATTGTCCTTCCTATTTTTACAGCACTATTGTCCTTCCAATTTTTTATAACATTATTGTCCTTCCTATTTTTTATAATATTATTGTCCTTCCTTTTTTTTTTTTTACAACATTATTGTCCTTCCTATTTTTTTACAACATTATTGTCCTTTTATTTTTTACAACACTATTGTCCTTCCTATCTTTTACAACACTGTTGTAATTCCTATTTTTTACAACACTATTGTCCTTCCTATCTTTTACAACACTGTTGTCCTTTTTTACAACACTATTTTCACTTAGTGGTGCCAGAATCGTCTGGTGATGACCACCTCGACCGAGACTTCTTTAGAATGCTCGGATCGAACGGAAATATTTCTGATTCTACGATGCATATGCATTCATAGATTTAGAAATTCGTTACGTTTGAGGACGAAGGTGCCCCCAGATGCCACTCTTCAGTTATTCATTATAAACTGTGGTAATAAAACGTCAGTGTAGTACAGGGTGGCTATAATTAAAGTTCCACTTTCAAAATGCAGTAAAAAAAGGACCCCTCGTTACAAAGAGTTCAAATATGAACTGTAAGGTATAAACGGTAAGGCATAAAAAAGTTCCATCGATTTTGCCCATCAATTGGGTATGACCTTGCTGTGGTGGATGGGCTTTCCACTAACAATAAACTGTTAGTGTTGAATGACTTGGAAGTCATTTTTCCGTCAAAAAAAAAAAAACAAAACGATACAATCAAGCATATTAAACACTACAGTTAGTTTATTGTGTAACTCATGCCAAATAGGTTATCATTTCGATTCAAAATATCACTGGCAGCCGAATTCGCTTTCTTTAGGCCGCTTACAGCGCCATCTATGAGTACATTTTTGGAACTTTTTTTCGATACTTTTACCGATTCCACCTTCTTCAAGTATCTTCAGTTCAAATTTGAACTCACTGTGATAAGTGTTTTTTTAAGTATTTTTAATGTGGGACTTTAAATATAATCACGTTGTACTTATCTTCTGCAGGCAATACTTATAGTAGATGCAGTTCTAAGGCGCATAGCATAACAATATCGCTGGCAGTGCTTCGGGTAACAGATTGTGCATTTATATTTATTACTGTATGAAAATTACAATTAATTTTGTACTTCTCATTGTTTATATAAAGAAACAACTAAAGTCTACTAATTAATTAATACTATGGATCTTTTCACAATCATCTTACATTTAAAATTTAAAACTGCAAAATTTGTTCACCAAACAAAATGTACATTCAATTACAAAAAATAAATAAATAAAAAATCTTGATTCAATTGGGTTGTTGATAATTTAGTTCCATAATTTTTGGTTATAGTATAAATTTTTTACCTGCTCTCTTTTTTCAGTTGATGTACATGCCAGTTGTTCTATATGCACCAGCTCTAGCATTGTCTGAAGGTAAGTATTTATGAAATAAAGAATCATTTAAAAGTTTTATCAGACCACATTTGTTTCAAAAGATAATGCTTAATTTATTTCGTATAAAAGACATCTCGGATGTTTTTAAATAGTCAACTCAAAATAATTATTCATACAAATACTGCATAAATATACAGGGCATA
The DNA here is from genome assembly GCA_021605095.1 of Caerostris extrusa. Taxonomy (NCBI): domain Eukaryota; kingdom Metazoa; phylum Arthropoda; class Arachnida; order Araneae; family Araneidae; genus Caerostris; species Caerostris extrusa. The sequence continues at coordinate 177,321 of BPLR01009693.1, read as the reverse complement.
TTTTTTAAAAATATTAGAATTCCTCGCTGTACAAAAATTTGAATGATTAAAAATGTGACAGTTAAATTTCAGCAATGCAATATTTGTGGTGGTTAAGTGACTTAGTGGACAGCGCTGCGTGCTTCTCAATTAAGGGAGTTAGGTTTGAAACCTAACAATCATATTAAACTGAGAACTTGAATGTATATGTCTATAGATCGGATAGTCCATCCATTGAACTGGAAGGTGGAGGATAGTTCATCTTAAAGTTCATTTTGGGTGACACTATGTCGGTGGAAGATGTTATATGATATTTGAACTCTGGGTCCCAGGAATATTACCAGGGTTACCTTGGGTCACACCACCGATCAGGGTTACTCTGAATCACAAGGATGCTACTCTGGGTCATAATTATCCTGATGCGTCCTGAGTGACTCTGATCTCTGGCAAAATCCTGCTGAAAAGGCATTGGAAGAAAAAGAACCTATCCAGTGGCCAGCACGAGACGTATGCGACGTAGCGTTGTTCTACAGGCTAACTTTAGCGGCTGAATAATTCATTCATTCAATTCAAGTATTAAGAGGGCATCCATTTTCAGTTTATATGCATTGCAGGCCTCAGCTTGGCCAGCTAGAAGGTAGAAGGACTCAGATTTGAATCCGTTTCAGTCACTGCTTTTAAAATACAAAGTGAATGATGACTGAATTTTACTTATTATATTTCCACTGAAGAACAATTGCAAGCAAGATGGACGGAAAGCTAATTTTTAAAATAAGCTTCAACAATTTTTGAAAGTCATCACATTAAAAGCAATCGAGTTTCTGAATTGTCTTTTAACCTTTCGATTTATCATATTTGAGTCTTTTTTTAAGTCAGTTCAGTTACTTTTTGCGTGTGCAAACCACAACTTGTAGGTTGTTAAGCGCCTTTATGTTGTTAAGTGCTTTTTTATTCATTTATCGATACAATTAAGGTTTTTACTAGATCGTTTAAAGAGAGTGAAAAATAATCTTAATATTTGCAAAGAAAGTATTGTGGTTTTGCTATAAAACCAAAATATCTTTCTCTTTTTTTAACTGGACCTTGTATTATCAAGTGACAACAACAAAGTGTTGTAGAATATTATAAAACATTCATTTGGTTTCATTTTCAGTCACTGGCATACGAATATGGACTGCAGTTTTGTCGATCGGATTGGTTTGCACCTTCTACACCAGCATAGTAAGTTGTTTTTTTTAAATTTCATTATTAATTGGATTCAATTATTTGAAAAATGCAAATATGTTGTTTTACATACATAAATTATGTCTAAAATTGCTAAATGTGTTAACGGAAATTGGAGTCAAAGTGGGAGGATGAATTAGTTTGTAATTTTAAGATTTAGGGTCAGTAGGGTAAGATCTCCATCGAATGGGAAGCGTGGACTTAAGAAAGTCACGAGCTATAACTGTATCATTGACTGGGGGCCAAATAAAAAATAGTTAATTTATCTATTACATATTTATTTCATTTGTACAAAAACATTCATTGTCATGAAAATAAATTTAAAAATTAATAATTAAAATAAAAAGCAAATAAAGAATTTGATGTATAACTTCGCATTGACTTAGTAAGCATTCGATTCAATTTTTGTCGTTACCAGATTATTTTTATGAAAAAGTTATTATTTAAATCAGGGATGGCCAACCCGCAGCCCGCCTTGAACATTTTCCTGACCCGTGAGATTTATCGCACTTTGGCCATAATAAAATAAATATATTTTGTAAAAGTAGTGAAAACCAATGTATTAAAAAAATACAAAATGTGTACATCGATATATTTAAAAAATTAATTGTCGAAATGATGAGAAAAAAATTAACTTTGATTTTAAAATAATATTCTTGCGAATATATGACAAGATATTTCCTGTTTTAATTATGAGCTTACAGTTATGCGTTCAAAAAATGATTAAATTATATTCTACGAATTCATGATGTACGCGCATCGATTTACAAAAGCTAAAAATGTCTATAGTGGGTCTAAATCTATTATGGGGATATATAATTTTATACGTGGCCCGCGGAGTTCAGGGTGCATTTCCAAAATGGCCTGCGAGATCATTTGGTTTGGACACCCCTGATTTAAATGGTTTTATGTTTCATTTTTTTTTTCAATCTTCAACCCTGAAAATGTTTATGAAAAAAAAAATATATTTGTGCTTATGGTATGAAACAACATCAAAAATATTTGTTGACCCATTGGACTTTTGCATTTGAATGCTTTATCTAGCAACAACCACAACTACTCATAGAGCGCACTTTCAAAATGAAGTACGTTTTCTGTAATAAGCAAAGAATTCATAAAACAAACGTGTCTAGATAGCCGAGAAACTCTTTGCGTAAATGAATAAAACAACCGTATATGGATCCAGTCCTACATAAAGTCTGGCAGGTTATTGGCGCAATCTATCTCTTGATTAGCAATAAATTAGAAGACAAAAAATAAAATGCTCACATTTTTGCAATGTTTACTTTCTTATCAAACCAGAGACATGTATTTTTAATCTCTTATCAAAATCTGAATAGCACATAAAAAGTCACTAACTCCTCAGGGCCACATAAAAAATTATATAACCCCACATTAGAATTAGACCTACTATAGACATTTTTTGAGTGAAAAATTAAAACAAAATGAGTTATTATTTTTGTCTTTACTATTAGTCATAACAATATAAGAGATAATATAATAATAATGATACTAAACGCACATTGTAAAGAAATATATAACACTAAAAATGAAATATAAAAATATATATAAATATAAACGAAATAAGAAATGAAATCATTAAAAAACATTTATTTTGCTAGTGCGATATGTGTTTCTCCACTCTTTCACTTAGCTTTTGCAAATCGATCTCCATTTGGGTATTTGCACATTGTAATGGGTGTTGCAGGTTAGCGTCCATTATGTTTGAGTGTGTTTTTTTTTGGTCAATTTCATTTTCGAAAGAAACGAATGGCAGGTGTAAGTTGAACCAAAAGCGCTAACAACTTCAACTAAGAGTTTGGTTTGCTCTATCTATATAAATTATATCTCTATAAACAATCAACTGTGCGTGTCTAGGGATGGTCACTGCATCACTGAGAATAGAATGAACATAGAACTTATTAGATGTTCCAAGATGCGAGCTCTTCATGAGTTCGCAGAATATTTAATTATTCTGCGAACTCATAAATAAACTGTAAAGGTACAGTACTGTAAACATATAAATAAACTCTCGAGAATATTATTTTAAAATCAAAGTTAATTTTTTCTCATCATTTCGACAGTTCATTTTTGAATCGATGGCTGCACACATAGTGTATTTTTTTAATACATTAGTTTTCACTACTTTGACTATTATAAAATAAATATAGTTTGTAAAAATGTGATAAATATCAGGGGCCGGAAAAATGTTGAAGGCGGGCCGCGGATTGGCCACCTCTGTGTTACAGCAACAGTTCGCGAAATGCATTTCTGGTAAATGCAGAAACCTGCTGCTTTTACTTTTTGCGGTTTTCCCACACCTTTTGCCCCTCTCTCTTTCAAATTCCAAGAATTCGTTTCTAATTTTTATCGCGTGTAAACTACATGGGTTCGATGCGAAAAAATCCAGGAAATTATCGGTGCACATAACACGAAATTTTATTGTACCCAATTCAAAGAACTTTATATTATTTATTTTTATTATTTTCTTTTTTTTATAATATCAAAACTAGTGAATGGATTTTAAATAAATATAATTGCACTCTTAAATTATTTCTACTTCAAAATTTTATTTCGATAAACATATTTGCCAATGTCAGAAAAACAGAAAACGTAAAAATATATATCTGTATTTAAAAAAAATACATAAAACTGTATATTAGGATACTTGTGCTATGGTTCGTTTACGTATTATATTCTAATCACAAAGACATTTTTCAGAAAAACAAATATCTCGCGTTTATTTACAAAATCATTTGTTTTTATTTCTTCTACACAATAATAGCTTTTGTATTGCTACATACAAAACGCACGGAAACAAAAATTGTCATTCTAAGAAAGCAAATAACTTATCAAACCGATATGAACTAAATACGTGTTTTGACTTTTAGCTGCCATTTGATGTTGCGGTGCTACTCCATAACTTTGTAATATACAAAATTTTCTAGTAACTGTCAATATTTCATAAAAATCGATTTGGTAAATACGATTTTCACTTCAAAATATTAATATTTTCCTTATAGATTAAAACTACGCTTCATTCTTCCCTCCCCTCCCACATACACTAAAAATGTTTCATTTTAAAGATGAAATAGACTTTTTTTCCCATATTATTTAACGATCAAGTAAATGTTTCCTTGTGCTTTTTTTTTTTTTTTTTTTGTTTGGAACTGCAGAAAATCGAATGACTTGCAAAAATAACAACAATGCAACGCACGTCGCGATGTTTGAATGGCAAGGCCGATGTGCTTCATGCTGAAAATAATACAATACCCCGCTTGAAAATGAAGAAAAGCACTGAAGAAGGTAAAAAGTTCCATTGATTTGAGTCCTTTGATTCCCTTGCAGGGTGGCATGAAGGCTGTGGTGTGGACCGACTTCTTCCAGGCTCTCATGATGTACGCCTCCATCCTGATCATCGTGGTGAAGGGGACCATCGACCTGGGGGGATTCGACGTGGTCTGGGAGAGGAGCTTCCGGGGAGGCAGGATAGAGTTCTTCAGGTGAGTTCTTCTCAAGGACAACGACCATGTCCATGCTTTCTATTTTGAGTCAATGTTGTTCGCTTAAATTTTTATTGCACTCAGAAAATCGAAACCAGAAAGCGTCCTCTGATGATGGTAAAAGCGAATCCATTCTTAACCAAACAGAGTGTTCTTTTCGGTTCCCAAACTAAATCTTTAGTTTGTTTTTCAGTCGACACATTTCAGCAGACGCCAAGAAAGATTATGCACTGCACGCGCATTTAGCTCGTCAAATGAATCCATTTGATCGATATCCTTGCTAAAAATATTCAGCTTATACAATGATACGAAAGCGATTGCACTTACCTGAACTTACGAATCAAGCACCCAGGAGAAACTAAATATCTTTAGAAGCCAATTTTTGTAGCGCGTTTGTGTGTCACTTGAATTTCTGCACACTTTTCGGGCTGTAAGAAGATGCATTTTCAGCCTAATTGGTATATAAATGAAATACGAAAACGTTTCTTTCTCTTTTGCTAACATAAATAAAAAATACGCTTAGCAAAGCGCGTTAGTGAAAACCATTCATGTTACGCAAAAATACCACGTTGGAGCATAAAAGGCAAAGAAGCACAGACAGCTGAGCCCTCTGTTGCTCCTCCTCATTGTATGTCATTGTAACTTTTAAAAAAACATATACAGTAAATAATTTAAAAAAAACAACTGGGAAAGCAATACGATAAGAGTTTAATAAAAATATATACCCTTGAAAAATAAAAAAAAAAATTTCACTTAATTATTTTTCTTATTGATTGTAAATAAAGAGTCCAAACTTGACCGAATATCTGGCGACACTTTCTTCTTGATGATCGTGACGTCGACATCAATAAAATAGTAATACAGGATAACTTTTAATTCAAATAACTTCTTAAGAGTCTCACTAATGGCGCGCTATGAAGGCATATAGTGAGAGAGCGCGTAAAAGTAATTTGTTTGTGATTTTGAAAATGTCTCCCGAAATGTTCTGTTCTACCGAAAATTATTGGTATTGTCTTTTATTATTGTATATTTATTGGTAAAAATTTATATTTATGTGATATGCTGAGGATAAGGTAAGAGGTAATGCTGAGTGTGTCGTGCTTTTCCCAAAATCAAAATCTGAGTATGAACACCGGTTTCATATTGGTTCACTCAGGACGGTGATCCTCCTCACAGAACTCGCTGTGTGTTTGAGACCTTCAACAGTGAGTTTAGAATTCAAGTTATCCTTTATAATCATACACACTGTTATGCAGGTGCATTGCCCACCTTATTCACCAGATAATGATTCCTGCCATTTAATATCTTCAATCTATGTGATTTCTATCTTTGAGATCGTATGAAAGATTTGGTTTACAAGAAGTCTATAGATCTTATTAGCCTCAAAAGGTCCGTAACTGATACATTTGCAAGCATTAAAAAAAACCCTTGAATGACAATTTTGTAATTAGATTGCGCTATTGCATCAGCTCCCAAAGGTATCACTTTGAAAACCTTGTTTGTTAAATTACTTTTCCACTTTCCTTTTGATAAAAAGTGTTGCTATCTGCAATGACTCAAGAGTTAAAAGTTATTGGTTAATTAAAAGTCGCCCACTTAATAGGGAAAATTAGAGATTATTTTTAGTGGCTGAATATATCTTCATTAAATAGTTCACGAAGTTCCTTTGTAAACGGCTTTTAATGGGTTAAAACTTCATTATATTTGACACATTCACTATAAAGGGTGAATATAATTAAAGTCCCACTTTCATAATGCTGTCAAAAAGAACCACTCGTCACAATGAGTTCAAATTTGAAATAAAATACTTGAAGTAGGCGGAAACGGTACGGCATCAAAAAACTTCCGAAGTGTATTAATAGATGGAGCTGTGAGCGACGTAAAGAAAGTGAATTCGGCTGTCAGTTATATTTTGAATCAAAATGACAACGTATTTGGCATGAGTTGCACATTAAACCCCCTATAGTATTCAATATGCTTGATTGTTTCGTTTTTACCCATGGGTATCCAATGGGTATTGTTTTCGGTAACGACCTGAAATGATGTCCGATCCTGAAATAAAGTTATGCCAAAAAAGGAAACCAACTGAGTCAGAACGTATTGAATCTAAGCGCCGGGAAATCGACGTGATGAGATTGTATCGCAAATCAGACAATGTTAAAGCGCATGATCGTGAAAGGAAAAGAATAGCCCGTTCGAAGCCTGAATCTCGTGCCCGCCAAAATGCCCTTCAACGGGAGCGTCGAGCTCTCAAGCGTCAACGGGATATCAACCCTCACGATGACAATATTAAACACACGAAATGTGTTCAAACTCCCTCTCTTTTACTCTCCCTCCTGTTCTTGTCCTCTCAAGGATACTTTTAATTCGTCCTCTTCAGTTACTCCTTCCTGCTTCCATTGCTTCATGAATAACACTCATTACGATTTAAATGACTACTCTCATGAGAAACAGTGGCTCAAAGTCGAAGAACGTTTCTTTAAATCAATGGCCGTGCCAACCCATCGTTGTCACTATTGTGATCGTTTATATATGAAAAAATTTAGTAAGCTATTCGAAAGCCGACTTGCCTGCTTGTGGTTTTACGGAAGAACAAATTGCAATAATTTTCTCTGTCGACTTGGATGAAGCTGACTTTTGTAAAACGTGCAGCGATCATATTCGTAAACGCAACGTTCCAAATCTTGCAGCCAATTATGACTTTCGATATCCTGAGCAACCCTCCTGTTTGTCTGAGTTGAATGACTTGGAAGAGCGTCTCGTTGCTCTTCGTATCCCTTTCATGTAAATACGAAAAAGCTTGGTCGGGATCGTCAATATGGTATCAAGGGATCCGTTACGAGCGTACCTAACGACTTGCACAAATCGGTCGACTGTCTTCCTCGCAATGTAAACGATTCAGCCACTATCTACGTGAAATTGAAGAAACGTCTCTCTTTCAAATCGCACTTTATTTATCAATGCGTTAATCCCAATCGTGTTTACAATGCGGCTTTGTATCTAATGAACAAGCCTTTATACCAATCACAAAACGTTAATATCGATTTGGAACGGCTCGAAAAATTTCAAACAGAATCGTTTCCTGAAGGTTCAAATGCTTTCGCTGACCTGAATCCTATCTCTTCGGAAGAGAACGATGAGTCTGATATAGACGACGATGATTATGACGACCCATTCGCAAATCCCACTCCAACCGAGACGGTCATTAATAAACTCAATACTAACATTGACGCTGAATTGGCATTAGCACCTGGTGACGACCAAATGCCTTTGTCAGTATTGTTTGATGATCTTGCAGAAGAGCTCTCTTACCCAAGAATCTACTGTGGTGATATGCATCGTTTTACGAGAAAGAAACCTCCTACCTACTCAGAGATTGTTAAATCTGAATTGAGACGTTATGATCGTCGAGGTGCTACACCTCAAAAAATTTTGTACAGCCATCAAAAAATTTACATAAACTTCTTTTAAGTAGCATACAAATTTGTCTTCGAAACAAAAAAATGCAAACACCAGAAATGCAGATACCCATGGGTAAACTGTACATCGGCATTAGACGATTACAATTTTTTTTTATTTACTGGAAAGTTACTCTTGACAAAACAATATAACTGGATGTTCTACTCCAAATTTTGATCTTAAAAATGTTTAATAGGATCTGTTTAGAAAATAATCTTTAAATTTCCATTTTTGAACTTAAGAAAAATATGCCTTAAAATTTATAAAAGGATAATATTAATTACATACTTGCAAAGAAAGATATTTTTTTGCTGAAGCATTTTAAGGAAAATATTTTAGAATATTGTTGCAGATAAAGCAAAGCATTTCTCGCCTGTCTTTTTTTTTTTTTTTTTGATGGAAAAAAATGACTTCCAAGTCATTCAACAGTTATGACGCTGTTAGTGAAAGGCTCCTCCACCACGGCAAGATCATACTAAATTGGAAGGGAAAATCGGTGGAACCTTTGTTTTGGTGTCATACCGTTTCCTCCTCCTTCAAGTATCTTCAGTTCAAATTTGAACTGATTGTGACGAGTGGTTCTTTTTTACAGCATTTTGAAAGTGGGACTTTAATTATAATCACACAGTATTGACTTTTTTCTTATCTTTCATTTATGGCTTCCCTTTTAATAATGAGAAGATTTCTATTTTGATATTATTGTAATTTTTTTCAAAAAAGACGTCTCCTCTGGTAGTGTTTAGAGAAAAAGATCACCTCTGGATGCTCATAGAATATACAGAAATTTATTAAATCGATCATCTTATTATGTAACGCTGAAGCCATGGACTGAAACCTGCATTCTGACTTTGAGTAAAACACAATTGCAGGTACACAAGACAATATGAAACAAATTATTGCATGCACTCATTCTACCGTTCCAATTCTTTCTCAAGGTTCGACCTCGACCCCACGGTGCGGCACACCTTCTGGAGCTTGGTGTTCGGCGGATACGTCACCTGGATGGGCAACTATGCTGCCAACCAGGCGCTCATCCAGAGGTACCTCACCATCGGTTCCCTGCGGGGAGCACAGAGGTAGGTTTCAAATTCATCATTACAGGAGAATGTAACCTTCTCAAATAATTAAAAATTATATGATTATTTATTTTATGTCAAAAATAAGTCAGCGAGTAGGGAAAAGGTACGACAAAAAAGGAAAACTGAATTCCAATCATTAGGTTCAATTTAATATACGTAAACATGCTCTGTTTCTTGGATTGTAATTAAAAACTGTAATGATGCTCTTTCATAACGCCAGAAATCATATCCAGCAATCAATGCCAACAATGCATAACATCTTAACCTTATTTATATTTTTTAAATATCCTAGAAACGTTCCTCATTTAAAAGGTTTATCCGTCTTTCTATGGTGTCTTTTTATAAATCCGTAAATAATTGCTTGATTTATTTATTTTTTTTTTTTGTTGGGTTTTCTTCTGACATGACGCTTATAATAATAATAATCAAATTCAATAATGTGCTAAACAGAAGATTACAACAAATTTAATGATAATTTTTATTATATAATTACTCTGTTATAAGATCTGTCGCTTTTTCGTGTTATATTTTACGAAGATTAACTTCCAAAAGATTAACCATCGCGTAAAGCAAACATCATGTTAATCTCTTTGTTTTCCTCCAGGTGTCTGTGGATCAACCTGCCGGCTCTCGTCATCCTCATCGCCCTCACCAGCATGTCCGGACTTGTCATCTACGCCTACTACTGGGATTGCGACCCCATCGGAACCAAAGTGATACAGGCTCCCGATCAAGTAATGTGAAATTTATATTCAAAATCTGCGCAAAATTGTTTTGTAAATACGCAAATAATTTGATCGTTCAAAAGAAACAACACAAAATACAAACATTGTAATGCTACATAACCATTATATAATTGCAGGAGTCATCTACAAAGTAATTTCTTTTGTGAATCAAAGTAAAACCAGTAAAAATATACAAAGACTAAAAACTGCATTGCCATGCACGATATACAGATATTGCTGTACAATGCGATGTAGTTGTCATTTATCATAACTGTTTTACACCTGGTCGGGACGACTTTTCTAAGCCTTCATTGTGGATCAGTTGAGATCATCCATTGTGTCAATGGATTTCATCTTATTGTCATAATCGAAATTCTAGCTTTCAAGAAAATGTGTATGAATGTACAAAAATGTAATCATTTGTGAAATGCTGTTTACCTGCTTTTATTTCCTTGCACGAATCGATAAAAAAAGTAACCAAAAATAATATTTTCTTATTATAGTTCATTCGTAAAGGCGTTCCATTGTAGCATTTCTTGCTTCTCACAGCTTGATGACTATGGCTAGACAAAAAAAAATCCATAAGAAATTAAAAAACTGAAGTATTTAGCAATTTTTTTGTACGATAGACCAAAGTAAAATCAACAAGGAAGAATACAGTTACTTGATTTTCAGGTGTAACATTAAAAATAATTAAAACTTCTTAGTTTTTTATTGATCATTACATTTCATACGAGCATTCCATTTTTAATGGATCAAAAGTAATTCTTACAAATTTTGATCCAATTATCCAATGCCGGGGAATTCGCATCGGAAATTTTCCGTAGCGGTCTATAAGTGAATGATGCTTACTACAAAACCAAAAGTTCTCACAGACTTCTTTATTGATTCCCATAAATGACATGCTTCTATTGATAAAATTCAAAATATTTGACTCCCAATTTGGTTCGTGGATGCCTCAGTTATAAGTGCATTGTTAGGCAATTAGAAAATAAAACCGAGAAAATATATAAAATTCAAAACTTCGAATGCAAGCAGTGTCTGGTTCTGCTACAAAACACTAACCAAAATAATACTCAGGAAGTGCAGCCAATTGCAATGGAATGTTCCAAAAAGTATTGCGGGGATCAATACTTTACTGTCAATAAAGTTTGTACTCAATTTAATTTCACATAATTTTCTCCAGACTATTTGAACGAAATGTAATAATTAAGTCATGAACGCAGTTACTTATTACACAACAACAAGCAGCCTGATGGCCAATTGGCTATCGCTCTGGCCTTTGGTGCTTCAGATCCGGACCGAGGCATGGATGTTTATTTGTGGTTCTGAATCCCCGTTAACTGATAGTAACTCCACGTAGGTTCTGGTCTAATTAGCCCAAAGTGTGCACAAAATAACCGTAGAGAGACAACCCCTTCCCCCCTCCACACAAAAAAAATACGCAACAACATCTCAGTGTCGAATAACTGTTTCTGATCTCTGTCGATAGGTTGGTCTAATTATATCTAAGCGAATTGGAATACCTAATACTTTTGTTTTCCAAATATTCCGAGCATTGATTCACATCCTGTCTCTGTTTAACGATGCCGATTATTTTACACGTGAATATACTGATTTTAAGTACCACGATTTAAATAAAAATCAATCTGGTAAATCGATCGAAAAAAACTGGTAAATCGATGTTCCAATATGTACTCTGTTGATGTGTACTTGATTTCTCAGGACTGCTATTTTATGAACCAGCAACTTTGTGACGAACACTTTTTCTGCAGCTGTTTCCCCGATTCGTGATGGAGACCCTCGGAGCATTTCCCGGCATTCCTGGGCTGTTCGTATCGGGAATCTTCAGTGGAGCGCTCAGGTAAGACCACTCAAATTTTATATATTAATTTTACTAATAACTTCGTGCTGTTGACTCATGAAGAGTTATTTCTAAAGTTGGGCATACATTTCAAAACGAAATGGACCCTCCAATACTTAAGTAGAACATATCTTATAATGGCGGCATCCCTGTGAAACAGATCATTTTGCTGATTATTTAAACAGAATTAAACAAAGAAGTGAAACAGATTATTTAAATACATTTGCCCTTTATTATAAAAACTGGATGTCCAATATTATAGACCTCCACAAACTTCGCACCCACGATATTCACAAATACACAAAAAGATTTTTTACTTTAGATTTACATGTATATATATATACATGCAGAGTGACTCAGCGGTCATGGGAAAAACTTTGAGGTACATGCAACTGAGGTATGGTACAGCTTACTAAAACATATAGTGTTTTTTTTTATATATAGGAATGTAGGGTCAGAAGTGGTGCTTTGAGGCACGAATATAAAAAACATGAGACGAAAAAATGTTTATTTACAACATCATTGCTAAGTGCTGAGACAGTTGAGAAACGAGATCCTCCACTGAGTTAACCGGAGTCTCGTAAATGAAAACACAGGGTAAGAATAAAATAAAGTGAGCATCGGGGTTGCCGACCAGAGGACTTGAAACTCATATGTAGCGGATGTCAGCTGGAGAATAGTGCCTGATTGTTGCGAGCAATTCGTTTGAAAGTGTCCATTCCTCAGCGCATCACTTCCCCCTACATTTCTATACAAAAATGTATGTTTTAATAAGCTGTACCATCGTGCAAAGTCTGTCCAGTGACAGTTGAATCACTCCATATATGGCTTGTGTATATAATCGATTTGTATTTGTGTTATTATTTCTCATGTATCGTTTATTAGCAGTCTATAACTATGTTTATTCACTACGACCCACTGTCCCAGTGCAACTTTGTTGAAAAATAACTATAGCTGCTACCTGAAAAAAATATATATAATAATATACATAGTCTTAAAATCAAGTTTTAGGATTGATTTAAAATGTTATAAAAACTTTTTCCAAACACTGGGGCTTCATTTGATGTGCGTCCCTCGCTGCCAGATTAGTCACAGCAACATTTATACAGATAAAATGTATTGCTCTACATCACTGTCTATAGCAATGTTTTCTGCGATTGTGAGGCTTTTTAAAACTTATTTTTGTGTAAATCGATCGTTCTTAAACAACTGAACAAAGCAGTTAAATTTCATTTCATATTCTCTGTTCCAGCACAGTGTCATCCGGAGTGAATTCTTTGGCAGCTGTAACTCTTGAAGACATCATCAAGAAGTTCATCATGAAGGACATCACAGAAATTTGGGCCACAAGAATAACGAAGGCTTTAGGTAAGATACGCATTATGTCATTGAAACAGTGTACACTTAACCTATATACTTGCCTTACTTAGTCTAATAATGGAAGATAAAGATAATTTTTGATTGAAGACACGTTACAGAAACACCCCGAAGATACGCGATAGGTGGATATCACACAAATCACTTAAATAAAATTCCCGTAAGTCGAGTCATAGAGTAGATAGTAAAATAACAGAGAGTGTTTTGGGGTTGCCAGCTTGGGGCAAACATAATCCTCATGTGACTTTTACTTTGTTATTTTACATATGCTATGATAGCTTGCGAATTTTTTTGGCACAATTTTTACGGTTGGACGATGTGAACACTTTATATCCGCATATTACTTATTGAGAAATTTTGATTTGAATTTTGAAATTGAATCTAAATTTGAATCTAAATTTTTAACTCTTTATCCTTCCTAATAAAATTACATATAGGAAAAAAACGCTTGACAATATTGGGTAATTACTGATTAAATTGAAGATTTTCCACAATCAACTCATGCAAATGAAATTGCTGAGACAAATTTCAAAAAAGACAAATTAAATGAAAAAACAAAGAGAATAATGAAAAGTAAAAGAAATAAAAAAGATAATTGCGAATTCCTTTCAATGGTTCTTCATGCATAGGACAGGGAATCCTCGTATCCATGATGGCACTATTTGAATCGGTAAAACCGAATGAAACAGAAAACTGAAGCCTCGTCAGACGGGAGACGAGCGAGTCTTTCTCGCTCCGAGTGACTCTCTGCTTCTGAAGCGAGAAACAAGCCACTTTTGTCTCTCGCTGCGAATGGGGTCGGAAATGGCATTCGCGAATGGAATCCCTTTGATGGGCGTGGAAAAACTGATCCTGGTTGGAGCGGAGCGAGAGAGCTGACTCGCTCCGAGGATTCCGTTCACACTGACACAAACCGATTCATAATTGGTTCGAGAGAACGATTCGCCTGTCTCGTTCACTCGTCTACGGTCTGATGGCCAATTGGCTAGCGCTCTGGCCTTAAGTACCACGGGCTCCAGGTTCGAATTTTGGCGGTGGCACGGTTGTCTGTGAGTGGTTCGGAATCCACTTTAAACTATAGGTCCCGGTCAGTTTAGCCCTCGTGTGCACAAGAGATGACCGTAGAGAGACAAACTAAGCTAAACTTCAGAATGATTTCAGCAACGATCAGGCAGCGAATCGATCAGAGTGGCGATTCTAAGGCCACTTAGAAAGGCTGACTTAAGTGATAGCTTCACCACCATCCACAGACGCATATGCGCGTATCTCTACAAGTAGCATAAACGTTATATTTCTTTTGTGTTTTCCAGAAAACAATACCTTTCTTTTTCACCTGGTATTATTTGGTAGAACCAAACCAAACGTTCACTCGTCTAGAAGCGGTTTTTAGAGAATTGCGCAGTTCCAAGTTCGCATAAATTGGGGTATTAGTGTACAAAGTAATAAAAAATTGCATGCAATTCCTTTTGAAAGAATTACTTATTTAATTTTTCTTTTCATTTTCAGCAATGAGTTTTGGAGTTTTGTCAATAGTACTGGTGTTTGCTGCCGAGCAAATGGGAGGCGTGCTGCAAGTAAGTGTTGCTTTGAGTCATTCAATGGTTCGCATAGGTGACATTGATGGTTACTTTGGTGTCATTCAATGGTTAATTAGATTCGAATGCTTTAATATCCTTAACTGTATATCTAACTTTTAGGTTCACAAAAGAACATAAAAGACAATTCAAAAAGAAGGCATGCATAAACAACTGTCGTAAAAGACATTGAGCCACAGTTGTACATCAACTTTTCTTTTAATGAGGCAGGCACTACATAATACTAACTCAAAAAAACTTACAATATATATATATTGTAATTTTTTATTTGGATATATATGGAAAACTTTATGATGAAATAAATTCCAGTTGTTATTATATTTTCTATTATTAAACGATATTTCTAACTATTAACCTATGATTTATGAAGAATTCACAATTTTAAATCTAAAAATATTGAAAATTCATATTCCCTTCACAACAAAATATTTATTTTCTTACTAATAGATCAAATATTTAAAATAACTTGGAAAAAAAATTCTGATTCAAACAGAAAAAAAAAAAATCTACAAGCAGTCATCTCTTCTCTTGATGGTATTAAGATGTTTGATCATTTTTGCATTTAAAAGTAAAATATGCGTAGTTACTTATCGATTCAAGTTCATTAGTTAAATTGCAGTTAATGATAATTGCATTAATAATATTCAAATGCTTTGAGTTTAAGAAATCTACTAACTGTATTAAACTGAATTAAACTGAGCGAACGTCACAATGGATTTCATATTTCATTAAGTCAAAATATTAGATTGGCAATCAAGATTTCGGTTTTCACCATTTAAGTACATTATAAGAAAAACCGAACGTATTTTTTTGCCAACCCAATTTTATAGAAGCACGACAGAATTTTCTGTTGCTATAATTGATGCGGTCGCAAAGTTTGAATATTTGAATTCCTCTGTCATGATACATAGTTATACATGTACAGGGTGATTATAATTAAAGTCCCACTTTCAAAATACTGTAAAAAAAAAGAACCACTCGTGACAATGAGTTCAAGTATGAACTGAAGATACTTGGAGAAGGGGAAAAGGTATGGCATCAAAAAAAAGTTTCACCGGTTTTTCCCATCCAATTTGATATGGTCTTGCCGTGGTGGATGGGCATTCCACTCACAGTGTCAACACTGTTGAATGACTTGGAAGTCATTTTTTCCGATAAAAAAACCGAAACCATCAAGCATTGAACACTACAATTGGTTTCACGTGCAACTCCTGCCAATCGTAATTGTCGTCGCACATTAAACCAACAACAATTACAATAGGCGTGAGTTGCATGCCAATTCTAATTGTCGATCCAAATAATAATTACGTTGTAATTTATATCAAAATAACACTGGCAGTCGAAATCACTTTTTATGCCGCTTACAGCGCCATCTATTAATACACTTTGGAATTTTTGATGCCGTACCGTTTCCTTCTTCAAGTATCTTCAGTTGAACTCATTGTGAAGAGTGGTTCTTTTGTTACAGCATTTTGAAAGTGGGACTTTAATTATATTCATGTATATATATATATAATAACTCTTTGAGAAATATGCGCGTGCTCGTGGATTAAGTGTTGTATTTCAGGTGTTCTGTTTCCCATTTTTTTGTAGGCTGCTTTGACCATCCATGGCATCGTCGGGGGACCGATGTTGGGGGTCTTTACTCTGGGGATGTTCATCCCGTTTGCGAACACCTGGGTGAGTAGCGTTATTTATTCACTTTTATACGGCCAAGAAATTCTGTCGAACATGTGTAAATAACTGTTTAAATTAATTAACAATTTTATAGTTATTGATTTTTAAGTTTATTTGATACATTGTGCAAATGCTCTTGTTTTGTAGAAGTACGTCAGATTTACATTGTACAACAGGCGACACATTTCACAAAATGGGTGACAAGTTCAATAAGTATCACACTGCAATATTATAACATCGGTGTAAAAGAATCTTATACGATTCAACGAAACTATCTTGCAGAACTCTATATATACGTTTCCAAGAATCAAGTGAAAAAAAGAAAAATCGTGATTGTGAAATATGTATTCTTTGGAATTTAATAAAATAATCAGTGTTAATCAAAAATAAATGTAATGTGAAGATGTGTTCTAATATTGGGATGCTAGAGCAGAAAGGGTTAGCACTATAATATAAAGTTACAGTGGTGCCTCGTTATCAATCCGTTCCAGATCCTAGAACTTAATACCAACGATTTTTTCCCATAAGAAATAAAGGGAAAAGGATGAATCCGTTTTCATGACAACTATTTCATTGCTTTTAGCATATTATGCACGGATAGGGTTAAATAAAATAATTTAAAACACTTTTACAATGTATAAATACAAAAGCATTAGGTGAACTATTTACATCAATGAAAATTGATCCAATTTAATTTTCACTTTTTTGTCCATTTCCTCAACCTGGACCTGAATGAGGATCATCCAATTGAACCTTAATTAAACATCTATTCCAAAGAACTTCTGCCTTCTCCTCAGGATGATTTGGAAAAGGGACATTGTCTGGTCATTCCAGACAATACTTTGGCTCGTGGTTTTGTCTCGTGGTATGGAAACAAGATGATGGGGACTCATTTTGACGCACGCGAGTAGTATTCCAAATAAAATATTCTCCTTACAAACAAAACGTATGTCAAGTTGGACTAACGGTATTCCGAAGTGGACGTATGCGCTGATTCCATTATACCAAATGGAGTGCAATTCGGTGAAAGCATGAAACCTACTACGTAGGTGCTAACCTCACGATTAGACTCCACTTCCGTTTCGTTAACATTGACTTTCCGTTACTGTTTGCACACCACAACGACATATGCACATGACGTGTTTTATTTGATTCCAGGGTGCCTCGACGGGTCTGGTGAGCGGGTTCGTGATCGCCATGTGGTTCGGAATGGGCGCGTTCTCAAGCCAGCCCTACAACCCCGAGGCTCCGCTCTCCTACGAGAGTTGCCCAGATCTCTACTACAACGTTACCAACATCGACATCACTAATATGACGTCCATACCTGAAATCCTACGCAATAAGTAAGTTAATTATTTGTTTTAATAGATATAGGTTTTGTTTGGTTTGTCACTCTACGGTCATTTTGTGCACACTTTGGATTAATTAGACCGGGATCTACAGTTTAACTTAGATTCCGAATCAGCAGTTCCCGGTCTAATTAGCCTAAAGTGTGCGACAAACCAAACCGTGGAGAAAATTCTCAGCAGATAGTCCGTTTGTTAAGGTGAGATGCATATACCAGCATACGCAAATCACAACGATGAATAAAAATATTTAAACTTATTAAATCTCTTAGCAGTTTTTAAGTAGGTCTGTTTTCATAAGATCATAAAAAATACATAATAATTGAAAATTATTGGATGCTGTTTTTTTTTTTTTTTTTTTTTAAATGAGCTATTCTTTTTTTATTTTTTATCATTCTTAAAAAAAGAATTTAACATTAAAATTGGAGTATCTTTACCGAAGTAATTTATTAATATAAATGCCATTGAATGAATGCAGGAGAATTTCTTGACCACAAGAGTTTGATAATGTATTTTTATTTTTTTCTAGCGACGACATACTCCCGCCTTATCGGCTGTCTTATTTGTGGCTGAGTGCTATCGGCTTCGTTGTCGTCTTAATCGTAGGCATGGTAGTCAGTGTTATAACACGTAAGTGATTTTTTCAATTTCTTCAATTAGCTCACACTCTCCCTACATATATCTTGTTCACATTTTCAATCGTTCATAAAATACTTTTATTCATCCACTCAAGTCCAAATGCATTTTATTTAAACTTGTAGTGGGGGACATTGGATGTTAATGCAATTTTTCAAATATTAATTCGTTAATTAAATTTAATTGATTCATTTTAGTTTTTTTTTTCTATTTAATATGTATATTTTTCTATTTTGCATATGTCTACCAATAGATGGCGCCAGTTAAACTTAAAAAAAATGAATGAAAATTATTTAAAAAGAACTTTCTGCAATATAGTGTGAAAAAGTAGGAATTGACTTTAAAATTTTTTTTTTTTTATATTTCTTGTTTTACATTAGTTATTTTACAAATGGCTACTGCTACACCACACCACACCACTACACTAAATCACTGTACCTAGAGCTGAGTTGCGCGTTAGGAAAGATGTGGGTGAGAGAGAAGTCTGATTTGGCTCTGTGACGCTCTACGGTCCTATGAGAACGGGACCTACGGTTTAAAGTGGATTCCGAACCACAACAAAACATCCATGGCACCGCCGGGATTCGTACCCGAAACCTGCGGTTACCGAATGCCAGACCGCTAGTCACTCGGTCATCAAGCCCCATATAAATGGTTGCCAGTAAAAGGACCTCTGCACTTTGTTAAAGTGCTTTCCTGATATTTTTTCATCACGTATGAACGCGATGGTAGGAGGTACTGACGCCACTAAAACCGCGAAGCTGAAAAATAAAAGTGAGAATTTGTAAAATGTGTGCAAAGATCTGTGAGTGTTTCAAAACTTGAAATATCTGAAAATAGACTGCGGAGAATTTTTCAAACAATCATGATTTTACGTATTTCGATGAAATTCGTGCAAGTGGTATCGTCCAATAACACGCGAAGAAAAATACGATTTTTAGTTGATTCCAAATGGGTAGTTGAATAAACCGGAATAATAATTGAATGCGTATGAGATATGTTGCAACCTTTAGGCATGACGACTTTTACTACCTTTTAGACGGATACAAACTACGATATAAATCCTATGAATTGCATATATTCCATAAAATTGCTTTTAAAACATTCTCTATTCATACAACATAACGAATAAATCAATTCGTATGTATCTGCGAAAGGTCTTTTACAAATCTATGGAAGGAAATCCTGTTTTTCTATACTTTTTTTTTTTTTTATTTGTATTTATTTATTGTTTTTAAGTGCAACGGGGATAAATAAAATACAAATAGTCATACAAATCAGTCCATACAAATCAATGAGAAAGAGATTGATGCCATGTGCATTTGAGCAAAATGGTTCTAACTGGCAACTTCTAAGAACATTCTTTTTTAATTATTACTCTGTGAATTCAGTGTGGTTTCCAAAAAAGACAATTTTTGTTCCTTTTGTCGCCTGCTGTTACACAACCGTCGCCACCTAAAGGAAAAAACCTATTATACAAAGACCTTCATCCAGAAGAAACTCCTCAAGCAATCTATTAAATACTTTTTTAAAATTTGAATGCACATAATTTAAAATTCTTACCTCAAAAATACATTGCACCTCGAAAAGATATTGGGAAAAAATGCCGCTTCCAATAAACTAATGCCAACAGTTTCAAATTTCTCGAATGTGCTGCTGTTCTAATGCAGCTGGCAATACAGAGACAGTTAATATTTATACCATATGGCAAGGACTGCACTCATACTCATTTTTGCACTCATTTAGCACTACCCAGGTAGCCCATGTAGCTTGAAGATAGGCTACGGACGCGAGTCACACTACCCCTACAACTCTCTATGATCATATTAGACAGAGGCCTACGGTTTAAGGTGGATTCCGAACCACTACAAACATTTATGGAACCGCCGGGATTCAAACCCGATACCTGTGGTACCAAGCGCCAGAGCTCTAGCCACTCGGCCATCAGGCCCCCATTTCTCGAATGTAAAAATAACTAAAAAAAAAGAGAATTTTCCTAACAGTTGATTTTATTTTAACTCGATTCAAGTATGAATATATATATACACAGTCCAGTCACATTAATGCGGCCACCTGTCAAAAAGCCAGAATAACCACCTTCGGTTTGATAACCAATTAGGTTTCTGAAGGTATCCACTGGGATGTTGAGCCATGCCAACTTCCAATCGCATGACTCAACATCCCAGTCCCAGAATGCATTTCACGTTGACGTCAAAAGTAGGTGGTGGTCACACTAATGTGACTGTATGTATGTATGTATATACACTCAAGAGCCAAAACATTATGACCACCTGTCAATAACGCATTGGCCCACCTTTGGCGCGCAACACAGCTTCAACCCGCCTTGGCATGGATGCCACAAGTCCTTGATAGATGGCCGGAGACAGATTGTACCAGATGTTTAAGCAACGGTCCCGAAAATCCGAGATATTGCGAATTGGTGGTCTTTGAACTCTGAGCTGCCGTCCCAGGACATCCCAAATGTTCTATCGGATTGACATCCGGACATCCGGTGAGTTAGGCGGCCAGGACATTAACTGGAATTCAGCCTCATGTTCCTGGAACCACTCCAACACAATTTTAGCCTTGTGACAAGGCTAAAACTGTTGGAACATTGCATTTCCAGCTGGAAAAACAGAGGTCATGTAAGGGTGCAACTGGTCCGCATTTATGTTCAGATACCCTGTAGCATTCATGGTCTGCTCTACCACACAACCACGGGTCCCAGAGACGTCCCCCAAAGCATAATACCGCCACCGTGTATGACCTACTGTGCATTGAGGGAGTAACTGTACGCCTGGAAGACGGAGTATCCTAACACGGCCATCGGCGTGATGAATGACAAACCGTGATTCATCTGACCAGGAAATCTCCCACTGATCCGTGGACCAGCCACGATGTTCCCGGGCCCAGCGCAGGCGCAGTTGGCGATGACGCTTGGTCAGCAAAGGCACACGAATGGGACGTTTGCTGCGTAGCCCCATATCCAACAGTGTCCGCTAAACAGTGTGCTCCGATACTATTCTACTTGGCCCTGCATTGTATTGGGCTGTCAGCTGAGCCACTGTCTGGCTCCGGTTTTGCTTCACCATGCGAGACAGTCTCCGACGACCTTTTTCTTTGATAGCGTGTGGACGTCCAACACCATGTCGTCTACTGCTGGTTTCAACGTCATTCATCCACTTTGCATAAGTACTAACAACTGTAGATCGCGAACAACCCACGGGTCGTGTAGTTTCGGAAATACTTGTTCCGAGCCTTCGAGCCATTACAATCTGCCCTCTATCAAGTCGCTTAGATCCGCAGCCTTCCCCATCACACACAGAAGTAAGTGAAAGAATGATTCTTCAGACTCTCCAGCAGCAGTTAAATACTACTTCCACCTGATCACGTGCCTTCCACGTCATCCAGGCGAGTTCATTGCAAAATGTAGGGGTGGTCATAATGTTTTGGATCTTGAGTGTATATAATTGTAATATATATATATATATATTACAATCTAAACTGACCTTGCTAATTCATCTTCATTTTCAGGTAACAGCAACGATGAGATCGTAGACGAGAGGCTGCTGTCTCCCTTAATAATATGGCTCAACAAATACATGCCAGGAGGAAAATTCAAGGAAATGGTGCTGCATAAGGAGAAACGGGTAAAGAGCTTTGTTTCTGATTCTTCTTTTTTTTTCTTTAAAATCCTTTTTTTCTCCTGATGCAGAATAAATCTTAACCAAGTACAAATGCTTCACAAAAAAAAAAAAAGAATTAAACCGGGTTTATGTTGACAAGCAAAATTCAAAACGAACTTTAAATTGCTTTTCATTGCGCATTTTTTTCTCTGACTACTAGTACATACTTAGTCGCAGAAATAGTGTGATGATGTCTCTTTAAAAAAATATATATATATGATCTTCAATGCAACTTCAATATAACAATTTACTTAAACAATAGCCTATTTTTGTAACAATAGTTTTTTGTTTTTTTTAATTTGACAAGGGTTTCGATTTCCTTTTTGTAGAAGATTTACATTTTATTGAAAGTACTGTATTAGAAATCTGAATTTTATTTTTGTAGTCGCTCCAAACTTTGCGGTTGCAGACGCGAAAAGAGTAGATGGGACAGAGAGTTTAGAAGTTGTGGAACTTGAAGTAAATGTCCGGTCATAAGGATGAGCTGCATGCTTCATAGCTGTCGACTTTATAGTTAAGTGCGTAGCAGGTTTCTTTGTAAGAAAGAAACAGGGGTCATCTATTTGGGTGCCAACAGAGGTAGATGCAGTTCTAATGAAATCAGCCTAAGTGTGAGCAGGTTTTGTAGTGATCAATTTTCTTGTATCTGAATAAGTTACGGCTGACTTCTGAGTTGTTGAATTCGTTTTTCGAGAATCCATTGAGGACAAGATTCTGAATTAGATTATTAACAATTGACGCATTTGGGTTCAAAATGACAACCTGTATCAGTAGATGAATAGTTTGAACAAGCTGGAATACCTCTACAAGCAGCCTTGAGAATGTCCTAATTTTCGGCATTCAAAATAACGCTAAGTATTAGGAACATAAGGCGGACACTGCAATTCAGGCAGATAGTTCTTTCGCTCTAGATGGAAGTGAAAGTCTTAAATTGCATATTTTGTTGAAATATTGTCTGCACCACGAGTAATTTATTGATCGTGCGCAACTCCCTGTTCTGATAATCACTCTAAAATTTCCGAATTCGCGCAGCAGACACGATCGGCTTCTGAAGTTACTCTTTTAGTCGGGTTGAGAGATTTAATTTGTGAGTTGAAATTTGTATAGGCCGATTAAGAAAAGTTTTGGCAAGTAGCAAAGATATGGGTCGTATGACAGTGGCTGTTTCAATGAGATCACAATAATTTAATTTGTTTGGTGGATTTCAAATTTCTCAACATACCACGAAGACCTTTTCAACGGCAAAGGAGGATTTTGTAACAGCATTCTGTACTATGGATTAAACAAAAAAGCACGAGGGTTTTTTTTTTTTTTCTTTTCAATATTGCTAATAGCAGACGAGGGACGTGAATTAAGATCATCACCAAGCCATGAAGTCAAAGTGTTTTAGCATCCATAAATATTCGATTCTTAAACCACACGGCCCACCATGAACCCCAACAGGGGGAAGCATATTCCTGCAATGGTGCTAGGCAGGACCTATACGGTCACAACAGCTCCTTGGAACGATGTCAACCCCTACAGAGATGCCCGAGAAAACAAAAGTTCAAAAAACTGTCAAAAGTACTAAAAAAGATTAACTACTTAAAGATCAGAAAAAAATAAATGAATTCAAATGAAAACATAATGCCATAAATTAATACAAGATCGGATGTCTCGACAATAGAGAAGGAAATGTAGGATGGCGAAGAATTGTAACAAGCTACAGGTCTTTAGTATGAAGGTGGAAAAAACAAAGAGTCAAAAAGGTAAAGATCACTGGGTCTCGAAACCCGTACACACAGATGAACCCCTGAGGTGTTTGGGCTAGAGGAGAACTCGAAGTTTCCAAATGTCATCCTCGTTCTCTATTGTGGTGGCGCAGTGTGGGTGCATCCTGAATAACGTTTAAGCAGTAAAATATCTGTCCTTCCACAGCGACAAATACTTGAAGTCAAAGCAGCACTGACCATTGGAAAACAAATCAGCATTAGCTATAATCTGCCAAAATCTAACTTCAAAAATCGACTTGTCGATCGCCCTTTTTAGAAATGGACGTTAATAAAAAATTTAATTTATTCAGTAATGAATTATAAACAAATGCAATATAGCATTTATTATTTATAAATAATAAAAACGTTTTTTTCTTTTTCCAGGGCATGTCCCAGACGCCTTTACGAACGACCAGTGTGATCAGCGACTCGGATTTTTATCCGACCAAAACGGGTTCCATTTCGTACATATCAGACTCCAAAATTTCTTAACAAGATATCTGGAAAAATATACATTTATATTGAACAAATTGCTCGAACTGTTAAAAGTATATTAAGAGAGTGTGTGGATGTAATATCTTTTTTTTTTTTTTTTTACTATCGATTTAAAAATTTTTATGTTATTTTCATGTGTTTCTTTATTTAATAATTTCCACCTTCAAAAATTGAATTATAAATTATAAAATGTATTTTTTTTTTTTTAACTATACCTCGTAAAAGAAAAACTGTTCCTAATTTCTAATTAATCTTCATTTTTTTTTAATACTTATTACGTTAAGATACAAAATATATTTCACTATCATTGGAATGAAGTTTTACTAGACCTTATCTAAAACTTAAAGTAGAATGAACAAATAGTGATGGTAAACCTGCACAATTTCAACCATTCATCCATTTTAAATGATCAACAAATTTTTTAATAATGGCATCATTCCAGCTGATGTTGCCTGAAACCAAAAACAAGTAATATATAAAAAAATAAAAAATTAAGTCAATTCCTACTTTTTTTCACTCTATTGCAGAAAGTCCTTTATAAATAAATTTCATTCATTTTTTAAGTTTATCTGGCGCCATCTATTAATAGATATATGCAACTTAAATCTAAAAAAACTAATATTAATTAATGAATTAATATTTGAAAAACTGTATTAACATCCAGTGTCATCCACTACAAGTTCAAAAAAAAATGTTTTTGAACTTGAATGGATGAATAAAAAAGTATTTTATGAACGATTGAAAATTATAAGGAGAGTGTGAACTAATAGAAGGAATTGAATAAGATTTTGGTTTCAGCAGAAAATATTTTAAAATAATTAGAGCTTTATATATTTCAAATATTAAAAGAAAATAATAACAGAAATATAAAATCACAAAAAGTTTGAAATTTCTCACACACATTACAAATTTTAACGACCTGTATGGGTGATTTATTAGCCTAACTAAACAGATCAATTCATTATTTACAAATTAATGTTATTAATTTCCCTGTTACTTATTCCCAAAATTTGCTATAACATAAAATTCGACTTTTCTAGATAATACTATTCTACACGTCTGAGATTAAAAAAATATATCAATCTTTTCAGAAAGCTATTTTACAAAATTTATCTGCAGAAATGTGTTGTACTCAATAATATTGGGTTGATGCATAACTATTAGGCGTTTCTTTGACGTGCTATATTTTAATAAAAATTAACAATATTTTATAGATTTATGAATGAAAATATCCTTTTAGGTTATAAAAATGCGTGTCGATAATCGTACTCATACTCATTTTTGGGTTGGGTTCCACCAATAACAAATCCCGTTTAAGATAATTTCCCAATGGATGATTCTGCTTCTGTCCCACCAAACACACCACATTGCCTTCTTACAGTGCGCGTCCTTCGTTATTCCTTTGGGTGAAATTCCTAGCGAAACTCAGACCTCCTTTCTTTTGAGGTTTTCGAAGAGAAGCCATGATTCATCTCCAGTGACAAAAACGGAGCCCGCTCGTTTCGTTGAAGCAAATCTGTTAAAATTCGGACACGTTCGGCTTTATTGTTGTCGCTGAGTTCGTGAGGGGACCCATCCAGCCAATTTCCATACCTTTCCAAACTTTTTGAGACGACGAACGACAGTTGAATGGTCCACATTGAAGTTGTCAGGCTATCGGTCCCCTTCCACGACTGCCAAAAGTGCCTGTCAACCTCTTCCTGGCTTTTCTTCCAAGCTAGTGTCGCCACATTTGAAATGGGCAAACCATTCCCTGCATCAACTTTCGCTGATTGTGCCCTCACCGAAAAGTTCGTTGAGAACGCGAAATGACTGCACAGCTTTCCATCCTTTCTCAAAGTGGTACAGCATAATATGACGAATATGAGTATGATTATCAACAAGCATTTTTATAACCTAAAAGTAGAAGGATATTTTCATTCATAAATTTGTAAAATATTGTTGATTTTTATTAAAATATAGCACGTCAAAGAGGCGCCTGATAATTATGCACCAACCTAATAGTAAAGTTTCATATTGATCTAGTATAATTCAATATTATAATGAATATACAGCATTTTATTTTTCTTTCTTTCCTTCCTACCTCATACAAAGCCACTAATAATAGAAATAAATTCACCGTATAAACAAGGTCCATTTTAAATGTTCCATTACTAACAAATCGATCTTAAATTTAGTCCTTTAAATTATATTAAGGAACACTTCCAACAATAAATGTGGAAAAAAAAACCCCTTTAACGTAAGAAAATTGATTGACTTGGTGAAACATAGTTCTCCTATTCCAACAACAGCGGCTTTAACTGTTTTAGATAATAAAAATTAGCCAAATCAAATTAAAAAAAAACAGTAATTTATGTACTATTGTTATAAAGAACAAAATTATTATAATTTTTCATCAAATATGTTATTGTAAATTTTATGCTTACATTGTGATATTAATTCTTGCATTCAGATAATTTATAAATGATTTTAAAAGCACTTGTGTAACTTTCAGTTTTCTAGTGAAAATAAAAATAAATTGAATAACACTAATAATTTAGTTTTTATTGATAATTTCTCATTTAGATTTTTACAATATCTATTATAAATATACGTACATACCTAATGTACATTTTATATAGGCACACATATACAAACTTCCTACTAAAGAAAAGGAAAAAAAAAAAAGCACTCCAACATGCACAAAATATTCATATGTGAGCACACATGCACTCAAATACTGTATGTATTCATAAGGCAAAGAAAAGAAAAATCCCAAATATTAAAATGAACACATATTAGAAAATATTTTGTACTTTTAACATTGCCTCACATATGACTCAAAAGACATTAATCAGTACTTATGAATTATTCTAGTTGTATATAAAGAACTTATCAAAATGATATGTTTAAAATTTTCTATATTATACAAAATTAATTTTCCAAGTCTCTACTCAAAAGTTATTGTTTTTTACTGTAAATATTTCCAAATGTCTAAGAATTAAAATGGACAGAAAAATATCCATGATATCACATGATTTTTGCATGTCTTTTATTCGAGGTGTGTGGAACATTTTATACATATAAAAAATTATGTTCTGGATTTAAATTTTGGGAAAACTTCTATTTCAAAAAACAACTCTTTTTACTACCTTCTCTTAATTTAAAAGAATATAATTCTAAAAATGTTGTACAAGATAAACATTTATACATATTGAAAAACATTCAATTTAAAATGTAACTCAAATATTTTCCTCGGTTGATTTAGTAATTATAAATTTTTAGAAACAAAAATTTATAAAAAAATAATAAATAAATAACCATAGCTGTATTAAAATGAATTACTACTTTTATATCTAGACAGAGCTTATAAAAGAATCATGAATTATTTACAAATTTATATTATTTAAATAATCATAAAATAGGGCTTTCTAAATAAACAATCCAAATACATAGCTTTAACATTAATTCGTTGAAATTTCTAGTCATAAAAATTATTTAAAGTCTAAATACTCGAAACTACAAGGTAATAGAAAACACTCAAGAAAGAAGTTCTTTTCCTATACATTAGCTGCAAAACATGATTATATTCATGTGATACATATGTGAGCACAACAATGCAAAGCAATTGAACAGGAGTTTTCAGCTATTATTAACTGATTAAAAATGCACATTTTTAAACATTAAAACATGAGATACCTTCCTCTAAAAAACATCACCATCAAAATTTCTTATAACAATCAAATGAAAAAGTTCAAAGTAATATATCTTAAATCACCAAATGTTTCAAGTTAAATAAAAATGGCTAAGTAGATACATAGTTAAAAACATTTAATTTCTTTTACAGATCCATTTTACAATATATTATAAGTTTGATTTATTAGTGGAAAAAAATATAATTAATTACACATCACTCTCTTTGAACCTTTATCACATTTAGATATAATGCACATTTTAATAACAATTACACTATTTTCATGAAAATAAAACCATTTCCTTAATTTTCGTTCTTCTTTTTAAATATCCATGAATCAACATATATGTCAAAATACTCAAAAGCCATCATTTGTTTTCTAATTATGATATAAACTGGGCAGCTTTTCGACAAAAAAAAACATAAATATCATCATTGTGAATTAAATTTTCAATGACACTTTGCTGATTATTTAAAAAAAAAAAAATATATTTGATATTAAGTAAGAGAAATATATTTAGAATATTAATAATAATATACTTATAACAACTATTTTTAATAATATATTTATAATATTATTCTGCTATATGTCTTATATATATTCTAAAAATAATTTACTTAATAAACAAAAAATTAATATTTACTTCTTAAAATCACAGTATGTTATAAATGGAGAAGACAATATTTTTAATTCAATACATTTACCTGTACATTGTTCTTAAAATCTAAGCATAAAATATAAATATATTTGTTATAAATTATTTATATATATATTACTTTTACAAGACATTTCCACAGACCAGACCCAATCCATCATAACATTTGAAATTTGCTCAAAATGATAAAAAAAAAAAAAAAATTCAATAAACCACACACAAAATGAACTATCATACAAATGCACACTACTTAGGCACAAATGTCCACATATTAAGAATCTTTTTATAAAATGAAATGTTTTAAATACACTCTATGTTATACAGAGTGATATAAAACTTTGTTCTGTTTTAAATCTGAGATATTTCATAAAAAATATTAAAATATCTTAAAAATCTGAGCACTTAAATTATGTATATCTTACAAAATTAAAGGCTGATCCTTCCAAATTTAGTTTCTTTAATGCTATTTTGTGAACAAAAAGGTACTCTCAACAACCGAAAGATATTAACAAGGAAAAAAAAAGTCAGTAAAAATATTTAAATAAAGTATCCATTTTTAATATTTTTAAAATTAAAGCAATATTCATCATCTGCCACAAACACATAATAATACATGCTCTCGTTATTCTATCCTTGAAACACAGAAGCATAAATAAATAAATAGTGGATTGGCAAGAAAGTAAGTTCAGTTTTTACAATGTACTTAAATGGTGAAAACAAAATTACTTTCTTTCCCATCCATTACATAAAAGAAAATAACAAATATTTATGAACACTATTGAAAAATAAATCTGCATATTTTTTTTCACATTTCCGTTAGGGTAATAGTAGTTACCATAACAACAAACAAACCCATGCAAATTCAATTAGCAGAAAGTGTACAATTTTAGAATAACAAAAACAAAATCCAAACCTATGAATTCATCTATTTTGTTTGTATACTCAGCGGAAAAAAATCACAGGAATATGATTCTTAGTAATTAAATTTCAAAACAAAATTAACAATATATTTTTAATAAATAAAAATTATGAGTAGAAATTTGTATCAGTCATTTGCTTACAGCATCATAGGATATATATCTAAAAACACTAGAATCATTTTTAAAAAATACTGTAATCATTCTATTTTCTAATGAAATACAAAATGTTGGCTATAGTAAAAGTTTTCATAAGTTAATACTATCAAGTGATGTTTCTTACAGAAAATAGGGAAATAATACACTTTTTTATCACAATGTCATTTTTTTTGTTCAAAAAAATCCTAACAGATAGTATTTTAAAATTTCTACTTTACTGAAAGAGGAGTTATGAAAATTGACAATAGAAATTCTAAAACTATTGTCAACAGTGACTCAAAACACTCACAACAAATCTCTTCTAAATCAGAATCTTTGGCATATCATTGAACATGAACACATTATGACAGTAATTGAGACAGCATTCACTTTATAACACAGTTAAAATTATCATCTCCTATAAAATTAACTGCTCTTATAGGACATGGTAATGTTTTCTACAAAAATCCAATTGAATCAACTGTGAGAATTGACATAAAGCATGATTTTCTTTACTTTCATGGTTGACTACTATGCATTATAGACTATTTTTACTTTTTGTGTATAATACAACCATTTTTATAATAAAAATGAATCAATTATATGCAATTTTTATTTATTTATTTATTTTGCATTCAAAAGTTGGGCTTAACTGAAAACCTAGATTCTTGATCTCAATCCGTTTAAAATTTTGTCACATGCAACACAGCATAAGCTGTTGCATTGACTGCCAACCCGCATGTGAAATTAAAATTGAATAGCTGTCCTGTTTATTATTCATAAAGTGAACCTGCTTTTAGAATTACACACAGCAATAGGATTCTATACCATAAGTTAACTGTAAATGGTAAAAACCTCATTTCGTACTGTTTAAAAAATCACAGAATTAATTCCAAGTGTTGACAGTGCTTCTCAAACTTTTATAGTAACAAATTTAAATTATTATAAATAAATACATAACATTAAATGCATCGGTATCATTAGTAAATGAAATTCCAGTATATGAAAGACTCAATAAAAACAATTCATCATATAACATCACAACAATTATGAAATATAGTTAAGCATATAAACACTCATTGAGCAATTTTTCCCAACTTCTTTTCAATGAACTTTTGCAAATAAAACAATACAGTGCTTTTCAATGGATTAAAAACAAATTTATTTAGCATAATAATAGTGCATTATTGCAGAAAAAAAACATATCAAATAAAAATAATTTAATAATGTGTAGCCATTGGAAGTGTTGCAAATGGTTAGCAAACTTATTTTTACAAACTGTACACATTCATTTACAAAAACTTTTCAAGCTATAGGAAACAAAATTTATAAAATAAATATTTTATTATTCGAAAATCTTTTATTCTCTGTAATCGATAAATTTAAAACTGGATGACAAAATGTGTACTAATTCTCATTTTGTAATAGAATGTTTTTTTCTTCTTAAATCAGTTCTTAATTTAGGCATTTTTACTATTATTCAGCACAAAATAGATTTATTTTTAATAGTGAAAAAAATTATTACAGAAAATCTCTTTTAAAAAATTAACAATCATTAATTCAGATTTTCCACTATAATCAATAAATGCACTCCATCAACATATTAGTTTTCAATTTGAATATACAGTTATTCCCTGAAATATTACGATGACAGAAAAATGCTGCAATGCAATAACACACAAAAAAAATTTAATAAAATATATTTGGTACAATAATAAAATAAAGATATATGATTAAAAATAGCAAATAAAACATTCACATACTGCACAAGGATAAACAAAGCACTTTGACTCACATCTATTTAAATAATGGTTTTCATAAAAGCTTTTCTCTCCTTATTCACAAGCAAAGAAAAACAACAACCCGATTTACCACATTAAACAATAAAAACTATTCAGATCTTAAGATCAATGAAAAATGCTGCAATCGAGAAGCACCGCCTGAAATTATCTTCAAAAATAAAAGTATACAAAAAAATATAATCCTAGTAAATAATTTAGATCAACTATAACTAAACTATATACAATTAAAATCACAACTAGCTATCACACAGGTAAAAAAGCTTTTTGTAAAGATTGAAAGTAAAGGAATGTTGTGCAAAGCTATGTGAGTAAAACACAGTGCAAAAAGAAGGATCACGCTGTAACAAAGTAATGATTCCCCAAGAAGCAATGTTTTTTTTATTCTATTTTTTTTTTTAATTAATGTATACCTGAAAATGAATTCATACAGAATGTGCCATCATTTCACACTTATTATTTAATAAAATCATTCAAAACTATACAAGAACTTTCAGTCTGCATAAAATATATAAATTATTTTATCTTAATAGATCCATTTATGTAAACAATTAAGAAATGTATATTTTAATGAGTCTTTTTTTACCAAAATATACCATAATTATACATTAAAAAAATTTCTTCATTTTTTATATATTATTTCCATGGAAATAAATCCTTTTGAAAGATTTTAGAAAATAAAAAAATCCTAAAAAATCACAAACTTTATATTTCTTTAAAAATTTTAAATGCAGCAAATGAGATTTCATACCTCAAAGAACACAGGTAAATAAATACTCAATTTTTTTAAAATTTAAGAAATATTTTCATAACATAAAAAAAAAAAAATTATTATGAGTAGGTCAAAACACAATAACAAAAAGATCAAAGGTAACAATATTTTAACATAATCAAATTATTTTTATTCCATCAAAGTATTCATTGAATACTAACACTAGTTAATATGACTTTCCAGAAAAAAATCATTTTTAAATAAATTTTATTTTATTTATAAACATTTTTTTTTTAAATAAACTATCAAGAATTGAATTCATCCAATTGTAAATTAATTGAAATATTAACAAAAAACATTGCTTCTGGTAACACTATCAATAGAAAATTAAATAACAAACAATATGATAATTCATAACATCATAAAATATCTTCAAGCAACACTTGTTATTTTATTACTAGTGATAATGTAAAGGTGTATGCAAAGTTTCCAGCAGCTTGATATAGTTTGGTTCTGAAATTTAAACATATATATATACTCCTAGAATCAAAACCAAATAAAAATTTATATGCATCTGAATATAATAGAAATAGTGTGCAATGCATTAATAAAGTTTAAAAAAGAAATAAATTTAAATTACTATATAAGTAAGATACTCTTATGCTGTTAACAGAAATAATCTCATACCTTTATAAATTTATAATATAATTATACAGCTATATACAATGTTTTATTTTCAAACATGAGCTGTTCATTTAACATTAGATTATTTTACTTATAAATTTAGTTCTAAATATCATAGTAATTATTAATTCCCATATTATAGTACAAATTAAGTTTACATTTCAAACTTGTATTTGAAATAAATTGGATTTATAAATATTATTTTTTTCTTTGCCAACAAAATTTGAACAATAAGTCAATATAAAAATAACAAAGTAAAAATTTAGAATATATTAACATTATTTATATCAATGTTTTGTACCATATTAACTATGACTCATTTGTAATGTTTTCTGAAAAGTTGAAATTATTTCCTATATTTAAACAATTTTTGTTATCATTTTTACTTTTATGTGATTTCTATATTTAAAAAAAAAAAACTTTCATTATTTTTTAATTTATTAATGTACTAGCCGGAATTAACCTCACTTCACTCTGACAAAGTCAGGCAGCTCCTATCAAATTTAAATTTAGAAAAATGAACTTTTAAATTAAAAATTATAAAACTAAAACAAATTACCCTATCCTCAATATGGTTATATTTAAATTATTGAAAAAAGCTATTTATTTGACTTTTTATTTTATACTTAACTTGACTACTTACGATTCAATACTTTTGACAATACTTTTTGGCCTGGTCACCTCATTATTTCGTGAATATATATAAAATTCTTTGGGATTTCAATTCTAGAGCAAGCTACATACAATTCAGTCATGAATAAAAATTATGATTTATTTAAATTATATATATATATAATTTAAATAAAAACATACTTTTTATTCATGACTTTCTGTACTCGTGACATTAACATATATATATATATATATATATATATATATATATATATATATATATCAACATTTGATATTAATGTTAAATATATCTTAACCACAATATTTTTATTTAACATTAGTCTATTTGTATCGTAATTATAGTGATACTAAATGTTAATCTTACTGAAAATTTTACTCTTTTGAATTGAAACTCTTGGTAGATGTGAGTGGAATCCTAGGAATAAATGTTTTTCCTTTATATATTTCTGGCATTATTTTTTTTGCTTCAATTATATTGTTTGATAACTATTTCATGGTCATTCGTATAATCTTGATTAATCTAAATTTCTCAACAAAATAATTGGTGATCTCATTTTTAATATTAAACAATGAAAAGACATTACTAGCACTTGTATTAAATTGCAAAATCTAGTGGGAAAATTATGACCTTCATTTACATCAACCATTGAATAGATAGATTTGTATATTCTTTTCTTACCAAAAATCTTGTTTTGAATTTTTTTCATTAATATTGTCAACTACTTCATTTCTTACTGCTAAAATGCCTTTTTCAAATAACCAATTCAAATTTGTGCAATTTTAAATAATATTCGGATAAACTTTATCAATTAATTCATCCTGATTGTTGATGATATTGCTTAAATCATCAGTAGGTTCAGTTTGGCTAGCTACACATTCAATTGGGTGAATGCCTTTACCACCTTCATTTAATGGAGCTAATTTGGAATAGCTGAAAACGTTTACTGAAAATCTCCAGAAAATATAACTAATGCACTTCCTATTAATTCTCAATTAGTTCAAAGATCTAGTGTCTCTCTAATGTTCGAATGACTTTTAAAACACTATTGTAAATTCTTCTTAAATTATTATTTTGCACTGTTTTAAGTTTACCTCATTCAGATGCTCTTGATACATTACAAACTGGAAATTCTTGTACTGCCACATTTAATGGCAGTTTTCCCTCCTTTTGTATTACTGTTGCCATAATTCCAGATGATGCTGGTGAAGTCTTTTGTGAGTGAAATCTTTTTTGTGATTCTTTTTTTAAAAAGTGAAATCTTTTCTTTTTTCTTTTTATGTATTTCTGCCAATATTCATTTATCAAAAATGACTTTTAGGTACCTTGAAATAAATTACTCCACCAATCTCTGTTCACAAGATCCATGATAAAATCCTAAACTTTTTTTGTTTACTTTCTATAAACAATGGTTTGTTTGGAGTAATGTATCGCAATAATTCATCAACATTATAACTTTTCTAATATTTTGAAATTTGATGCGTCAATTCCATCATATATATGGCAGGAATTGGTAATATGATTACATTGTTGGTTGTTGTTTCTGACAATTGTGCAATACATATAAAATTCCTTCAAAGTGACTTTTTCTATTTGTTTCTGTATCTGTATTTGAATTAATTTGTTTCAAATTGAAATGGTATCCATCTTTTCTATTACAAAATGGATATTGAAATGAATCATAAGAACGATTTTTTTTTTTGTGATATATTGTAATCCTTCTTTGTTAAATAATTATATCTTGACTTGTGCAATCACTGTACAACAGCCATTCCACTGACTTGAGGTGCCATGAATCCACGTTCATTTTGTCCAACTGGTCTTTAATTAGCTTGAATCACAACTTTATACTCATTCGATCCAGTATTGTTTTGAATATGTGAACTAACTGATTATGCTTATGTAATGTCCTCTGCAGATTTTTATTGATTTCCCAACTAATTTGTGCAAAGTTGATCCGACTTCCGTTTCTTTGTCGCCAATAAAATACACTTGCAAAATTTATGAGACGTTTAGCAGTAGTAACAATGATCTCACTTTACGATAGACTAATTAAAAACACAGTATTGAAATGATGTTCTTCACTGCTCATGAAAGTAGCACCAATGATGTCATTTAAAAGCAAGGATTGTATACTTAGATATTTTGTAGAAACTGTTTTGATTCCGAAGTTTCTTTCTCATGTAATGAAATAATTTAGGTTGAGTGCTAATCGAATCTTTACACTCATGCAACATATTCTTGATATTTCTCTACCAAATTTATTGGCATCACAGAACTGACACACTTGATCCATTTTGCTAACAACATTTTTTAGTTTACTATACTTTTTAGTGGGATCACAATGGAATACTTCACCTGCTAAACTAAAATCTTTACTTCTTTTGCTTTGTGCTTCTCGTACACTACAGTTTTGTTTATGCATTTGTTCTCTTTCACGAATTATGCTCATTGTAATTCTACTTTGTTCATTTAGTAGTCTTGTTTCTTCAACAGTTTCTCTATGTCTATTCACTGAGTGACTTATCAACGCTCTTTTCTAATTTCTGCTCGTGACTCATCTGTTTCATTTCTTCACTATTCTTTCAGTTTCCGATTTACTATTGGCAAAATCTTGTCCTCTCTTAAACATAAGATCTTTCTATCTTGTTAAATGTTACTTAATGCAATAAAATTCTATTTAAGGATGGTGGCTATCAATTAGGAATAAAATCAGACTAGAAAATTAAAAAAAAAAAAAAATTGATCTCCAATAAATCATATGCCAAAAAATATTTTGTGTGTTTTGGCACCCATATACACAACAGTTAATTTTTTGTTATAGAGGTAATTTAACTGTAAATATATAAATAGGGTTAGTTCATTTTATTTTAAAAATATGTATACCGAACACTAAGTATAATACAATCAAGTACTTCACATTTTATCAAACACAAAAACAACAGACTGTATTTCATGAAAAAAACTTACCATCATCACAGTTTAGGTAACCATGTCTCACTAAAAAGTCCAACGTGACAACAGAACTCGTAAGCTTAAAATCATCCGTTACAATAACCCTTTTTAACTAGAAAAATTAATATATGTAAATATTATATAGTATCAAATCAGATTACTATTTTCAACATAATAAATAATTAAGGTAATAATTTTTAAATAATAAATTTATTTTTTATTTAAAATATACCTCATCTATAGATAACAAGTGAAAGCTCTCAACTTCATTATCACTGTTTGTAGGTATGAAATCTGAAGGAATTTCAACATCAAAAACGAATAACGTTTCAGGAAATATACCTCTTTCATCTTCAAACACAAATCTAAAAATACAAAAATACAAAACAATAATTTTAAAATAGTAAACTTTTCAGTATTAAAAAGAAATTCTTTATTCTACTGAGTGAAAAACTAAAAAGTAATCAAATTTTTTCTCATGCAAATATGTTGCTTTTATAAAGAAATATTAAATACATTAGTAATAGCGATTATATTTTAGAATATATTAAACAAATGCCCAAGTTTATTTTTCAAACTCCTGGAAGTATTTTCGGAATGTGTAAATCTGTTTTATCAGTATAACTTATATAAGAATTTAAAAAAAAAACATTCTGAAGCGAACATAATAATCACATCAAAATATTTCACAGAAAAAACAGTATTGTGAAATTATTAAAAATTAAAATTTTAAGACAAAATAGTGGCATTTTCATTTTACACACACTAAAACAGGATGCATTAAAATCTCTATATATCCTCAAAAATTGTGTGTACCTGCCAATTCATGGTCTCATTATGCATCAAAATTTTCCCAAAATTGGCAGAGATACTTCTAATGCAAAGCCTTGATCAACTAAAAAAATTTAGAAACCTAATGAATATTCACTACAAAATTTTCAATTTTGGCATAAATTAGGTTTTACACTAATTTGAAAACTTCTCTTCGTTTGGCGAATTTTTACATGGCTGATGTTATTCTTAACTGCCTGGTTTTTTTTTTTTACCTCTTCTACTACCAGAATTCTCCAGTCCACAGAAGTTTAAAATTTGATAGCCAGAGAAGGATACCTCAGATGTTCCACCAAGAAGATGGAAGAAAGCGTCTGTTAAACTTTATGTTGGTTTTTATTTTTAAATTTATAATGCTCTAAAGAATTGACTCTAAACAAAGAACATCACATAGATCTATTGAAAATGTAAGAAAATTGGTCACGTATATTCTTGTATTTGAATAGAATTTCAAATGCAAATAATTGAAAAAAAAAAACAGCTGCATTTAAAAAAATTCTTGCTAGAACTTCAGTACATTTCGACATTCCTGCCAGCAATGGAAAAGTAGTCCATTGCTGGCATGACTCGTTCTGTTAAAATATAACTAACCAAAATAGTTCCATTAAATTAATTTTTAAATATTTTTGAATTTTTAATTCTAAGGACATACGTTTTCGAATATCAAGTGAAGTCAAGTTAAATTGAAACTATATTATTATAATATTTCTCAAAACTATAGCACTTAAATTCAAAAATAATTGGACTTCTACTGTTATATTGAGCAGTAAAAAATTATGAAAAAATTATAAGTAATAATTTTTTAATCAAATAAAAAATTTATTTCTTATTAACAGCAGATGGCACTACAAACTGATTAGGAAAATAGCATCCCATAAAAAAAAAAGTTGAGACATATTTGAATAGAGACGCAGCTATTTTCACTTCTCGCACTATTTTGATATTTTGCTTCTGGTTTTATTATCACGTGTTTCTTTTATTTTTTATCATTATTATATGTCTTGGATAAGTAATTAAAATTGTTTTTATATGGTTTCTATATCAGAAATTTAAAATTCCACAGAAAGGTTTGCTGACAATTTATTATTGATAATGTTTATCAACTTATTTCTTTGATATAAAAGAATTAATTTTTATTTTCTGACAACCAACAATGCTGAGTTAAATGTGCTAATATTTAATATTCTTAAAAACATATATTGTTTCCTAGAAAATAAAAATTATTTTCCATGTGTAAATTAAAATTTTGCCAAGTTTTAAATAAAATCTATAAATATTAATTCTACTGAATTAAATGATATAATATAAAATTAATTTATGGGGATAACAAGCAAAAAAATTAAAAAATCAATCAGTTAATAATTTATTACTCACTAGAACATGAATAGTTCAGGAAAATGAACATAACGCTAAATATTTGAACAAGTTTTCAAGAAAATCTTCTAATATATAAAATTCTCGTGTCACAGTGTTTGTTGCCAAACTCCTCCGAAGCGGCTCGACTGATTCTTATGAAAATTTTTTTGCATATTTGGTAGGTCTACGAATCGGTCGTAATCTATTTTTAAACTCCTAAGTGATAAGGGTAGCCCACCCCTAAATATTTTTAAAATTTCTTTGGCAAACCAATGTAGTGGCAACAATGTGTTGTTAATGTTTAGTTAAGCAAAATTGGCAACTTTATTGTTGTTCTAAGAAAAAAATAAAGATGGCTGAAATTCCCGTGTCACGATGTTTATTCACGATGAACTCCGAAACTAACCATCCGATTTTAACTTTTTTTTTTTTTTTTTAAATGTGTGTTTTTGTTCCAACTTGAGAGATAGGATAGTTTTTATTCAGATTTTTATCGTATTTAATTGCAAAATCGTTTAAAATCTACCATTGAGGATGTTTTGTGATTTCTTTCATCATAAAATAATAAAACATTTTTTTGTGAAGAAGAAAAACACATTTTCTAAGTTTGAATTGGAATAAAATATATTGAATGAAAAGTTGTGAATCAAAACATTGAACTTTTCTATGCTTAAAGTTTGTCAACATGTGTTGTATTTGATTAAGAATTCTAAAATGAAATGTGATCTACAAGATAATATAATATAGACAATATAATTTTAAAGAAAGATGATGAATTTTCAAGGACTTTTGAAAAGTGTGAAAATGAAGTAAACTCTGCAATTATTTGATATAATGATAACATTAAAATTTTATAAAAGGTATTATAATAGTTGCAAGTTGAAAATCAAGGACATTTTATTTTAAAAACTTTTTGTTATTTGAAAAACAAAGAATTTGAGTTATAAATTTGAGTGATTTGAATATTGTCGAAGAAAAATTGATAAATGGTACTTTTAAGTTGGAAGTCATTTAAAGAAAACAAAACAAATAAATAAGTGTTTATATTAATAAAAGGAGAATTTAAAAGCTCAATAACATTTTTATGTATGTACATTTGTTTTTATTTATATTTAAAAGTTGGTTTTAATTATTTCTTATTTGAATTTTTATGCATTTTGTATTCATTCAAAACATCACAAAAAAATATTTCTGTTCTAAATGCTTTGAAACTTCAGGTAAAAAGTTTTCTTTAAATGTATGAAAGGAATAGAACATGGAAATTAACCTAAATTCATAAATTATTTTTATTTTAGTTTTTAAACTAAGAATTTTTGTAAATTTGTAAAAAAAAGTTTGTGTCGACAAATTTTAAGCATACAAAAATGTATAAATAATTGAGATATAAATTTTAAAACAGTATATTACCTACATAAGGGATATTCCCAGCATAAAAATGCTTGCAAAGGAAAAAAATATTCATGTTTTATTTATTTTTGAATTATAAAATTTTGCAACAATATCACATTTTTGCAATGTTTATCCATATTTTTTTTTTTTTTTTAAAGAATAAATTGATGTATAAAGAATAGTTAAAGTTGATATTTTTATGTGAAATTCAAAGGTTTTGAATATATTTAATCAAAACACTTGCAAAAAAGGCTAAATATTTTAAATTCAGGTCATTTCATATTAAAAAAAGCCTTTACAAATAGCAGGAAATTGTAAAAAAAAAAAGTTTGTCGAGCAAATTTTAACTTTTTCAAAACAAAGCTCAGAAAAATATTTTACAGCTTTAAGGAAATACAAAACTATATTTTTTTAATAAATAAGACTATGAACTTGATAATTCAATGGCATTTTAATATATTTACAACATTTTAAAAGTAATATATCTAATTAAAAGTCGTTTTTAGCTTTTTCTCAGAATGAATTTTTATGCTTTTTGTTTTCATGTATATATATATTGTTCATGTATATATATATATATATATATATATATATATATACAAGCACATAATAGATTGAAATTCAATATTTTAAAATTACTATTATCTTATATTACTCGAATATATTTAATGTTAAGAAGATTTCAGTTACTTATTGTAGAATATTGTACAGCATTAAAACAAATTTTACTAAAAATTTCTGCCATACTTACGAAACAATACCAGCAGGAATCATACTATTTAATAAGCTAGAAGTTAGAGATGCCTCCTCTTGGGCTTCTTTATGAACACATTCCACAACAGTCATTCCAACACTGAAACCCCCACTGACCTGTTCAAGACAATATAGATTTTTTAAGCCCTCAGAGCAATAACTATCGGTATTTTCTTTTTGTGTTTGAATTTATAAACTTATTTATTAGGAGAAATATTTACTTAAAAGAGTGGTATAGGTTTAAAATATTAAAATAATATAAAAATATATTTTATATAGGAAAATATGCATGAATATTTTATCATATTTTATATAGAAACTAATTTTAAATATAGTTGATGTGGTATAGGTAGGTAGGTGTAGTTTCATAATGCGAGGACCAGTTATGGCCACTCTGCATTAAATAATTAATTATATAAAATCAATATAGAATTATTCCAAAACAAGGATAGATAAAATGTATGATTTAATGAAAATGAAAAATAGAGAAGAGAAGAGAAAAAAAAATGAATGCTAAGATCACAGAGTCGCAACATCTGTATACATAAAAAGATGTAGTCATGAGGGGAAATTTTATGGGAAGAAAAAATTCCATTGATATTTTTATTCATAAAGTACTTTAATAAAACTGATAATCAATTAAAAGTAATTATTTTCCATTGGTGTATCACTTAACAATCCTAACAGAGAAATAAAACACAAAATTGCAATAATTCTTCTGAAAATTTCAGAACATCTTTCAAGTAATTATTTTTTTCCGAAATCTTACGAATATAATTTTATGCATCAAATCTGATTTGATCGTTCTTTTCTTCTGCTTGAATATTTTCAATGTAATCAACAGATTCAAAATAATTCATATAATTATTAAATATGCCCTGATAGTAAAAATGCAATGATTATGGTGTAATTTAATCTTTCTTTCAACTTCTTTACTATTACATAAAAATCAAGAAGCTCTATGAGAAGAAATCCCTTAAGTGCTGTAAATTATTACCCTATTCTTTTTTTTTTTTTTTTTAAGATCAATTTGGCAAAAGACATCATTTATGTTGTATACATACTAAGGTTTTTACCATAGCCTTGGACATGGTAACTAAATGCAGAGCTGTCAAATTAATAAATACTTCTAAAAGCAAGTTGAAAACAGCACTATTTATTAAGAAATATTTTTAATTTCTTTAAAAGACTCTATTGAATATTAATAATCAAGATTCAAACACAAAATTCTCTGATTTTAAATCATGATAGCAATGCATCTCTCCACTGACCAAGTCATGAGGGTTATACTCAATAATTAAATTTTAAAAACTCACCATATTGTCTAGCTTTCCAGGCCATGTTGGTTTTGTAAAAGAACGTTTCTGAATCCACACAGATTTACTACCATCAGCATTTTTTACATAACCATTTACATGAACACCACATCTTTTAATACCAAACAAACCTATAAAAGTATTTTTAAAAATCAGTTTACTACATTTTTATATGACAATATAAATAAATAAATATATGTATATATGAATTATTAAAATATATTATGTGGTCATGCAAATACACAATATATACCATATTGGCTCACGACACTATAAATCATTTTGAACACACAGAATTTCAGTTTATAACTAACCTGATTCAGCATTCACACACAAAAATAGGTTGTAAATTAAATCTCCGAAACATACCACTAATAAAATTTTGTACTGTTTCCTGAAAATTCCACAAAAGTACTGACAGATAAATTTTCAAACAGTTTTTAGATCATATCAGTATAAATTATATGCACCACAAAAATATATAAAGAATATTCATATCATCTGTAATGAATAAAAAGAAGTTGTGACCCAATATAGTATAAAGATCATAATTAGCTACAAAAAAATTTATGTTTTGCATTTTTTTTATAGTATGACCACATACATGTTGCCGACCTTTCCATCTTCATTACTGGAACATCACCAAATTTTGAACTCACATCATAGCACTGAAAAAAACAGAATGGCTCAGAAAGTCAATAAAGCAACATACTTTCATCTTGAAAAAAAAAGTTACTTTCTAGAGTAATATGACACATGTGCCATGCTAATTTTAAACATGCAGTACATAGTTTTGCACATTTAAATTATTTGCAAAACTGCATCTCACTTGCTTTAATAAAGAACTTCAAAAATAAAGAATGAAGTCAATATTTCAATTTATATTTCTAACATTTCAAAGCCAAGTCAAGCCTAAGTTAGAAAAATGTATTTTATTTTCTTTTTTAAAATTAATTTGATTAGACGTTATGGCATGTATTTAAAATTTAATGCCTTCCTTTTCTACCAAAAAAAAATCATAATTTCGTAATTATTGCTTATACAAAATATACTCATTAAAAATATAATTCGTTAAGGGCTGAAATAAAATACAATACCTTAAAAATACATATAAGAATTCCACAAAAAAAATTTAAATTAATACCACACTATTTAATAATATTTAAGATAACTGGGGAATTTCAAATGAAGTATTCAAAAAAAGAGTTTATCAAAAGAAAAATATATATTTATAACATTTAAAGAATGAATAGACAATTTAATAAATACTTTTTAAATAAATATTACCAATAGAACCATGAACTCATTAATAAAAATATAATTCAAAAATATTATTACTTTAGGTATCTAAAGAAATAAAACAATTTGTGCATTACTGTTGAGATATTCATTCATAAGATTAAAATAAAAAACACATGAAATATCTAATTAAAAGCATTACTAAACATGAGATCTATCTTGCATAACTCAAGCTACATTTTAGCTCATCTACAGATCTAGTGATTTAACAAGTTTTAAAAACTATTATATGTGAAACTTTAAAATGCCAAAATCATTTGTAGAAATTCAGAAGTGTAATATTAATTTTTTAATAAACAAGAATTTTTTTTTTTATTATCACAAAATTTTTATTTTATGTTGAAAGACATTTCAATAAATCTTTTTACCTACAAATACATATAAATAAATACAGAACGTTTAAAAAAAATCACTGAAAATATATGCATTTTCCTAAAAGTATTACTTATTTAATTATAATATCAATTGTAATAAAAAAAACTTGAATACTGAATTGTTTGCAATAAAAAATAAGATTTTAAATAAAATATTAATTATTAATCAATACTGCACTATTTTTTAATACATAGTAAAAAGTTCTTATTGACAATAAAACACTGAAATATGATAGTTACATTTAAGACAAAACATTTAAACAAGATCCAGAAGACAGTAATAAATATGATCTTTACAGATATGTGAAATGAGATTAAAACTGTAATCCTTCACATTCTAGATTTAAAATTTTTCTATGGTTAAACTTTTTTTTTCCTTATTAATATTATTTAAGAAAATGCCTGTTTTAAGTTTTCAATATTTATATATAACAACAATCATTATATGGTATACTACAATTTATCAAAAAAGTATATAATATACATGTAAAAAATTATGTATTAAATCTATTCTTAAGATAATGTTTATTATTACTAAAATTTTAATTCACTATCTCATTTATTTAATATTAAACAATGCAAAATAATTTTGTAACTATTCTTATTTTATTTACTTTAATGGAATTTATCATAGAACTAAAATTAAAAAGTCTATACTATTCTTATTTATAATCTATATTCATAGATAAATATTAGATTTTAAATTGGTGACATTCAAGCTTTTGTTTATCTGCAATCTTTCTGAAAAAGACAGAATTTGAATTGAGGTAAATTCTCTTTGTTTATTTAAGTGTTAGATAAAATAAACAAAATATATTTTTAGACAAAAAAAAAAAAAAAAAAAAAAAGTATTCCAAATGAACAAATTTAACCAATTACAATTGGTGGCTAACATCAGTCAGTTGACCATCTTATATTTTTTTTAAATCTTGAGGCCCAAATAGAAAATGGCCTCTCCCATTTTCTTTTAATACTGATTTCCAAATAAGCGATAATTAACTTTTATTATAAAAAAATAAAAAGTCATAAATGAAATTAAAATCCAT
Organism: Caerostris extrusa; assembly: GCA_021605095.1. Lineage (NCBI taxonomy): Eukaryota > Metazoa > Arthropoda > Arachnida > Araneae > Araneidae > Caerostris > Caerostris extrusa. Next base: position 132,396 of record BPLR01009693.1, on the reverse strand, counting down.
GGTACTTATTCACTATAATTGAACCATGCTACTTGGCTATTTTACTTTGTAACACTTTGAACATTTTTTTAATTGTGTAGACCAATGATTTAATCTTGTTATAAGATTTTCAATGAATTTTTAGTGTATTTTTCTTGTACATTAATACCAAGTTTGTAAAAAATTATCTTGTTTCAATCAAATATCAGTAGAATTATTGGAATATAGAATATTATACAATTAAATGTTATCCAACATTGTATAAATTTGGAATCTAGCATCTAAGTGAAAAAAAATATCCTTCCATTTTAAAATATGTGTAAAAATCGACACAAGAAACTTTTATTTTATCAAAACTGCATGCTAAAGATATATTAGAAGTATTTTTTAAAAGAGGGGTTTGATGTTTTCATTTGTTACCCTGAAGATTTATCTATTAATGGTATAAGAATTTCACATTGTTACTATTTCCTATAAAAATGTAAATTTTAATATCATTGAAGAAAGCCCTCAAGCAGTTGTAATGTACAAGTTGCAGTTGTAATGTACAATGTGCAGTTGTAATGTACTGCAGTTAATGTCTCCCAAATATAATGAATTAAAAATTTGAAGATATTATATAGTAACATACATAAAACATTACAAAAAGCAGTAATATTTTATACACTCTGAAAGAAAACTGCAGCCTTTAGGCCACTGTAGTGCAACATTTGGGTACAGTTGAAATGATGAAAAAATTAAGAAAGTTATAGTTAGAAAGGAAAAAACATACTATTAAAATAAAAAAAGTTTGATTAGCATTTTTAAATATCTGTCTAAAAATTATATGTTGAACAAAACAAATCACATTTATAGCACATAAATGACACTTTTTTTTTATTGTTTTTGCTTAACTCTTTTCATAACCATTCTTGAAGTAAGTTAGAGGTACATTTAGATTTTTGGTAGCGTCATATCGCAAAATAAACTAAATAAAAAAAAGTTAATAACCAAAAAACAGGTTCCAATTTTAGCAGAAATTCTTCAATTTCTAATAAAATAATATGTGATAACAAAGTGTCAATTAAAAGTAGGTCTATGAGCAAGAGAGAAAATCAAAGTTTTTAGATATTCTTTAACAGCTTTGTAGGGCATGGAAACCCCAATATGAAAATATTTTGGTCAGAACAAACAATATCTGAGATTTATAGCTTTAATTATTTGTATGGATTCGTCACAATGTCGTGAGGCTGTGTCAGTATTGTGATGATTAGTTTTCAAACTCAAAGATTAGTAATCTTCTAATGCTTTTAGCTTTATCATTTTCTGAAGATTATAGAATAAACTTGCTCAACAATATGACTGATCCATTAATCACAAAAAGTAGAATCATTTCAATTATTAGATTTGAATAATAAATTAATCAAAATGTGTACAGTAAAGTATGGTACAACTTAAGATTAGAATATAAAGCTACAATACTTTCATCTGTTATTGAAACTGACTGATTGTACATGATTTGCAATGAGCAACATGTTTAGTGAATACCTGTTCATTATAGCATCATATGGCAAACAAACTTTTTAAGTTTATGGCCAAACAGTCATAAACAGAATATTCCAACAATTTACATATTGACAGCAGGATTTGGAAATTCTATTTTATCAATTAAATAGAAACAAATTAGCAGCAGCTTGAATATAATGGCTTCTTGCATCAATAGTCAGGCAGCCAGGTGGAGTTTTCCAGGTTTTCTCCATATGACACAAACACTGGGCAATTACTTCATAAAGTCCTCCCCCCTCATCACCCATTAGTCAGATGTTCATAGTATACATAAGTAAAATATAAGGCCCACAGATGTCAAACAAAGAAAAGAATATAATGGCTTATAGAAAGCAAAATAAATCTAAACCCCAATGCATAATATCATTATTAAAAATTACTTTAAAAAAATAGTTCCAAAATAAAAGAAAATAGTAACATGCATGAGAAATTTAAGCAAAATTGTAAAGCAATTTTGATTTCACCAATGAATGTATAAATAAGCTGAGTGTTAAAAAAGGAATATTTTTCCAGAACATAATCTATGAAATAGTAAAGCAAAATGCATCTAAACTAGAATTAAATTAGAGATGTTTATATAAAATTCACCTACCTTAGTAAACTGTAAATTAAACAATAAAGATTAATTTAATTTAATTGGTTTGCTTAAATACCTCATTTCTCCATCCTGATAAAGTGCTGAAAATTTCTTTTTTTTTCTTAATTCACAAAGCAAAGCATCCATCCTTTCGCTTCTTTCCTCGTAGGTCCGCCATTCTGGGTTCAAAAGAACTTTTATTTTTCAGCCTGATCATACTGAAAAACTGTTGAATAATGCAATAATTCCCTCCAAATATCAGGTCTGATTATTCCAACTTTTTCAGCACCAACATAAAATTCTCTGCAATCACCTTCATGAGGACCTTTAAATTGAAAAAAATTAACATAAAATTATAACAGTTTTTTTTTTAAGCGATTTTTAATTATTTTCCTACTGATATTTAGTTGGGTTTTTTTCCTACATCAAACTGTAGCGATATCTGCTATAAAACTCTAGCAGCCCAATAAAATTTAGCCTTGGTAAAATTTGATGATATTTAGTAATCCTTCAATAAAATTTCCAATCATAAGAAAATGTTAGCAGAACATGAAGCCATATAATTAATATTTAAATTATTAACAATAGAGTTTATACTGCTTGTGGTTATAACTTCAAATAAGTTATTGAATAGTTATGAAAATATAATTTTAATTATTTATATTCTTTGAAGAATTAAATTTTAATGTTTAATAATCTGGAAAAAAATTTCTAACATGGAATTTCATTTTATATTACAATAAACCATATGGTTCCTTAGGGAATAATTAATTCGACAGAAGTTTTCAAAATCTATAAAAATTATTATCATTCCATCTATTTTTTAAAAGTAAATAACTGGAATAAATGAAAATATACCTTATTTAAATATATCTGAAAATAAGTATAACACATCATATAAAAAGTAGAGATCTCAAACTTAAAAACAATATAGTTTTTAAATAATACAAATAGTTTGATTTTTTTTTAAATATAAAATTTTATTTAAAGAATCTAAAACTTTTTAACACGCCTTTTTACAATACAGCTTTGTCTTTTTTTTTTTAATAAACAGTCTTAACATATATTGTATTTACGCAAAAAATTTTCAATGTTTGGTTTAGATATTTAATTCTAATTCAAGAAAAAAAAGTCAGCATAATTTAATAAATGTCTAACACATATAATTAAGTAAAATACTGACAAAAATGTTTATATCCTATTTTATGAGTCTGTAAACTTTTTTAACACGCCCTTTTACAATATACAGCTTTGTCTTTTTTTTTTTTTTTTTTTAATAAACAGTCTTTAACATATATTGTATTTACGCAAAAATTTTCAATGTTTGGTTTAGATATTTAATTCTAATTCAAGAAAAAAATTCAGCATAATTTAATAAATGTCTAACACATATAATTAAGTAAAATACTGACAAAAATGTTTATATCCTATTTTATGAGTCTGTAAAATTAAAAAATTATAATTAACAAAAAATATCACTTCTAAGATGTCATATACAAATGTGATTTTGATTTTACATGAATTTGATTTTAAACTAGTTGTTATCAAATCTTAATATAACCTTTAAGCATCTTATTTATATATACCAAATCTTAGTATAACAGTTATAACCTTTTCAAATAGTGAGCAAATAACTAGTCATTATTATTTATCTTGTACCAATAGGGGCAATTTTCAAAGATATCTGAAAAAAAGTATTTCAATAATTTAAAAAAAAAAAAAAAAAGTATTTAAATAATTTCATTTGAATCGACATTTATTTTTTGTTTCACTACATATTTACTTTATTTTAATAATATATAACCTTCTTTTTCCAGATTCACAAAGATATAAAATGCAGTAAATACAAAAATTTCTGTTAAAAAAAAACACATGCAAACTTTTTTTTAAAAATTTTAGATCTTTTTCAACTTTTTTTGCACGGCATAGCACGAACCATTCTAACATAAAAGAAACAAAAACAAAAAAAAAAAAAATTATGTATTACGCAGTAAAAAAAAAAATAGCACTTCTCCAATTAAAATAATATACATATATATATAAATATATTGCATATTTTTCATAGCGCACAAATAAATAACTAAAATTATACATGAGAAATAGAAACCCATTAAGTATTTTAAGATAAATTGAAGGTAAATTCTGCCAATAATACACGAACTTCTATTGGCAAGAAAATGGGATACCTATTTTGCTCTTGAGATTGAAATTCGAAGTAAAATTCCTAATTTATTCGACCAACTCAGTCCGTTAGTGGAATTACGACCAATACATTGTGATACTGGTCCATTTGTATACCGTGTCATTTTGTCACTGTCTGTCTTGACACTGACAGTAGACTCATAATGCATAACACTGCCATAAAAATAAACAAACATTTCATCTACCATAGATTATATTTTAAATAGTCTATGTGTTTTCAATTTCCATACCAACATTAACGCCAAAATTCTCCACCAGGTAGAGAAATTTTATAACAAAAATATATTAAATTTATTAAATTGATAAATATTTCGGAACATATATGATAATAGTTTGTATTTTTTATAATATTCTAAGTATTTATTTTGAAGATAATATTCGAATTAATGTTGTCTGGCGACAAAAGCCTGTCTTGGATCTAAAGGCAATCTGTTGTAAATTTTCACCTTATTTGTAAAGTAGTCACTGATAAAATATATATTCTCTGCATATCATTGTGTAAATTTGAAATTCCTAATATTAATTATTACTAGAGTTCATTTTTCAATTGAACAACTACCTTAGCTTTCGCTAATGCAATTTATTATTGCGTAAATTTACTTCATGACCAATCCTGAATTCTTTCTATCAATAATTTTGTGTAATTTAATAATTAAATTCTCTTTTAATTTAAAATTAAATACCTTCTAACGTGATGTAAAGAATATTATATTATGTTTTTTAACAACCTAAAATGTAAAAGCAACTTCATTGCTTATAAATTGCAGTAACTTAAGTCATCGAAAAACTGTTGAACTGTTTGGACCAGATTACTATACAGCATCTTTTAATTAACCTTTAATTAAATGCTATAAAAACTAAGATAATATAAAATTTATTAAGATTAATAGATTAAACTGGGTTGCTCATATATTTAGAATGAATGATTTAAAACCTGTAAAAAGGTTCGTTTTGGCAAAGCCACAGGGACAAAGAGTAAGAGGACGACCCAAGTTGAGATAAATAGCCGCACTTGAAAAAGATTTTGTTTGTTATACTAAAGGTTAAGAACTGGAGGGCCATGGTCACTCAGCAGAATGCATGGGAATCTCTTCAAAGGAAAGCATTGGCCCACTCTGGGCAGTCGTGCTGTTGATGATGATGATGACAATCTCAGTAACTGAATGATAATTTTTGTTCATAAACAAGTTTTTTTTATTTAATTTACTCCCCGATTTAACTTCGATACCTTCCCTTGCATTACAAAATAATTTCTTGAGTCTTAATAAGAATGATTTTGAAACTGCCATAAATATCTATAAATTATGTATAGACGACAAACAGTGTCGTAACTTACGCACAAAGCGTACTATAACTATAAATCATTTGATTTGCAGCACTCTATGCAACTTTTAATTTTAAATGAAAATTGAATAATATATTTTTGTTTCTATACATATTTTTAGAAACACCAATGATTTGAAATAAAATGTGCAATTATATTTTTTATTTGCGGAGCGATTTGATTCGCTTTCTCAGTTGTATTGACAGTTATAATCATTTGATTTATATTCTTATATGTTCATTTATATTATTAGAATGTAAGTGAACAATATATTTTTGGGTCATTTGAAATAAAATATACAATAATCTATAAAAAAAAATTTCTTAAACAATGACCAGCTTCAACAAGCAATTCAACCAAAATAATGTTTTGCGTTCACAGAATTTATAATATTTTTTGGCACGCCGTCCGTTGCAGTCACTATTTTCAGTAAAGAGTAGAACTGATTACTTTTGTTTACATATTTTTGTTTCTATACATATTTTTAGAAACACTGATGATTTGAAATAAAATGTACAATAATCTATGAAAACTTAAAAAATTTTCTTTAAATTTTCTTAAAAAATGACCGCTTCAATAAGCAATTCTGCCAATAAGGATTATATTTAATTCTATATTTCTTTTATATTATTTAGATTCTTATATTATTTTATCATATTTGTCTTTTATAGATGACTATTCCTTTGAATGCACAGTCTGTTGCTCATACACAATGGATAAAACATCAAAATTGATAAATTCCGTATATAATTACATTCATTTCAATATACGATTTAAAAAATAATTTTAAAAATTAATTTTCACTCAATGTGTAATTTTGCCTTCCATGATAATAAATCCAATTTAAAAATGATCAAAAATATTTATAAATTCAAGAAAGAACAAGAAGATCATATTGTTCAATGGAATAAAATTAAAAATTATTTAAAAACAGAATTTTATCAGACGTACTACTGTGTCCAAAGAGTAAGGCCGATTATTTTTTTTCAAAAACTCTTTATTTATTTTTCAAATTTATTTCCTCGCCTTCAAAGTAACTCCCTCCGGACACAATGCACTTATGTCAACTTTTTTTCCAATCATCAATGCGTGCTAAAAAGTTATCGGCAGGGAAGGCCTTCAAAGCGCGCGGCGATTCACATTGATTTTTTTTCATTCGACTCAAAACGGTGTCCCCGGACTCGTCTTTTGAGTTTAGGAAACAGCCAGAAGTCACACAGTGTGAATACGGTGGTTGTGAAACGCTATGGGTTTCATTTTTGGTGAAAAAGTCAAGAAGAATCAATGCAGTGTGAACTGGCGCAATCAGTGTTTTCGCTGCCAATCGAGATTTGACGCGTTTGAGGCCCAAAATGGAATTGACCGATCCTTTTGAAATTCTAACCTCATCAGTAAGGTCTCTAATTATAAATTGGTGGTTATCAAGCACCAAGTCTTTAATTTTTCGGACCTGAGCGTTGTCGTTTGAGGTTGATGGTCGACCAGAGGGCTCTTCGTCTTCAACGCCTTCTCTGCCTTCTTTGAACTGTTTATACCACTTCCAAGCATTTCTATATAGGAATGCTCACCGAATGCCTTCTACAACATTCTATACGTTTCCGCAAACAAAATGGAATGCAAATTCTTTGCTCAACTAATTCAGACATTTCAAAAATCGCCGGAGTTAGTTTTAGAGTCTCACAAAGCCAAGCGTAACTCAAACACTTCGAGAAATTTCATACAGATGTCAAGGGCAGTGCCGACAACCTAAAAAAAAAAAAAAAAAAATTGAAATTCCATGAGCACCGGGAATTTTAAATTGAAAATTGGTTTTACTTTTTGGACACAGTAGTATTTGGATAACATTTCTGTAATTTATTAATTAATAAAAAATATAAATAATTAATAAGTTAATTTTTTTAAATAAATTAATTTACATATATATGCATACTAGTCTTTTTCTATCTAATCAATGGGCCTAAAGCTTAAGAAACTTCTCTCATTCACAAAGCAGGAGGTAGAGGTTGTTGAGCAACCAAGGTTCTCCGTCAATCTGGAAGCGGATTGGTGGCCAAGTGGCTAGCGCTCTGGCCTTTGCCATCTCAGGCTTCAGGTTCTAATCCTGGTCTCGTGTTTAACCCTCGTGTGCACAAAATGACAGTGAGCGACAAAACAAACCAAACCGTCAATCTGGTAAATAGTCGTCGACATTTGTAATTGGTTGAGTTCTTATCTTCAAGATATTAATAACGAAGGCTGGGATAAACACGTGTTCAGCAAAATCAATTCAACTGAAAATAGCTTTTGCTGCGCAACAAAATGTAAACATATAAGGCAAATAATTGGTACATATCAAATGATAGCTTAATGCCTTTTCAAAGTATGTTGTTTCAAAAATAAAAAATTACAGAAGCTGAGAAAATCCTTTGTGTCCATGTAGGCAAATCAAATTTAGTTTGGGGATTACAGAAAATTAGTTAGGCACAGCTAATTTAATTTTTGTTAGATATTGGAGCTGTATCAATCAAAAAATTTTTGTCAAAGGGAAAGAGGAAACAATTCAAACGGCCACAGCAATTAGCCTGCTCAAGCAACATGCTATTTAGTTTTCCAAGGATGGTGACAAGTTGGATTTCATTCGTTGTAGATTTTCGGAGCGCATTGGTCGCGCAGCGACCATAAACCTCCGTCCTGGAAAAATAGGGTTCTTGTCGATTGGTCTAAGCCCATTGCCAGTGTGAAAAAATTTTAAATTTATAGAAAAAGTAGATTATTTATTTGTAATTTTTATTCAATTAATTAATTAAAAAAAATTAAGAGAGATAAAAAAAAAAAATTACAGAAGGAAAGGAATTAAATTTACAAAATAAAAGTATACTGTAGTAAAAAAAAAAGAAAATTGAAAAGTTAATAAAAAACTGAGCACCGCCATAATGAAAACCAGACATCCATTGCAGTACAGAAGAAAGCACTGATCCTTCAGAAAGAGGAAATAGTGATTTTTAACTATTGATATTTAAAACAGATCGCGGTCTTTTTGCGATTTTTGGGGTGAGAAATATCATAGCTGTAATTTTGAAGATCTCGTAATACAAGATTGTTAGAGTTGGAGAGATTATTATAAAAATTAATCGCTAGTTTTTCAACATATTCAACAAAATTGAGGATAGAGATGGCATATCGTATTTCCGCATTTCTGACGAACCAAGGTGAATCCGTGATCATTCGGACTGGCAACTGGCGTACCGTTTACGGAGTACCAACAGTGGGAATTACCCCTTAAACCTCCTCATATCTTATTCATAGATATGTTTGCTGCAATAATTTGCTGCTTAATTATTGTTAGTAAATTAAAGATAAAAGTTTCTAAAAATTCAAATTAAAGTGGTATTAAAAAAAAAAAAAGCTTGAAAAATACTATTGATAAAAAGTAAGATACAAAATAAAAGAAGTTAAAAGTTAAGTTTTAAATTCGGTACAATTAGGGACCAGTTGTCGATGCCGTAAACATATTGAAAACGTAAACAAACTTGTTTATCAACACATTAGGGATTATGCTGAACGGTGGGAGCCAATGGGTGAATCTGAAAGTTAAAAATGTAAATAATGTCCTCACACAAAAAAAAAACGAACGGATAATTTTGTTTTGCAGTCTTTCGAGAATTGTGATGTTTGCATTAGAAGTAGAGCCCCAAACTGAACTCGAATATGCTATAAGGGGTCTGAGGTATGAAAGGTAGATTAGCTTTTTTAAGTTCAATTGTTAGTGAGGAGTTTCTACGTATTGAAGGAAAGAAATTTCTTAATTCATTATTAAATTTATTGCGGAGATATTTAATGTGAGAGCAATAGTTAAGATTCTTATCTAATATTACACCCAAGTATTTTGCTTCTTTTAAACCAGGAAAGGTTAGTATTATAAATGGTTATGTTAGGAGTATTAAATTTATTTTCCTGGTAAATAGTACTGCTGCAGTCTTCGCGACGTTAAATTTAATCTTCCAATTGTTAAGCCAATTTTCAAGTTTATAGATATAATTTTGTAGATTTTTCTGTATATTGTGTGTGCGCCGCCCCTGAGTAATTAAAGCTGCATCATCTGCGTAGAGTTAAAATAATTTTGTGATCTTGAAGAACGTTATTAATATAAATGTTATAAAGAAATGGTCCCAAGATCGAACCCTGAGGTACCCCAGCAAGAATATTACAGACTTTGAAGTCAGTATTTCCAACAGATACAACAAAATTTCTTTTCGTTAGATAGTTCCTGATAGTACGAATTAAAAAAGAAGGATAATTAAACTTAATCATTTTATAAATCAACCCGTCGATCCACACTCTGTCGAATGCTTTAGCGACATCCAGAAAAATAGCAGCAGTATTTCGCTTCCAGGAAAATCCATCAGAGATGGTTTCAGTATTATTATACAATTGGTGGGTGGTGGAAACATTTTTAGTAAATCCAAATTGTTGAGGGATTAGTATATTAAGTTTTCATTCAGAATATTAGCAATTACACGTTCAATTATTTTACTGAGGTCTAAAGGAAGGCAGGATTTTCTAAAGTCGAATGGCTAAATAGACATTTTCTCCAAATTAACAGTGGTACCAATAGAACTTGTGATTAGCTGAATTATATCTGGTCCTTTTTCTACTGCCTCTGAAATTTCCGATCTGCTACGCGATCTATTACGAATGGCAAATTCGTCAAATATTTTGCTTAGTGAAGCAACGTTTGCTTCTATAACTCCAGTTTTCTTACTTTGAAAGGATGATGAATTGTTGACGATAATAATCGGATTTCGTAACTGAAAATGGATTGTAGATACTAAGAATTTTATCTGCAATATTGTCCAATGTATCGTTACTGGTGGATAAAAGGGCTTGTGCTTATTGAGGCAGATGTTGAAACCACAGCGATTTCTTCAGATGTAAAATTACCAGCCAAACCTTTCATAAGCCGCCTTAAATCAGATGGTCGCTAAGATCGATGCCAATTAGCGTTTTTATTAATATTATTATTATTATTAATTCTTTTTTTTGTCAGCTAATCTGGTGAATAAAGAATCTATAGAACACCTTATTTATAATCGATTGACAGATTGGACATTGAAATCTAAAATGTTTTCTTCAAGTTCTGCAATGACAACGTTCTATTTTTGTTAATTCAATTCCAATGTTCTAAAATTGATTTCAAGTTGAATAAACCATAACTTTGGTTTATTTTTCCACTCTTATTGTAGATTATTACGGAGATCCTTGGCCGCGTAGCGGCCACTAGCTCCTTCATTGTAAAATGTTGAAACATAGCGGTGGTCTCATGCCCTTTGAGTTAATAAGAAAAATAGATAATTAAATGCCCCTTTTTAAAAAAAAAAAAAAGAATTATTTATTTAATAAAATTATAAAATGAAAAATAGCAAAAATTTCAAAAGTGTAGATGTTGATGAAATCAGTTGCATGTAATAAAAAATAATAATAAAACAGAATGAGCAAAGGTCAAATTAGGAGAAAAAAAATAGCTTAGGAGAAAAGCGAACTTTTTTCATATAGGCAGTTGTAGGTAATAAATCAGTCAGAGCAAGAGAAAATCGTCAGGATAAGGAATTAATTTAAAATATCTAGAACAGTGCGAGGTCTTTTGCTAGTTTATTTTTCTAGAATGCTGGCGGTCTAACTTGCGATTCGGGTCAGTTCAAAATTAATCGCAAGAAATATCAATAAAATTATTACAGGACAAAAAAAGTTCTAATTACAATTAAATATATACATTGTATTTGTTTGGATGGTCGGAATGCAGCTCCGAATGGTCTTCGATCACATCCGTTGAACGCCATGATCTCAAATCTTCAGTTTTACTTATGTGTGCTGATTGATATCTGTTCGATTTCATCTAGTGTAGATCCAACTGGGTGCTTTTAAAACGTGTAGATTGAGACATAAAGGATTCGATTGAAATAAACGAGTAGTTTGGCGCTCTACGGTCATCTTGTGCACACTTTAGGCTAAAGATACCGGGACTTACAGTTGAAAGTGGATTCCCAACCACTACAAATGTCCATGGCACCGGCGGGACTCGAGCGCCAGAGCGCTAGCCACTCGGCCATTAGGCCCCAAGATAACGAGTAAATAGAAACGTTCAGCGCATTCATTTCAGCTCAATGCATATCAAATCATCTTATATATGAGGTACATCATCATCATTAATTAAATGAATATAAAATAAATAGAAATGGAAATTCAAATCGTGTTGTTTTCCTTACCCCAAACCAAATTTTAGCTTGTCATATTTTTTTTGTTAAAAAGAAAAAAAAAAAAATTCCACTCTAGGCCAACAAAATAATTTTTTGGTGAACGGCTCTCATCAAATGATAAAGGCTGTACAAATATGATTAATTTATGCTTCATTGGTTTGAGTAATTCAACGTATTTTTATGCAATATTTAAATATTGTTTGAATGTCAGACAAAATTTTGAACAAACCACTTCAAATTTTTTTTTTTTAAAGAATACGCATTTTTAAAGACAATGTTGTGATTTTATACTAAACTATTTTAGAAATTAAATTTGTGAAATTAATTTCATATCATTCACGAAAGAGAATAATTTGTTCACTTGCTTACACTGTGTTTCCAAGAATTTGTAGCAATAACTTCAGTGCATTTTTTATCCAAATTATAAATGCAAAAACATTTCCCTTTTTACCAGTTTGCCTTTACTACTGGCAATCTACTGTCCATGTTAGATTTTGTACAACAACAATATTAATATGTCGTAATATAAATGAATCCTTTTTATATGAATCTAATTCAAGTTAAGATAACTGCAATGATATGCCAATAAATTTCTCTCTCTTTTTTTTAGATTACATTACATAAAAAGATAGCAATAGATGTTTCATCTTTGAAATTACCACTTTATAGTTGAATTTATTAAGCATAAATGGTATTGAGGAGAAACGCCTTCATCATTATTTTCAAATACAATGTTTCAAATTTGAACAAGAGTGCTTGAATGCTAATAGGCACTCGGTGATAGAAGTGTAATAAGCAATTGTCATGAAAGCGACGAAACCTATGATCAGGAGGACAAGTTGTTTATTGTTCAAGACGTTTGTTCCGATTTTCCTGCAGTGATTCTTAACTGAGAATTTATGGACCTTCATCAGAAATTTTTAAGATAAATGTGTAGGTTGCAAAATCAAGTTGCGCCACTCAAAATGGCAACTAATACTCCAGTTTACTATCATCTCCATTGGCGTAACAGCCCCATGGTCGGCCGAGGTTGTCTGCCTATTGGCAGATTTCGAGACAAGAGATGTTTTCTATTTATGGGGTAGAGTTTCAGTCCTACGCCCAACTCTCTACAGTACTATTAGACCGGGACATACAATTTAAAGTGGATTCGGAACCACTACAAACATCCGTGGTACCGTCGGGACTCGAACCCGAAACCTGTGGGCACCAAGTGCTAGTCACTCGACCATCAGCCCCCAAATATCTACAAGTTATGGTGACATGGATGTTTATTAGTGGTTCGGAATCAGGGCCAGGTGGCCGAATGGCTAGAGCTCGGTACCACAGGTTTTGGATTCGAGTCCCGGCGGTGCCATGGATGTTTGTAGTGGTTCGGAATCCACTTTAAGGCGTAGGTCCCGGTCTTATATGAATGTAGAGTGTTACAGAGTCCAATCAGACTTCTTACCCACATCATTCCAATCTGTAAAGGGGCAACTCAGTTCTAGGCACAATGATGTGGTATGGTGTAGTGGTTCGGAATCTACTTTAAACTGTCTTTCCCGGTCTGTTTAGCCCTCGTGTGCACAAGATGACCGTAGAGCGACAAACCAAGCTTCGGTACATTTACACCGCCGACGAACTGGATTGACAGAGCAAGACATGGCCAAAAAGGCATGTATTACCGACAGGCGCCATTTTTCGACGATTTCATTATTTAGTAATCAGTAGGATACACATAATCACGTTTTATTACCCTTATTGTCACGTTTTATTGCACTTATTGTTTTTGATCAAAAATAAGTCGCCTTTTGGGAAAAAACATTTCTACGGAAGGCAATAATTATCAAAACACCCTCACGACCGATAGCGAAAGTGCTAAGAGATTGGAACGAAAAATACGAGTATCGTGTAACTTGGAAGTTGGGCATTACTGTATTTTGAATGTCTGTCATATTGATTGAAGAGTCAAGTTTTTGTATGCTCATTAGAAACGTCAATTATTTGTAAATAAAAAAAAGATCTTACCTATTTTTTTTTTTTTTTAAATTGATACAAAGTTGTATAGCATAATTAGAATTTTCAACGATTTCTGATTTAAATATTAACCAAGAATACCGTTTAGAAACAGATCGTTAACTAAGACTTAGTTTATCCCATTCGGCAGACATTTAAATACACTCATGTCCATAAATTAAGGATAATGAAGTTCAGGCAAAGAAAGAGACAGAAGCAAAACAAATTTGACTTATTTGTAAAGTCTATTTATTAAACAAAAGGTAAAGAGCAAAAAAGATGCTATATGTTTGACATAATTAATAAAAATTGCGATTTTTACTCCCTGGAGCAAATTTAAAAAAAAAAAGAACCTATTTACAAAAAACATTATAACATGGTTAGTATGATGGTTAATATGGAGTATGTCTCCCGGACGATGCAATACAGGCCTTACAACGCCTAGGCATGCTAAGTATCAAATTATCAATCTGATCTTGGGGAATATTACACCACTCATCGAGCAAGGCCCTCCGAAGTTCCGGTTGACAGGTGGGAAGGGGTTGACGAGCTGCAATTCGTCAGCCAAGCATATCCCACACATGCTCTATTGATTCAAGTCCGGTGAGTATGCTGGCCAATCCATACGGGTGATATCCTCCAATTGAAGGCATTCGCCTACAATGTTTGCACGGTGAGGACGGGCGTTGTCATCCATAAACAAAAATTCAGCACCCATGGCGCCCCGAAACAAACGTACATATTGTTCCAGAATGACATCCGATAGATGTGGCCTGTCATCGTTACACTCTGAACATGCAGGTCAGTTCTGGAACCAAGAATAATTCCTCCCCAAACGAGCCATCCTGCACCACCGTAACGGTGCCGTTCAATGGTGTTCTCTTAGTGGTAACGGGTATCTGGCGCTCTCCATATGAAAGTCCGGCGAGAATCAGACTGCAAACTAAACCTGGTCTTGTCGGAAGACATCACACCAGACCACTGTTGCGGTGTCCACAATGCATGCTCTCTACTCCAGGTTAATCGCAGGCGACAGTGAGTTGCGGTAAGTGGAACACATCTGACAGGCCTACGAGCATATAGACCAATGTGCCCTAAGCGTCTGTACACGATCTGCCTTGAAACTGTCGTACCGGTAGCTGAAGAGAGCTGACGAGACAGGTCTGATGCTGTGCTCCGTCTGTTTCTTTTGGCAGTAACTGCTAAATACCGGTCCTCATTCGGCGTTGTAACTCGGGGGCGACCTGTGCTGTAACATCTACTCACATTACCATCATCTTGGAATCGTTGCCAAAGCCTGGAGATGACACTCTGGGCGATTCCAAGTTCCTCGGATACTTCCAGCTGGGTACGTCCACATTCCAGTCGTCCGATAATTCTAAAACGTAAAAATTCATCCAAATGCTTCCTTTGTGCCATAACTATGCGATTATTGCACTGAAAGGCTTTTTAAAGCGCTTGTGAACAATTTTACTTCTTTGCCACCATACCTTATATACCCCTCTCTTACACTTTCGTCATTGTGACGTACTATCCGCGCCATCTGGTGGTTTCCTGTAACTTGCATATTCTTCTTCAAGATGTGTGTGATAATTCTACAGGTGAAATTTTTATTTTAGAGTTCAATTTCTGTGTGATTCTGAATTATCCTTAATTTATGGACATGAGTGTACACATTTTGTCTTGTTGTAAAAAATCACATTTTTGGGCATCTTCCAAAATACCAGCAAAATATCTATTTCAAAAATGGCTTTTAAGAAAATATTAACAATCAGTTTCTCTCAAATTTGCAGTTAAATCGAAGATTAATTCCAATACGTTTCGTAAGGTACGTAGCTTTTCTAGCTAATTTAGTGTACTTTTTAACGTATAAAATTTGAAATAAATTTATAAAAGTTCAAACAATGTATTCTTCTGTTTTAGCGATAAGTCCTGAATATATAACTTTTTCAATTTTGCACTGTAATTTTTCTTCTATTAGGGAAAAATGAAAGGTTTGGTTTGTACTGGTCATTTTCTGCACACTTTAGGCTAATTAGACCAGGACCTACAGCTTAACGTTCATTCCGAACCATTCAGAAACATCCATGCTACCGCCAGGATTCGAACCTGAGGTACCAAAGGCCAGGGCACTAGCCAATTGGCCATCAGGCCACGGGAAAATGAATGGATTTTTCTCTTTAAATTATAAATTTTTTCGGTATAAATTCTTTGATTTTTAATTATTTGCTTTAGTGTGAAATTATGAATAAGATTACCAATTTCCATACAAAAATATTCATAATTTATAGAGACTTGAGGGTTTAAATGTTTCAGTAAGTTCAGATTTCAACTTATTCTAAAAGTTCAACATAATTGGCAGTATTTTGTATGGGAATATGTTGCAGAGAATGTAATACGATCGCATCTTTTTGTAAAGCAATATGTTCGAAAGTTTATAAAAAATTTCTATTGAAATTGTATTTTATTGGATAATTAGAATTTTTAACGAGTTCTGGTTTAAATATTAACAAAGAATTCCGTTTCAAAAGATCGTTAACTAACAGTTCCCATTTGGCAGATATTTAAATATATCTGAAAAATATTGCGTCTTCTTGCAGGAAATCCATTTTTGGGGCATCTTTAAAAAAAAAAAAAATACTAATAATAATAATAAAACCCCTGCAAAATAATATTTATTTCAAAAATGACTTACAAGAAACTATCAAAATTCTATTTCTCGTAAATGGAAGAGTAATTTCAATAAGTGTTGCAAGGTGATTTTTAGGCTCAAATTTTTATTTTAAACTTATTTAAATAAAAGACACGAAAGAAAAAAAATTGATTTTGGAAATTGGCTGTTTGTGTGTTTTTATTCTTGCTAATTCTTTTATGTATAATCCTGTCAAAACATTCGTGAATTAATCTTTGAAATAACATCTTTATATCGAAAAATTTAGAATTCAACACTTTTGTATAATTACGATTAATATGTTCATGTCTGTGACGAGCAACATATATTGAAATGCTTTTAGAAAAACAATATTACATAAAAAAAAAAAGATTTCAATTTAAAACATATTTGTATCTTTGAACAATGCCTACTTCAAAACCACTATTTGTAACCAACTCAATTTAAAGTAAGTTTTCTCATCAGTTAAACCTATTTTGTAGAGTTGTATTATTCATTTCAAAGTAATTGTATCTCCATCATATTACAGAGTATCAAATTTATTCTATTTTAATTTTAAAATGTTTAATATATAATGCTTCTTATTCTATTTTCCATCAGCCCAAAATAACTTTTTACAGTAAGGATCCGCAACCTTTTTACATTTTAGAGCACATTCCAGAACAGTAGAAGCACATTAATTTTTTTTACGGTAAATTCATAGGTTGATTTTATTTTGCTAAGAGAAATAAAGTTATATAAATTTAGCACTAATTAATATCTAAACATTTTAATTAATAAATCTATCTAAATTAATCACATCAAATGTAATCTTCACGATATACAAGAAGATACAGGTGGGCTGAAACGTTTGTAGGCTAGCATAGAAAAATTCCTTTTTTTTTATAGAATTTGATTTCATTAATCAATATAGTTGCTTTCGAGGGCGATACAACGAATACAGCGGTCATACAATTTTCGATACCATTTTTTATAGTATGATTTGTCTTTAGCCTCAAAATAGGCTTCAGTTTCGGCGATTACCTCCTCCTCAATTCGAAGCCCAATTCATGCAATTTTGCCATCGTTTTCATTGATTTGTGAGGCGGTGCATTTTCTTGATGAAATAGCACTTTCTTCTTCTTCAAATGAGGCCGTTTTTATCGATTTCTTCTTTCAAACGCTCTGTAATAGTCGCTGTTTATGGTTTTTCCCTTTTAAGATAGTCAATGAATATTATACCATGTGTATCCCAAAATATTGATGCCATAACCTTGCCAGCCGACTTTTTGCGTCTTTCCACGCTTTGAGTCAGTTCATCACGTGCAGTCCACTCGGCTGACTGTCGATTGAACTCCGATGTGAAATGATGGAACCATGTTTCATCCATTGTCACATATCGACGCAAAATGCGGGTTACGATTGAACAGCTCCAAACACTGCTTAGAATCATCAATTCGTTGTTGTTTTTGGTCGATTGTGAGCTCGCGCGGCACCCACTTTGAACAGAGCTTTCGCATATCCAAATATTCATTCACGATATGTCCAACACGTTCCTTTGATATCTTTAGGGTCTCAGCTATCTCAATCAACTTCACTTTATGGTTATCAGAAATTATTTTGTGAACTTTTTTATGTTTTCGTCGGCAACAGCCTCTTTGGGGCGTCCACTGCGTGAATCGTCCTCGGTGCTCATGCCGCCTCGTTTAAATTTAGCAAACCACTTCTCTATGGTTGATTTTCCAGGTGCAAAGTCCGAATAATGTTTATCAAGCCAAGTCTTCTCTTCAATAGTATTTTTTTACGCCAAAAAGGCAATGCTTTATTAACACACGAAATTCCTTTTTATCCATTTTTTCAAACTAACAAAAGTTGCTTCACTAAAAATGCAATAACTCACATACTAGTAGTGCAACAGCTGTCACATTTATACATGTGTCTTTTGAAGGTTAGGGCTAACTAAAAAACATATGGATTTAATTCTAGTAGCTCCATCTATGTGTCAGTCTACAAACCTCTCAGCCCATCTGTTAGGTACAAACTAGTAATAAAATAGTCATTGATTTTAAAAATAGTCAACAGGAAAAACGTTAATATGGATTACGAACAGATTTTAAGCAATTGTACATCAGAAAATGCCAATCAATCAGAAAATCTTCTGATCATGCAATCTCTATGGTAGCACAATGACATGCTGTTAACAAAACACATACCCTAGGTCTAGTAGTATGAAGACATACAACATGGATTGCAGTTCCAGTTATGTTGGAGAAGAACTGCTTTTATCGTTCGGTTTTCTCATTTGGAGATGTTCCTCATTTACGACCTCAACCTGGCCCTTTTGGTGAATTTCCAGTCACCAAAAATGATCCCAGAAATCCCACTTTATGGTACTTCCATGGATCCCACAACTGTAAATTGCATATAACCAGCTTCTAAGCGACACATAATTCTCAAATTAATTTGGGTAAATGATTTCATTGTCACATCATCCTTATTGATAAAAAACATTTATTTTCAAATTTTTTTTTTATTTAGTAAACTCATTTTCCTTCACCATTGCTTACATGTTAAAATTCCTGCATTTTCCAACATTTAAAAACTTTAATTAAATTTTATTTTGCTATTAAAAATTCTGATTAAACTGTTTAACAGAACATTTACAATATCTTTTAATTTTTTTTTTTTTCAGCAGTGTATTTATCCGATTAATTACAAATTATGGAAAATGTTATATAATACTAGAAGACCCGGCCACGCATTGCTGTGGCTTTCTTGTATTTCGTTCAATTATTAGATACTATAATTGGTATTGTTAAGGAAGTAATTGGTAAAGAATGATGAAAAGATCAAATTAAGCTTCAACGAATAGAAAATGTTTAATTTTTATTAATTTAATGAATGAGGTAGATTTTTAATAATCATTACTTTCATTTAACTAAGAACTAAGCGATGAACACTTTCTTGTTAATCTGTCTTTCGTCAAAATAAATAAATTCGATGGTTTTCCAATACGTGAGCATGCAACATACAGCTGCCCATGGGAGAAACACGGATTCTCCAAGTCCAAGCCACAAATAGCCGTTGTCTGCCCTTGCGACTTATTTATTGTCATCGCAAAAGCCAAACGTATCGAAAATTGTAGACTTTTGAAAGGTATTGTAGATTCTGATGGTATCATAGGTAGGTACAGGACGACTTCGTCTTTAAACTTTCCAGTCAATATCGTTGCTTCAAGTACGTTTCCGGTAATTCTTCTGGTGACAAATCGTGTACCGTTGCATAATTTTGGTAGATTTAAGTTACGCAATAGAATGATCGGTAAACCAATTTTCAGACGAAGATTGTGTGACGGCATTCCTGGCATATCCAGAGAATTTAAAAATTCAATCAGAAAATTGACGATCTGGTTTTCATCAGCAATGGTGTCGATTGACTTAAAAGTCATCAGATTTTTTTTTTTTGTTGTTGTTTGTTCCAACGCAGCTGGCAACCACTCAGACAATTGCCTTTAATGCCTTAAGGCAAGCGCTGCACAAACGTTACTCGCTCAGCACTACCCAGGAGGTGCATGCAACTTGAAGATAGCCACGGACGCGGAGTAACAATACCCCCGCAACGCTCGACGATCCTGTTAGACCGGGACCTACGGTTTAAAGTGGATTCGAACCACTACAAACATTCATGTCACCGCCGGGACTCGAACCCGAAACCTGTGGTATCGAGCGCTAGCCACTCCGCCCCTAAAAGTCATTAGATTGCCTGTCAATAAATTTTGTATTTGACAGTTAATTTCATCAACATCAACATTTTTTGCTGCCAAAATTGCACGATTACTGAGCCAATTATGGTCTAAGTGATTATTAAGAATATCCGGAAATACACTCTCAATTAATTCATTTTTTGAATGAACAACAGAGCACAAATTGTCTGGCAATTGGATGCATTGCATATTTTGATGTAGTCTGATTGTACCGTTTCCAGTATCCAGTAATTGATTTGAAAATACTTGTTCCAATGGATCATTATGTAATTGTACTCGCATATTTATGGTCAATCGAAGTGTTTCAACGTTTTCCATAAAAATGATTGTTTCAAACATGCGTTAATCTCATCAGCAAACCTAGAGCCAGGAATGACAGGTAATGTGGCCAAAAACTGATACTGTTACAAAACATGACAACTCAAAATCAAATCAATATTTTTGAAATTTCTAAGTTTGTATTTTTTTGTACTAACATTTTACAGGGAATAGACCCCTGGTAAATTTATATCTTTATTATTTTTTGTGCTAGTTTAAATACTGTCGACACAAAATTTTTCAAAATTTGCATGTAACTCAAGCTTAACATTTAAAATAAAAAATATTTATGTAGATATAATCATTTCAGAGGTTTATTACCTGTAAATATTTATGAAAAACATAAATACATAGTTTTGTAGCATTTGGATCAAAATTACTTGTGTTATGGTGTTGCACATGAAAACAAAAAGCATAAAAATTCATTCTGAGAAAAAGCTAAAAACAACTTTTAATTAGAGATATTAATTTTAAAAATGTTGTAAATATATTAAAATGCCATTTAATTATCAAGTTCATAGTCTTATTTATTAAAAAATATATATGTATTTATTATATATATTTATTTCCCCCAAAGCTCTAAATATTTTCTGAGCTTTGTTTTGAAAAAGTTAAAATTTGCTCGACAAAATTTTTTTTTTTTACAACTTCCTCCTATTTGCAAAGGCTTTTTAATATGAAATGACCTGAATTTAAAATATCTAGCCTTTTTACAAGTCTTTTGATTAAATATATTCAAAACCTTTGAATTTCACATAAAAATATCAACTTTAACTATTTTTTATACAATTTATTCTTTAAAATATGGATAAACATTGCAAAAATGTGATATTGTTGCAAAACTTGATAATTCAAAAATAAATAAAACATGAATGGTTTTTCCTTTGCAAGTATTTTTATGCTGGGAATATCCTTATGTAGGTAATATACTGTTTTCAAATTTATATCTTAATTATTTATACATTTTTGTATGCTTAAAGTCTGTCGACACAAACTTTTTTTTTTACAAATTTACAAAAATTCTTAGTTTAAAAACTGAAATAAAACTAATTTATGAATTTAGGTTAATTTCCATGTTCTATTCCTTTCATACATTTAAAAGAAAACTTTTACATGAAATTTCAAAGCATTTAGAACAGAAATATTAGTATTATGGTGTTTTGAATAAATACAAAATGCATAAAAATTCAAATAAGAAATAATTAAAACCAACTTTTAAATGTAAATAAAAACAAACGCACATACATAAAAATGTTATTGAGCTTTAAATTCTCCTTTATTAATATAAACATATTTATTTGTTTTGTTTTCTTTAAATAACTTCCAATTTAAAAGTACCATTTATCAATTTTTCTTCGACAATATTTAAATCACTCAAATTTATAACTCAAATTCTTTGTTTTTCAAATAACAAAAGTTTTTAAAATAAAATGTCCTTGATTTTCAACTTGCAACTAATATAATACCTTTTATAAAATTTTAATGTTATCTTTATATCAAATAATTGCAGAATTTACTTCATTTTCACACTTTTCAAAAAAATCCTTAAAATTCATCATATTTCTTTAAAATTATATTGTCTGTATTATATTATCTTGCAGATCCCATTTCATTTTAGAATTCTTAATCAAATAAAACACATGTTGGCAAACTTTAAGCATAGAAAAGTTCAATGTTTTGATTCACAACTTTTCATTCCATATATTTTATTCAATTCAAATTCAAACTTAGAAAATAAAAAAAAAAAAAAAAGATAATCAAATCAGGTAATACTTACATACATTTGATTTATTTCGCATAGAAATAATATAAATTTCATACAATATAATTTTCACAAAATTTAAAGTAGAACATAAAACAATAATATTCAGAACATGAGAATTTTGCGGTCATGTAGTACAGGCATCGAGACACGGCGCCATCTAAAAATAGTCATTATATTGTTCGAAAAATGAAGTTATGAATTCCTCTAATTGCAGTATTGCAACCCTAAAGAAATTGGCGAAAATTCAGGTTTGTAAGATTGGCGCCTTCCTCAATGCTAGATTTTAACTGATTTTGCATTTAAATACAAAAAAAAATCTGAATAAAAACTATCCTATGTCTCAAGTTGGAACAAAACACAAATTTTTTTAAAAAAGTTAAAATCGGATGGTTAGTTTCGGAGTTCATCGCGAACAAACATCGTGACACGGGAATTATATATATTAGATTTTTTTAATTATCATGGTAGCACTGTAATAAGCACAAGTAAAATAGTCAATGGACGCAATGGGGTTCATTGACTATTTTACTAGAATAGGGTCCCTCTTTTAGGGACATAAACAGCAAATTTTTAAAATTTTCAAAAGTTTTTTAAATGGAAAGACTATTTGTAAGAGCTCAGCTTTATTTCTATATGAAGTTTATATATATATATACACACACACAGATAAAACAAAATTCTTTAAATGTGCAGTACAAAATGACAGATTGGTAATCTTAAAAATAATAAAGATAAAAGAATCTAGAAAAATTTTAGAACACAATTTTTGTGTTGCTTTTATGAGTCAAATTCTAAATCAATGTCATTAAAAATACTTACTATTTTGCTCAAAGACAATGAGATTGGTATTATCCTATCACATAAAACACAAACAAATGCACCACACACACACATAAAAAAAAAAAAAAAAAAAATCAGTTTAGTATGAAAATAACAATTTATTTCAATCATCTTCAATGTGTACATGTTAAACAAGAATGATGCTAAAAATGTATTTACAGAAGAATACACGATGTATAATAATAATAAAAAAAATGACACATGAATTCCATTAGAAGGCATATCGAGTTCTTATTTCTTCCAATTTCTTGGATACCTGCAAGGATTAAAATTTAATTTAATTTTAAGATTATTAATCAACACATTAAATTTTTCTTAATAATTTATTTGGGTACATTTATGCTCAACAACCTTTATCAGAAAGTTCTTGAAAAGGAAAGAATTTATTTATAATAATAATAGATAAAATATAAAGTAAGCTCATTTGATAAGTAACCATATATTTTTAACTTTCATTTTTCTTTTAAACATTTATTACTAAATCTTTAATGAATCATATAAAAATATTTAATACTACATTCAAACTACAACAAAAGTATAATATTTATCCAGAAATAAGTATCTTTTGAGTAATAATGATAATAAAAAAAAACATTTAGTTTGAATAACTAAGATATATAAGTAGGAAAAATATAAAAATACTTGTTATTAAATATGTAGATTCCTTTAATTTATTTTAAAAATGATAAAAGTTTTAAGAATACAAACAGACAGAATTAAATTCAATGAAAAACAAATTTTTCAGTTATTTGCAAACTTTTCAAGAAGACATTTTATACCATAAATAACTACTCTGAATAAATAGAAATATTTAAAATCAAAATGGCTACATACTTCACTTGAAGTTTTGTCGAAGTCACTAGCTATACTTTTTTGTTTGGCAGGATCTAAAGAGTTGAATTGTTCACACAAATCCCCATCAATCACATTCTGGAATAAAAAATACAAAATATTTAAACAGTAGAAAAGGTTTTCATAAAAATATTCACATATATTTTGAATACATGCATTAACATTAAATATATATATATATATCTATAAATTTCTAAAATTTTAAGAATTGCTTTTCCAGAATAACTGTTATAAAAAGACAGTTATTATTTACAGTGAAATGAATGTACCGACACTTCCTAAATTATTACTGTTAACCATGCAGAAAGTATTTAAAGTTAATACTTTTCTAAGAATTAAAATACAAATTCTGGATTTAGAAAAATGATATAAAAAAATTAGAGAAATATTTTCTGTAATAACCTAAAGGAAAAAAAAAAAAAAAAAATCAACCTACCTTAACAGCATAATAATATGACCGAAATGAGAGGTGATCTCGTCCACAAAGAGGTGGATTTTCAGATCGCATATGCATCTCTAGGTGCTGAAAGAAATCATGATCCTAGGGAAAAGAAAATATATATATTGTTAACATTTCAAATTGCACTCCAAAAAAACTATTTGTTAAGGGTTTTCTTGTTAGTTTTTTTAAAGGGGGAAAAAATTACAGAAGTTTAGTATAATTAATTTAATTTTAAGAAATGCTTTTCCAAAATAACTCTTATAAGGCAAGTTATTACATAACAAAAGTTACAGTGAAACGAATGTACTATCACTTCTTAAATTATCATTATTGTTTTTTACCTATGCTGGAATCTTTCAAAGAATTAAAATACAAATTCTGAATTAAAAAAAAAAAAATGATATAAAAATTGGTGAAATATTTTTACAATAACTTGGGGGAATAAAACCTGCCTGCTGCCTCAAATCTGAATTAACTAACTAATTCCCCGGCACTACAACTCAATGTTAACCACGGCCTCCCTAATAACCCTCCAAACGAGGGACTCCTTTCCTATTTTAGCACTTAGGTCTCCTAAAACAATTTTTACATCATGCTTTAGTCCCTTTAAATCCTCATAAAAAACATTCTTATACTCCTCCTCTGCATCGGTAAGAGCAAGTATACTGAACAAGGTTATGTTACAAAATTTTGCCCTCAGCCTTAATATACAATTTCTTTCACTTACTGCTCGAAAATCAATTATTTCCTTCTTTGCTACTTTTCTTATTATAAACTCAGTGCTATGAGTATTTGTACAAGAACTGGCACTGTTAAAAATACTGTAATTTCCAAAATCAGCAATATTGCTCTGCTTCCATCTGATCTCCTGAATTGCCAAAATGTACAATCTATATTTATCACATTATCTCTGCAGCTGTTTAACTGCACCAGATCGAAATAAACTCAACACACTACAAATTCCAACTCTTAATCATTGGTCCATTTCCATTATGACTGTCCAGCTTTTTGTCTAGTTGGTGGTTTCTTAAATGTTTTTTTACAAGGTTGGGTTGTTAGCCCAGCACTCAACCTCTGAGGAGGATACCCGGCTATACCTCTGGAAACTGGGTTACCATTTCGGTCACCATTTTCGACCTGTATGGACGATTCTTACCCCCCGGTATCACCACACGGAGCAGTTGCCCGAAATCAGTATTTGTTAAAAAGTATCCGTAAAAAGTTATTTGTCACAGTTTAAAAATAAACTACCAGAGGATTAAGTATATTATAAACTGTTGAGACAGGAACCTAGATGCCTAAATATCCTTTTCTTTTAATGTATAAAATAAAATTTCTATTTTCAAATTAAAAAAAAATCATTACTATTCCTTAAATTGAATATATATATATATACACACGATTCCTCATATCTACTTGAGAATTCACACAAATTTTATTATTTGAATCCATAACAAAATAGTCTCTTATCAGTTTGAATTTTAAGTTTATAAGTCTTATTTTTTCCCAAGCTCTAAAGAGAAATCAAAATAAAAATGTTTTATAAATAATTAATTAATACTTTTGTAAGAACACAAAAACATATATAGTAGTTCTATTATTATAATTGTCTGAAATCGATTGTGTTTTTGTTTAGTTATAAAATTCATTAAAAATCCTATAATTATTACCATCCCACCATATTTTTGCTTATTCTTCAGATATGGAAGCCATATTTACATTTTTCTATAAAATCAGTAATTCTTTTTAAGCAAAATTTTAAGGAATATATGTATCTTTAAAATTATGAGATATATAATAAAAGGAGGTCTAGATATACTTGTATGAAGAATCATTTTATGTTTGTTCTCACAATTAAAAGGGTTGATATACAACAGCTTTTGATATTTAACACAAAAATCAAAATCATTTTAAAATTGCAAAAAAGTAATCCATTTAGCACATTTATTGTATGAAATTTTAACCTAATTGTATTAAAATTGATTCGATTTATATTTTCATGTACTGGAATAATTAAGTTAAAATAGGACATTTATTTTTAACAAAAAGACCCCATCTCATTTAAATCAGCTTTTTTCACAAGCATACTCACTTCATGGTTAATGAACGGAACAAGAATTCCAATGGATCCTGATAAAGTAGTATAGACCAGGGATTCTGATCCTCCAGGTATGAGAGTTGCTTTTTGCAATGCGAGTACAACTTCTCCTACGTGAAAATTGGCAATGACATCAGCCTAAAAAGTATATATATATACATTTAAAAATAAGCATCTTTTAATAATAATAATAAAAAAATTTAATTATGTTCATTGATGTAAATTGAAAGACAAATTAATTTTCAAGCTATCTATAGTACTATGTATTTATGAATAACATACAATAAAATATAAATAATTATTTTCAAATGCTAATATTAAAAATATGTAACTCAAATCTTTTACAATACTTTTGCTTACAGGATTTATAATTTAAGTTAAAGTTAGCTATTTTCTATCCACTGTAGAAAAGAAATGACAAGAACAAATCATTCTAACATCTTAAAAACATGTATAATCTGGTTTTCATTTTTAAAATTGGAGAACAAGAGAGGCTGAGAAAATGCTTCATGAAGTATATACATAATATAAAAGTTTTCAAAACATTTTTTTTTTTATTAAAATGTAGATACTTATTTTTGATTAATTACATAATGGATTATTAGTTGTTCCATAAAAAAAACCCTTTAATAATCAAAAACAAGTATTAACAGACACTGTTTATTATTATTATTTTTAAAGAATCAGAAGCTGAAAAACAATGATATCTTTTTAAGAATGAAAGCATGCTTACCTTTTGAGATGATCCTCCCAACCAACCTCTGTCCCACAGAGCTTTTACACCAGTGGGATCTTCTTCCACTTCATCACTGATGGCTGTCGGTAGACGAATCTTAAAAAAAAAAAATCAATTTTTTTTCTTTCATAAAATTGTTTATGAGAAAATAAATAATTACATATTTTGGAAGAGAAAAAGTATAAGATGCAATTCCAAATCAAAGAAACAAAACTACTTACCACAGAAATGTTACCAAATTTGTCTGCGCCAGCAGCTGTGTTGGGGTCCAGCAGGCATGCACTTGTAATATGCCTTGGATTAGTATCGTCTGCAAATATAGCAAGTTGATTGTCTTGTCTTTTGTAACGCACATAAAAAAAACTGTCTTGGATGTCTCCTACAATAATGCGATTGCCTGCTGCATGTATTGACACAATCTGATTAGGAATATGCTGGAAGCAAAATGCTATGTTAATAGATCATAATAAGTAAAATACCAGACCTATATATATATATATACAACATAGCAAGAAAATTATACATCATATATGCAAAAATTATTTAAATAACAAATTTATACTCTATATTTGAAAAAAAAAAAAAAAGATAAAAAATACAGTATATTTTACAAAATAAAAATAATTTTTTTCCATAGTAATTATTCACCTTGTTGTCTTCGTTGTTATAGCAACATGCCATGATAAAAAGATAGTGATAATTCCTAATTTAATTTGAATCAATATTATAAATATTAAACAAAAATAATACTATTTGGTCAATAGTTTTATATACTTTATTTATTCACCAAATATGAACTATAACATGTGTAAAAATTTGATGATTTGGTTGCGAACAAGTGTGATCAACTTCAGGTTCATTTAGCATTTATCTCAGTTTATTCATTTCTTTTTTTCGTTTTCCTGGTTATATATTTTGTTTGGTTGTTGTTTCTTCTTTTAATTTAGTTCTCATTTCAGACAAGTGATCTGTATTTGTATTTATTTTCTATATTAATTATAAGTTTTTGTTAGTAAATTCATGCAAATCAGCAAGGCTACTACATACTATGGACGTATTTCGAGTTTGGATATGGCACATCGATTCAAACCTAATCTAATGGAATACACAACAGATGCTGATTTTAATTTCTTATCTCACCATGATATACTTACAAATTGCGTATCCATATTACGAGATACCGAAAGCACATCTCAGAATTCCTCAAAGATAACATGCCATCAAAGGTTACTACTATGATATATATTGAATGAATGTGTATTACTAGACAAGGTAAGTTAATCCTGTCCACTAAGCCATTAGTGGACAGGATTAAGTCACCTCTACTAGCCATTATGGGTGTTCCAATCACAGCATCTCTTTACCCGGAAAGATATTCCCTCGATTTCTACTTTCAATATTCTCAGAGATATATTACTTGAAGAACTCGCAAAAGAAATTGAGAACAACTTCTCAGTCACAGAACCTCGAGATTTACAGAAAAAGTGATTAACGCCTATCCTTTCCACACCAGTTTTAATCTAGGGTAATTAATTTTCCCAGAATAAGTCAGATTATGGCTACCACAAAAAAATTTCCATTATTTTATGATAAATCTCGTCAGTGTTGCACGTTTTTGTATATGCACCCAACCATGAATTATAAAAATTTGATTGCCTGTAAATTCGTCACATGTGTCAATTGCAGTGAAGCACACAAAGCCACTGACAGCAATTGTCCTACACGTAAAAAGCTGAAGATTATTTTCTAAAATTCAAAACTCTCAATCAACTTTCTTTTATTGAAATTTGGAGGTTATATCGCACTCCAAAGAAGAAGTCCTTCTTATCTAAATTAAAAATTGACACTACCTTATCTTCCAATTACAAAATTTTTTCAACAGCATGGCCATTGACACCCAGTAATTTGTCACAAAAATCTGTCAGGTACAGACCTCCATTTTACAAAAATTAATTAAAAAGCTCACAGAAAATATAACATCTTTCTAAGCATATATAATTTCATAATATAAGATATAATAGCATTACCCTAAGTCAAGGTTTCTTCTGGCAGTGATAATATTCCTGCAAAATTAATTAAAAATTATTTCTGGTCATTATCTCTAACAGCTGTCTGCTTCAAGTATTTAATTTGGCTCACCAACAATATTGAACAGGAATGGTTAACAACATAAATCATTTCCATTCTTAAACAAGTAAAGACAGCACTTTCCTCATCTCATATTGCCTTTTCTGTTTTAAACAAAATCTTTGAAAGCATTTTACTCAAGAGAATCATACATTTTACAGTTCTAGACAAATTCCATCCTTATTATTCTGGCTTTATTTTTTACAGGATTGGTACTCCTACACCACAAAATTGTCAAAGCAAAAAATGCTGAAAGATTTTTTTTTCTTCCTTAAATTAGATCTTTCTTCTACTTATGATTTGGTTTGGAGAGACAGACATATTTACAAAATCTTATAGGGCTCCACTGCAAAATTGATTTATAGTTTTATCAATAACAAGAATTGGTACGCTAAATGAAAAACACAGTATCGATGAAATTATTTCGTGATGTACAATAGGGGTGTTCTCAGTGCCTTTCTTTTCAATATCTATATGCGAGATATTTTTGATATTAACTCAGTTCATACAGGATATTTATTATATGCAGACAATATCTTCCTTTTTAGCAGTAATAAAAGTCTTAAAGAAGTTTTTCACAATCTTCAAATAGCCCTTTATAAAATCACTCACTGGTGCAAAACATGAAATTCATCCTTCAACCCAGGAAAATAGGAAGTGAATTTTTCCAATAAAAAACAATAGCTATCTTAACATTTACAAATTTAGAATATCCATATTCCTTGAAAATAACATAACTGCATTCTAAGCATCCTCTTCTCTCATAATCTCACTTTCAAACAATACTTTTTTTATTAAAGAAACCCGTTAAAAAAGTTGAATGCACTCAAAGCAATTGCAGCTAATTCCTGGGGTTGTCAGTCCTGGCATTTAATTTGAATTGCAAATTCCACATTCCAAAACTTATTCGAATATGGGGCTCTTATATTTATTTCCTTTAGCCATAGTGACTTCCAAATATTAAACACTTCATATCACCTTGCTTTATGTTTTGCGACAGGCCTTCTGAAATGAACTCAGACTCCCATTTTTAACAACGATCAATTTCTATTGTTTCAGAGGCAGAATATGTTGGCCCAGATATTTTTTTCTCAAACACATTTCTCAAGATTGAAACACCCAATTTCTCTTCAATCCTTTTCTTTTTAGACAACTTACACAAACAATTCCGATTAGACAAAACTTTTAAAATAGACTTCATCTTGATGATTTACCTTTTCAATACAAACACAGTTACTCCATCATGTCATCAAACATCTTTTTGAACATTACAAAAGTGAACACTAGGAAGACAGGATCATTTTAACCACTGATGTATCTAAAACATATTTTAAACATTCAATAACTGGCATCGATTGCATTTTCCCAGAGTTTTCTTCAAGACAGATTTCAAATTATAATAGCATTTTCACAGAAGCCCTTGCACTTCTTTTAAAAATTTTGTCTCAACTCAACTCAGCTCATAACTATATTATCCTAACAGACAGTTTTTCTGTTCTTTAGGCATTACAGAATTGCAACTTCTACCCCAATCGTGCCATCAAGCTACTTATTAATAACTCCCAAACATTTGCAATAGCACTTTATCCATCAAATTCATCTGGCCTCCAGGACAGTAGACAATGAACTGGTAGCTTTTCACAAACTATTCAGCAGACACAATTTTTTATTGGATATCTCCAGACCTTATAATTCAACAAACAAAAAAAACAAAAAAAAACAAAAAAAAAAACACAGGTAAGCAAAAATACACTTAAGAATTTATTCATCTGAATTAGTCTTAAACCTTCTCATAGACTTCTTACTACTAATCGAAAAAAGATGCTCTTTTTTTCAAGATTTCACACAAAAATATAACCTTCTAATGCTAAACTCTATAGACAAGGCCTGACTCCTCCTCCTATATGTCCATTCTGCACAACATTTGAACATTTGAACATTGAACACATTGGCAACAATGAACACATTTTTGTTTCAGTGCACAAAATGTGGAGGCCAAAAAACAAGCTACAAAGTGCTTTTGGACACAATGTTCTTTCTTATTCTTAGACATTTGATATGTCTGAGGATGAACATTATAAGACTGCAATAATGCTTCAAGTTCTAAGAAAAGTATTGTAACCTCGTAAGATATGGGAAACCCAACATTTTCTTTCTGGCGATTTTTACTTTTATTTTTAGTTATGGTTGCAGTTCACATTTTGTCATCGTTTCAGTGTTAAAATATTATGATCTATATTTCTTATGAAATACCATTTATCAAGTGTTTTATAGATTTAAGTTTAGAAGTTTATATAAGCTAATCCTTTTTTTTTTTAATCATCACATCAGAAAACCAGGTTTAAATTAAGCCTGTTTTATAAATGGAGATAAGTCGCTTAAAAAATAACAAACTATTACAGCAATCGAAACAATGCTAAACTGTCTAAAATATCAAGATAAGCCAGGTACACAGCCAGGATTTTCTTGTCTAGGAGAGGGATGGCACTTAACAATAAAATAAGGCATAACTGTTTAAGAAAGCCGATAGGTCACTTTAAACTATAAGTAATAGGAAAGGTATCATATTATTTATGAATATTTCCATATAGTTATTTTATTAATTTCGGGGGAAGGAATGTTTATTAGTTTTATTATTAGTTGTATTTATTAGTTCTCTGTACATGATTGAGAGGGATTAAGCAAAAGAAAGACTCATCATAATGCTTTCTCTGCCAAACTTGAGCAAAATAAATACACTTATTCTTTAAACAATTCTACATTTAGTTATAGGACAATTAGAGTGTGGATTCATTACACTACAGTTAAACTTTTATTTGGAGCATACACAAAGACTTTCTTGAAAAATTGAATTCAATGACATAGTAGTGTAAAGACAAATAATCCCATTATTAATAATCATAACTATGTATACCTCTATAAAATTTCTAAATACAACTAAACAATTCTTTTTATGTGTAGCTAATTGGTTTATATATATATTATTACATAAATGATAGAATACAATTGTTCAAGAGGTTTAGTTATTTTTATGCATGGTGGGAGTTAATTATTTTTTTTGTATTTGTTCAAAATAAAATAAATCTTCATTTAAATTTGCTTAAAATAAATCGTCATCCTATTATATTGTTTTATGAAAAAAAAAAAAATTTATATAAATGAAATAAATATACTTAAAACTGACAATTATTATAAGTAAAAAAAAAAAAAAAAAAAAAAAGACAGCTTTTAAAGAATTTGTAAGCCAATATATTTTTGAAATAATATTAGAAATGATTTTCCTCATATTACTTTAGTTACACATTTGAATAATTATGCACTAGCTGATTAACAGCAATCCTTACTTTATTTTCACACTTTTTCAGTAATTTCTTCTTGCCAATATCATATATTCTAAGCATGCTTCCAACTCCAATGAGCACCCTTCCTTGGAAAGGGCAAATAGCAGCTGGCATCTCCTCTACAGGAGTGACATGAACCAGTTCCAATTTTTTGCCTTCATTCAACACTTTGTAAGTGTGCACAAGTCCACCATTACACTGACGAACACCAAGTTGCAAGTCTTTCACCAATCCTATCAATAAGAACTGGTCATCTCCACAGCTGGCGAATTTCACAAGGGAGATACTAAAAGAGATGATATAACTCATTTATTGGATGTCAGTAAAGAATGAATAATAAAACAAATCTAAATAGTTAAATCTATTCGAATGCAAGAGAGTTAATGGTTAAAAAAATGAGATAGGTTAATATGATTTGAATTTTCACGGTACACAAATATTAGAATTGGAAATTTTGATTAAAAACTACCAATCATTTTAGGAGCATAACTTTAAAATAAATAAAAATTAAATATTCATTCTATCCATTAGATCAATATATTTTATTAATAAATATTTAAATAATTAAAACCTATATGTGAATATTAAAGTATAAAATTTCATTCTTTTTTTGAACCAAAACTGAAGATGATCCTATTTATATTACTTAAAAAATATCACATAATAAATTTGAAACAGGGAATTAATGGCTTATTAGTTTTTTATTCCTATAACACTATATAATATGAAATTTGATAAAACTTATATTAAATTATAAAAATTACTCTAATAAGTAATTATAAAAATAAATACAAATATATCAATAAATTGACTTTTCTATCACAGTTTATTAATTATTATACAATTATACCAAAAAATATTATTCAGTACCTAAAAGCAGACTCATTTTGTTCCAGAGGCACTTTAAAGATGGTTTTCCCTTCAATTGGGTCAAGAATTCGAATGACAGATGCCCACATGCCAGAACCTCCTTTAGGGGAACCAAACACATTTTCTGCCAGATTTTCACTCAAAAATTGTGCAGCCATATCAGCTGCTAACTCTTGTTCTTCCTCGCCAGCAGCTTCCACCATTTCCTTAAAATAATAATAATTATTGTTAATGACAATATATAAAAGCAAGCATATGAATTTTATAAACAAATAAGTGAGAAGTAAAATAAAGCTCAATTCATGTTACTTAAAATACTTGCTTAAATTCTAAAGGCAGTAATTTATCTTTAATAAACATGTTTACATAGTTTACTTCCATCTATTCAGAATACAAAACAGGAGAGAAATATTCAGCGTGAAGTTGATGAAATTACAATTTAAATACATAATTATTTTAAAAAACAATACAAAAATTATAATAAATACTTTTTTTTTTGAAATTTAGCAAAACATATTAAAATTAATTTGCTTAAATAAAAAAAAATTGCTATTTAAATTTTAATGGTAAATTTGTCAGAGAAAACATTTATTTGAGGTAAGTGATATCTTTATCTTATTTAACATTCAGTCTAAGGAATAGCATAAATACTATACAGTTATATTGTGGATAAATTCATTTTAAAATTGTATTTATATCTTTGAAAAATTTATGTTGTATATGAAGCTCATATAAGATTTATAATCAAATTGTAAAATAAAATTTCCCGAATTACGATATCTTTTTCCCCAACAAGATGAAATAGTTTTGTTTGCTGAGCAAAATAAAAACTCCCTTCCTAAATTGATAGAAGTCACAATACATAAACAATGTCAACATAAGAAAGATCCATGAAAACACATCATAGAAAATTTCTGTTAAAAAAAAAAAAAAAAAAAAAACTTTTGAAAAGATAAAATAATTTTCAAAACAGAACAATTTTGTATGAAAAGTAAAATTTCCTTTTTCTTAAGTTTGAACTTTCAGATAAATAATCATATATCAGCAATGTATTCAAGAAAACTTAGGTTTCTTTGGTTTTTAATGATGCTTGATTAATTCTTAGAAATATTACTAAAGAAAATGAACATATATAATTTTATAAGAATATAATTTAATAAAAAAATAATAAATTTAGTTTTTTACACAATTCACATCTTTGCATAATTGCCTCCTTTATAATTCAAGATTTGTACGGATTCTAGGTTCATTAAATTGTTTATGTGACAATATCCAAGAATAATGGGCAATAAACAGTTAAAATTGGCTTACCAACATGCTTTGAAAGAAAATTAGCTTACAATATTTTCATTGATAAATTAAGAATTTTTTTTTTAATATTTTTAAAATTTAATACGATTTTAATTCAATATTTTCTATACTTACGCTTACAATCTACACAATTTTCATTATGATCAAAATCATTGATACTTTACCTCTGCCATTTGTCTTTTCCTGATTTCTTTTGTTTGTTCAGTATAAGCATTATGGTCAGTTTCAATCATAATAAGGTTATTACTCTCAGGGTGAATGATAAACTTTCTAGGAGTGTATTCTAAATTAGTTGCAACCTGGTTGAAAACAGCACCTAGTTTTTCCAATGCCAAAATTCTGAAAATGAAAGAAAAAAGATATTACCCAAATCAAACTGAACTTTCATATTTAAAAAAAAAAAAAAAAAACATTAAATCAAATGAATTTGGTGAAAATAAGAAAATTTTTGTGAGAAAAAAACCTTTGCAAAACAAGCGTAAATAATTTGATTAGCAATATTTAAATGCATGCAAATAATTTTTTTAGAAGAAATTACTATCATAACTCAAAAGTATAATTAGTCCTGCATTAATTTATGCATAAAAAATAACCAAGTATTACTTTTCTTTTTCTTAATATATGAAATTTTTAATTGATTTAGAAATCATGCTTCAAGTATTTAAAATAAATATAAACTTACATTTAAATAAAACAAAGAGAATCATTGACCTAGAGATTGGATAAATAATAAATAAATTGTGCAAGTTTTTATAGATATTCGGTTGTCATTCATATAAGAAAGATTTTATATCTTATTCAATTCACAGAATTAGAGTCAAATCAGTTAAAAGAATCATTAATAAAAAGAAAAAGGAATCACTAAATAGAAGAATGGACAATTATGAGTATTTAGACCTAACAATGAGAAATTAAGAAAATATTTTTGTACAATATAATAAAATGTTTTTAAAAATTATTTAACAAATAATTGATGAATTAATGCAAAACATAACATTATGACACAAGATTTTAATTATATGAGTTTGCTACCAGATTAAAATAAAAAAATCAAAATACTTACCTAAGTGTATGAAGTGAGATGGCTACAATACCCTCTGGACACTGTTCGGAGGAGAAACCAGATGCATATTCTAGGGTTTCATAAGATAATGGAGTCAAATGAAATCTATTTTGATAATAATAGCTAAGCCAAGAACGACTTGAAATGGCTACCACCTGAAAGTAGTGAGATGAATTCAGAGGAGCAACTAGTAAATAATTGTGAATGATTTAAAATCTTATAAAAAAAGCACTTACTGCATCATTGCCCTGCATTCGGACTTTAAATAACTGGACTGGTTTAGAACCTAAATAACGAGATCTAGTGTCAGTCAAATCTCCAGAAACCTGATCTAATACAGTTCTCAACAAACCACCATTCTAAAAGACAAATAAGAAATTTATTGTTTTTATAGCACCTTTCACTACCACCAATTTGTTAAAAAACATGGATAAATTAAGAAATAAAAACATTACTAATTTATTTACATTATTAATTTGAATATTAAAAGTTTTCTGTTTTAAGACCAAAACTGTAATTAAATGTAAAAAATGAAATAGACACTATAAAGTACATAAAAAAATTATCTAAAGGAAAATAAACATTATGAATTTCATTCACTCGTTGCTGGCAGCAATGTCTTTTACCATTTATTCAATATTTCAGTGATTAACTAAAGGATCACATAACATACATGGAAATCTTTTAAAAGAAAACTCCTCAAGCTGTAACTTTTCTAAACATTTGAATTGTTTCCAGCAATTGGTTTAAAAAGTATAATTGATAGCTTTTCTTTTATCAATTTTAATTACTTGTCCTGAATACCAACATTTATCACACAGAAGCAGAATTCAATGCCCTTGCCACCAAAATTTTCCTTATTTTGAAAAGGATACAGAGAAATTTTTTTTTTTAGAAATCTTCAGAAAATATTTTAAGACATAAATGGCAAGTAAAGCAATAGATATGTTACTTAATATGATACTATTCAATATTTTGTGAAATTAAATATGTAAAAATTATCTATTTTGCTAGATCTGTAGCTATTTAATTTGTATTGTGGAACACTTTTCAAGTTGATGATTCTGACAAAGCATCATTAGATTACTTCAATGATTGTTTAGTTTTTATCTTTTTGTGTCTTTTCTGAGTTAATAGAGGAATAATCACATTTGATACATATTTCAGGAAGCTTCAACAAATTGTCAATTTAAACTACAGATTCAATATTCATATAAAATAAATATAATGGAAGAAGATGTTTGATGTACTGTCTCTAAAATATATGGCAAAAATGTAAAGGCATGTAGAGGGAACTAAAACAAGCATATTTTGTAATGAAATGTATGAGCAGAAATGGTATGTGTAGGTGCTAGCACGAACACACACACAAAGATATGAAAAAAGACTGGTAAGTGAGAAAGACAGTAATTAAAGATTCATAATGATTGGCTGACACTGGGTAAAATGCCATATACATATGGCATTGTTCCAACATTTTTTCATCTGTATGCACATAAATGTGACTCCATAAGAATGGAGCCCTAGTTTATTTCAGGAGGAATGTCAGAAATTACATCAGCCCACATTGAATTGGATGGAGTGGACTCATTTCCTTTGTCACAGCAATAATCAGATTTGACATGTATATGTTCTTCTGCAAGAACCTTAAGAGCATGTTGTACCACTGAGTGAGTTTGATAAAGATCTAGTAGTAGACTGTCAGTTGATGCTGAAAATGAGCATTATAAGTTTGATATTTTTTTCTAATGTAAGCCAGATTCATGTACTACTGCTTTGAATCTTAAATTACTGTTGATGGTCACTCATTCTATACCTAATTTAAAAAAAAGTTTAATCATTAATCTTTTCACAAAATATATCTTTCTCACTTACCTGTTTATATCTTCCTTGCATGCTAATACTTACATACACCATTTCCATGCACATAATCTGTTTATTTTGATCCTCTCGTTTTTTCTTTACATTTTTGCCAAATAGTTTAGAAACATTCTGATATGACTGCATTTTTATTAATATAAATACGAATTTAGAAGCAGATGGCTGGTTTTTGCTTTGATGAATGTTTCAAAGAAATATTTTTAGACTTTTCATGTATACTTAATATAAAGAGAAATTATCTGTCAGACAATCCAAATAGTATAATAGTCAGAATCATCACAGAGACTATTAATATCTCAAGCAAGCTATTATATATAACTCTAATTAGTATATAATCTATTATTGAACGATGAGTAAGATAATCCAACTGAAAAATTATTTGACTATTGCAAAATATGCATAATGAAATTTAATAGAAAAGTGTAAATATTTTACCTGTAAACCTATATTAAGATACAAAGTACCAGAGCTGTCAGAACCTTCTCCTCCACCCATTTCTACAATGGCTAAAGATTCTGGTGTATTAGGGAGGGACTGCATACTAAGAGGTGACAGACAATCCTGAAATATATCAAATATTAAAAGATATACAATAAAATTTTAAAAAATGTGTTAATTTTAATAAGACAAGTAACATACTTGCCAA
The DNA here is from genome assembly GCA_021605095.1 of Caerostris extrusa. NCBI lineage: Eukaryota > Metazoa > Arthropoda > Arachnida > Araneae > Araneidae > Caerostris > Caerostris extrusa. The sequence continues at coordinate 93,835 of BPLR01009693.1, read as the reverse complement.
CATTTCAATTCTGAATATCCTAAAAATTTTTCAGGATTCTTACTTTAATGCAATAAATATGCACTTAAGAAATTCACCCAAAATTTCATGGTGAACTACATTATTTGTTTATCAAACAAAAGTTAATGATAAATATTAATTACAAGATAAATAATTTTAGCATTCAAGTACCATGTTTAAAGGAAACAGATGTTTTTCTCCTTGGATAGTACTATCACCAAAAGATCATAATAAAGTTTTAATTTTATGGAGATTAAAAGCTGAAACTGTTTTATTTTGGATCACTTTTCAATATTTGCAAAAGAGTACTACCCTGTTGCAATACACAATTCGACACAACAGATACTTTCTAAATGATTTAAACTGATAACTTGTCTTTCTAAGATGTGTATAAATTACATTGAATATGAAATGGAAATTATCTAAAGATTATCATTGATGTTTAATGCTATATCATCTATAATTTTTTAAACTTTATAGTACATTAGATTTTAATTTGAAATACTTATTATATTCTTGCATTTTTAATATTACTATTTTTGATCAGTTTCTCTTAAATTGAAATAAAACAAAAAAATAAATAAGTAAAAGGAATCATGAAAAATATCAAAGAAAACAAACAAACTGCAACTTACAGCAGGATCTAGAGATATGATGCGCACTGTGCTGTCCATTAGACCTACAGCTAAGAAACGCGATCTTTGCTCTCCACTGGGTACACTTGCAAGAGCCATACAGATAACTTCAGAATTCATTTCTTTACGATCTTTATACTCATTCAGTTGGCCTGACTAAGTAATGAAAATAAAAATAACTTATTATAATTATGTAATATTTCAGTAAACTTCAATTAAAAATGAAATTAATAAAATTTTAATTTATAATGAATATAATTAATTATTATTCTAAAAAAATTTATAAATCATCTTATAACATATTCTATATGAAGGTGCATATTCTAGTATATATGATCACAATATATTAGAATAATTTATATTAATGATTTTGGTAAAACTATAAACAGATTTATCAGAAACTTAATAGCAATTTGAAGTTCACAAGATTTTAAAAATAAAATAAAAACTATGGCATTTTTATAGATGACATTAAATCTCAAAATAACATTAATATAATATCAATATTTCTTTTTTGCCTTGCTGCTATATATATATTAAATGTCAATAATCATTTTAGACTGTAATGTTTAATAAAAATAAAAAGTAAATCAAAGAAACAAACTTCAAATACAAAATTTTAAAAAGGCATCCCATTCAAACCATTATTTTTTAAAAATAGAAATGAAGAGTAGTAAGATAATTTAGGATTTAAACTTTGCATTTATTAAAAATTCAAAATTTATTCAGAAATCAAATTAAAAAAAACAGCACAAAACATAAATATATACATTTTTTAATTAAATAAGAAAACTTAAATTTTTTTAGAATGTATAAATACTTACAGGATCCATTTCAAAGTACACCAATTCACCACCAGTTAAAGCGATAACAACTTGTCTCTGATTTACAGCACACTTTATTATTGTTTTCTTGCCAGAAGTACGCCATTCATTAACTCTTTTATCGGTACGAATGTGACGGATTCCATCAGGATAGATCTATTTAGAAGAGAAACATTTATTTTACAATTATTAAAAAATAGTTATCAACCTTTAAAGGGGTTCTTTTGAATTTTAAAATCAATTCAAGGAATTCTTATTGTTATGAATAAATTAATAATTTTTAAAATTTTCTAATTGTTGATAAAAAGAATATTCCTATGAACAAAAGACTACATTATTATTAATTCAATAATAACAAAAGGAGTCTGTTTTCCAATAAAACACAAAAAATTTGGAGAAACTATATTTTAAAAAAATATCAAATATATGCATAACTAACAAAGATAAAAAAAAAAAAATATCTTAAATATCTTAGTTCAATTATAATGAAAACCTATTAAATGAAATTCAATATTTAAATATTTACTTTTTATCTAAGGATATTTATTTAAATAATTTAATTTAAAACCTAGAAATGGAAACACTGTGTATCATTAAAAATCTTGTAATAAAATATAAATATGAATAGAAAAGTGACCTTTTCCACATTTCTTAAAATTCTAATTTTAAGTGTCCTTAAAAAAAAAAAAAAAAAAAAAAAAAAAAAAATCTGAGTAGTAATGTAATGTACCTCCTATAATCAAATAACAGAATAGTTTGCAAAATCCTGAAATCAAAACAAATTTTATTAAGCTACTACTATTAAATTCAAGCGAATCACCTGAACCAAGGCATTGTCTCCAATTTGTGCACAGGCCAGAGTAGGGGTGGTTCCTAAGAACCCAGAATCTGTTACTTCTTCAACAGTTTCACCAATAGACAAAACTAAGGTAGCATTAACGAAAGACACAATGATGAAAGCATCAAATTCCTCTGCAACGAAAAAATTAAATTATATTAGCTGTATTTACTTTAAATAATTTGTTAGATGGAAACATCATACATTCAATAATAGTGGGCATAACTAGAATTCTGAAATTTCTTTATTGGTTCTATTTTATGATTTCCTAGCAATTTAAACATACTACTATGTTTCTATGTAGTTTTCAAAATGCTTTAAAAAAATAACATAATAAAAATAGAACAAAATAAAAATAATGATTTGTTGTATTTATCATACACCTGATGTTTAATATTCTGCAATCTTAAATTTGATTACATGACTCCCAAATCAGTTCATAAAACACACTGTATTTTATACCATATTATATTAATTAAAAAGCAAAATACTTACCATCTGAATTTCTCTTTACAGTCCATACTGCATTAGGGTTACCTGGAAGTTCTGAAACAGCCATTTCAGCAACCTGAATAAATAAAAATATATAAAATATTCTTAGAATCACATTATAAAGGAAAACCCATCAACAATATTATTTTCTATTATTAATTTAAAAATATTGAAAATTATTTCTTTTCCCTTTCTTTTAAAAACAATTCTAGTTAAGAAAAATAAAAAGTTTTATAATTTTAAGACATCTTTATTAATGTAAATAAACTTCTGCATTTTGTAATTCAACATATAAAGAGTGTAAAAACTACAATAAGCTTTATAACACTATTCAATACTTAATTAAATAGTTTTAAAATTAATATTTTTTAATGGCTTAATACTGAAATTTTATTTAAATTAAAATATTCAACATATAATAAAAAAATCAATATATAAATAAAGAATGATAAACTGATAATAAAAAACAATTTTTTTTTTTTTTTCACATTTAAAAGAGAAGGGGAAAAAATGCATTGATTAAAACATAAATTTATTTTACTTAAATATTATTCTTTAAATTTAATAATCATTTTTTTAACACTTCTTCTGTTTATACATAACAAAAAGCTTCCTTAATTAAACTAAAACTTTGAGCTTGACAGGATGTATCTTACTTCCAATCCATGTCTGAGAACTCTAAGAGTGGATCTTGGTCCTCTACCACAAGCTGCATATAACTGTGGTGTGTCTTCATTAGCTAAATCAGCAATTTGGCAGTGCATGATAGGAGACAGACTCTCTAGTTCATCTACAAGCACCAAATTTTTTAGTGCTCTAGGACCAAAGAAGAAAGTGTCTCCTTCTTCAAGAGGAATGGCACTGCTGAATTCAGGTTCTTCGTCATCATCACCTAAGTGAGCTATCTGATATAGGTAGCTTAAAGAAGATAAATCAGTTATCATTAAACATATTTTTTTAACCATTACAAATAAGAAAATTAGTACAAAATACTTATTTTAATTTCTTGCAATTATAGAACAATCTGTTGAAGTATAAAGTGTATTCAAGATAAAGGATCTGACAATATAAATTCATAAAATTATTAATATGCCCAGATACCATTCCTTAAAAAAACTAAAATTTTAAGTCAGGAAATACATTAGGATAATAGAAACTTGTTAACACTATGTTTAGGTAACTATAAACTGAACACAATGCATGGGAAAAGATTAACTATTAGATGATGACTAGTATCCAAAATCCATTTTTCTCTCCGTACTGGATGGGAGGAAAACAACAGTTATTTGCTGCTTTAAATCAATTTTCAGTAATATCGAACACTTTGCTAAATTAGAAAAGAATTTAAGGAAGCTTACAAAACCAATTATAAAAAAGTATATTTATTCATCTATTTACATAATTTTATTAATCACTATCTAATTATAAATATAATTAAAGAAATGAACACTTTTTTTTTGCATGCTTTCTTCAATTTTACAATTTAAAATAATTTTTTTAGAAAAACTACATAAAATGCTGAGTTTTTTATCTTTAATGTATTTCAGTTATAGTTTTGCTTGAAATATAGAAAGGAATCAAAAATGAATGCACAACTTGAGATAAACTAAACAAATAAATTACTTTTCAATAAATAGTCTAGAAATATAGACTTAACTAAGAAATGAAAAAAGTAAGTATAGAATGGGAGAAGAGAAAGATTCCACATAAACAAAAAACAATCAGTAAATACAATGACTAATTATAAAATTTGCTAGCAACATTAAAAAAAATAAGACGACTCACTGGTTGCCAAATTCTGAGGCCACAAATAAGAAACCTGTTTTAAGGACACACAGGGAAGACGCTACTGGAACAGTATCAAAATACTTCAGCTTGATTTCAGTAACCTAATAAATACATTAAGATATATAAATATATTAAGCAATATATTTACAAAATGTGTTCATTAATTTCAGGAAATACAAATTATTTTTTAAAATAAATTTGGTTTCTATACAGTTGTATATTCAAGAACTGATGTTATTAAAAATAATGAATTGTTTAGTGTGCAATTTATTTTGCAGTAAAATTAATAATCTTTTTAAATTCATATTGAAAAGTTTTTATTATGACCAATCATATTCAATTTGTTAAAAAGAAATTTGACTGTATAGTACAGGAAGCTAATGATATGACTGTCAACCTTTCATTTTTAAAATGAGTACCATTTTCAACAAAATAATGATGAAATATAGAATTCAATAAATTAATATAATAGTTATAACAAGTTAAATACTTGGCATATTTATAAACTGTGATAGGACATACAAATAGCACTTTTCTAGGCCTATTATTAAAATAGATTCTTAATGAACATTTAAATTGTTTGATAATTGCTATTTATTTAATTGCTTTTGCATGATTAAATTATAGATGCATATTGCAGTGAATATTCTGAAAATGAGATTGCTCCAACCACTTAAAGGAATGTGCATTTAGGGTTATTAATATGCATGTATAAAAATTTCATATATTCAAAACCATATTTGTTTCATCAATCCTTTATTTAATCAACCAATATATGGATTTTGATTAAAAATTTCTAAAATCTTTTCTAAAAACAACTCTTGCTAATATAAAAATTATAAGAAAAGAAACTAAATCAAAATGCATATAATTTAATTATTTAAGTCCCGTATATTGAATTAGAAAATTCAATTTTCTGCAAATGAAAAAAAATTAAAGTATACATAAAAGTAACATTTATCTTTGTAAGACTTTTGATAAATAGATTCTATGCTACAATTCAAATTGAAGCTGCTTACTGTATAGTATTCATGCACATAATTCAACCGCACATTAAATAATTAAGGAATGTTAAATTTAATGGCTAAAATTAACAGTTTTTTCCATTTCTACAATGCTAATTTTTTATACTTAAAGGCACTCAGGGACAAATTTTTATTGCTAAATTCTGCTGCAGCACTTGTTAAACTGACTTGAAAGGACAATGCCATCTATCATTACAGTTGATTGTTCTACTACACATAAAATCAAAGATGTTTTTATTTCTTATATTTTCAAAAAAAATGCTTAATTTTTGACATTTGTTAAATTGAAAATTTTTACTAGTTCGCAATTATGTATTGACATATGTCTTATTAGAAATATGAAATTTATTGAAAAACACAATTAAGAATTTTTTAATTCATATGATGGAGAAATAAAAACGAAACTCCAGATTAAAATAAGTAATAAAGATTATTTTACAATAGAAAATTGAAATCAATTATAATATATATATATATACATATATAACAGCCACATCTTTTATTTTCCACCTAATTTTTAAAAGTAATTAAGTTAAAACAATATCATTATTTAGGTATTTCACACACAAGATAATAGAAGATTGAAAATTACATAGCATAATGACATTTATAAAATAAACTTACCACATCATCATCTATCTCAAGAGTTATTTTAAAAATATCTCCTTGTTCAGTTTGTGCAAGGAAAAAGAACATTGTCTGGAAATAAGAACAAACATGCAATTATATTAAATACAAAGGAAAAGAGGAAAATTAGATTGTCATTTATATCAAATATATTAATATTGTTAAGATGTTTAAAAATGGAATCACATAAAACACCTAATTAAATTACACGAATAAAAATAAAATACAATTTCAATTTGTTGTTAAAAGAGTAAATAAAAAATCTGCAACAAATATAATGAATGAAAAATGTAGAAGAAAAATTTATACAAAAACTTCTTATTTTAAATAAAATATGTTTGATTGCTTCTGTTTAGTTTATTATGTACTATATTAATCTAATAGATTATACAATATTTATAATTATTTAAAAGATATGTGGCATGATTATGTGTAGAAATTCATATTGGATTCTATGTTTACTGACAAGAAAGAACACGAGAAAATAGTTTATACTATTTTAAAAGAAAAACTTACTGCATTCATAATAATCTCAATATTAATTCTTTCTACATTAAAAATGTCAAATTAATCACATTTTTTTAAAAATAATTTGAATTTTTAACACCAAAGTTTACTGGAAAATATGAAAATCACACATATAAAAAATACATATAATTTAATTAATTTTATTATGAAATATAATATATCAATTATCAATATACAAGTACCATGGTCTACTAATATTGTATTAATATAAATCTTACTTTTGTTTTATGAGTTGCACTGCATACAAAAATCATTCCTCTCTCAGGATCATCTAAATCATTCTATAAAGAAGGGAAAAAAAAAAAAAAAAAAAAAAAAAAAAAAAAAAAAATTATAAATATCAAATTTTTTATTACTGATATTTCTTTTTACATGATTTAAATTTTTGAAATTGAAAATGAAGGTTTTAGATTTGTAACGAGTCATAAATTATTATTATTTTTTTTTTTTAAATTAATATATATATATATATATATATAATTTGCTGCACAGCATTTCATTTTTAAATAATATTTATTGTACTGTTAATAAGGAGTAGCTTAATTTTTTTTCAGTTAACGAGTATGTATGAAATCAAATTCATTTTAAAATTTAATTTAACTTGAGAAACAAAAAATTATGATCTGATTTTAAAGACTTGTGAATTTTTATTAATCGATGAAAAATGTAAAAGTATAGAATGAATTTTATATTTAAAAATATTTGGAAGAGAGTAGATAATAGAAAATATATCTATAATATTAGCTGTGCTATTATTATTTATATCAACAGAATGGAAATTCTTGTAGTGAAGTAACTGTGTTTGCTCAAAATAATATTGCTGGAAGTCCTATTGATTTAAAAACTTTTGAATTTGTACAATTAGACCAGAGGATTTATAAGACTAAATTCAGCACTTGGTATATTTTCCAATTCTATTGGAAAACAATGGTAAAACTTAAATTTTTAAAAAGATTTCAATTAATTTTCTTATGAAACCTTTAACTGTTTATGATTTTAAAGCATTATTTTTTGTTTTGATCACTTATAAATTTTTCAGATAGTCTTCAGTGCATCAAAATTCATTCAAAAATATCTAATGATTCTAATTTAAAATGAATAGTAATTCTCTTTAAATTATTATTTATGAACATTTAGAAAATAGGTTAAAATATATCTATCAAAAACTATGTAATGATTATCATACTCCTACTGAATTGAAAAAAAAAAATGTTTCACCTATTCTTTTTAAAAAAAAAAAAAAAAAAGTACTAAATATGCAAAAATATTAATTCGATAAGTTCTTTTTCTTTTCAATAACCAATATAATTTTTAAGAATAGCAAAGCATTATTAGCATACCCTACGTCTAGGAATAGGGCAACGAATATCTGGATGCAGATCTCCAACACTTTTGTAAGTAATATAATTTTCTGAACAGATAAGAACACCACTGGGTCCATCGCTTCCTCCGGGAACTGAAAAGAAAATTATACAATATAGGATTATTATTAAAAGATTAATCACTTAAAAGAAACAAATACAATGAATGTATTTTTTCAGGATGGAGATAGATAAAGATATACAATAGGAATAACTTATGAAATCTCTTTTTATGAATCAGAGACATTCAAATTACAAATTAGTTCCTCAATATAAAATTATTAAAATTAGTATGTTGATATAAACATTCATAAGTTATTTCAAATACAGAAATATCTACAAAGAAAAAAATATATTAATTTTTTTATTTGGTTTATTTCATTTATTTTAAAAAAAAATTATTTGTTGAAGATGAAAATGCTTACTAGTGTTGTGCTGCAAAAAAAAAAAAAAAAGACCCTAAGGAAACATACATCAAGATAAATTTAGAGATCCTTTAATGCTATCTATATTTTTTAGATTAGATTTAATGTGTGAAAAATATAAAAAAAAAAATTAAAAACATAATGTTGCACTGAAATGAAAAAATATATAACAAAAAGCTTATTACATACTTATTCCTTAAAGTTTATCTTTTTTAAGTCAAAATATAAAATTAAAATTTCTTTTGATAACAAAGGAAATACATAAAAGCAACAATATAATTATTTTTGTAGATTATGCAATAAGTTTGTTATTTTTTCAATTAAAAAAATGTTCTATTTCTTTTTTGGAAAATATTATGGATTATTTTCTTACAATAAATAAAAAGTTTTTTTTTAATCATATAAAATTGAAAAGTAATAAAAGCATATAATATATATATATATATATATATATATATATATATATATATAAAATATATATATATATTACAATTTTCTGTAATAATTACAGAGAATCTGTAGTATTTGGAATATCTGGATTCATACATGTACAATAATTAATCAAAACCAATAATAATAATTGATACATAAATATATAAAATAGATCTAACTGTAGTAATGAGCATAGATTATAAACTAATATTTAAATAATACAAAGTAGAGAATAGTGATGTGAAAAAACATGATCATCATTACACATCAAAAATTAAGTCATAACACAATTATTGATTGATTTATATCTATATTGTTGAGTTAAGTACCTGATATTAGGAAATTGCCATGCTCTTCTAAAGGTTCTGTATGCTTGCTTATAACATTATTTAAACCCAAGTCCAACTCATAAAAAGTAAGGGTCTGTTGGGTATTCACAGCTGCTTCACCAGTAGGATCATTATCAGCTTCCTGAAGTAAGTATAAATACATGAAGAATTTCAGGTAAAAAAAAAAAGTCAAAACATAAATTGATGGTTTTCAATTTCAAATTATGTGATTCTTTAAAATTTTAGGAAAATTACAAAACAATATAACAGTAACTATAGCAGCAATTTAATTTTAAAAACTTACTTTTATTTAAATGCAGTTCTTTTTCTTTTGCAAATATTTATCTATTTTAGTAAAACTTAATATATAACTATAACCCTTAAGGATTAAATGATTTTAAAATCATTTTGTCTACTAATTGAGAATACAGTAAAAATAATAGTTTCAAATTATAGCAACCAAGTTTTTAGATCTAAAAAATTTAGAATACTTTTAAAAACAGAAATCCTGGTAAAGATACTTTGATTAAAATATTAATTAAATATAAATTCCCATTTCATTATACAAAACAAAATACTATATACTAAATATTTATTCTTTCAAATTGTTTAAAAATGATCCAATAAATAAATGCTACAATTGATATTTCTGTAATTTTGTCAGACAATATTTTCGCATATATATTTACATACAGACATTTTAATTTTTCAAAATTAGAACGAGGACTAATAAATGTGATAAGATAGTTGATATAGATAGATATCATTAATTTTATAAAATATGGAATAATTTTTAAACCATCCTATAAAAGGTTTTAAAAGACTTTCAATTTAAGATTGAGCACTTTCAGAAATTTCAATTTATTTTCAAAATTTATTATAAAAAAAATTTCATTTTTACTAAAAATGTACTAGCATTATTTAAATTTCATTTCTAATTATTGAATGCAGTATTCAAGCAGCAATTTTCCTCCTTAAGTCTAATCACAGTGGTTTGAGGATTCATTGGAACATTATTAAGGCTGCTTTTGAAGGAAAAGTTCGCTCATCATTAGCAAATATTAGCTTGTGACCAGAAAAATCACAAGCAACTTACGAATTTAAAAGTCACATTTTAAATACTAAGTAAACTTCAACTTTTATAGGTAAGTTATCATTACTCAGCATTAAAACATAAATGTGAGCTACTATTGTACAAAATGCTCAAGGAAAGAAATTCCTTTTTTAAAAAAATTATTGTAAATAACTTATATTATAGAATTGATTAAATTTTATTAAAATGACAAATCATGCGAAGTAACTAATACTTATCAACAATTTTCTTTAAAAGGATTAGTCAAGTAAGAAGGAATTTCAAGTTTTTTAAAAATTTTATTTAAAATTAACTCTCTTTTTAGTCACATGAAGAGAACTGCAGTCAGCAAGTCTATGTGAATATAATTTTACTATTCCAAGCATTGATAGATAATTAAAAATAATTTTTGAGACAATATATTCATATATCATAATTAACCATTATTTCATAAATTTTGTTATAGAAAAAAATAAAAAACATACTTCATAGTTCATCTCCAAACAAGCAAAAAGAGGATTTTCAAAGCCAGCATCCACACCCACCATATGATATACCAAAGTATTGGATTTGGGAGCTTCCAAAGGTGAGGATATGGTTAACCGAGCAGCAGTATCACGATTCAAAATGTATACTAATTTTTTTTTCTCAACAGCACCTACAATATCAAAAAGTGTTACACAAATAAATAGCCCTCTGCAAAATTACTTGCTTAACATATTTACTGATGAATTCAAATAAACATATTATTAGAATAATCTTTTTTCCCCTTTATAAATAAACTTTAAAATTGTAAAAAAAGATTTTTTTCTACTTTCTTAATTCAAAATGAGTTATAACTTAAAATTTTTGATTTGAGCAATAAATAAATCAAAAGAATTAAAATAAAAGTCTTGGTTTTATAAATATGGAGCTGAATAGAAAATAATAGCTAGAACTGTTGAAAAATAGGTGCAACATGGATATCCATATCTTTTAGAATTTGAATTTGAACAAAGGTTTTTAAGCTTTTTTTACATAATTTCTATAATAATAATAAATATTATATTTCTATTTTTTTATTTTTTACATTAGAAAATGCCAGTCAAGAGTTTTGAAATATACCAGTGGCTTGAATTGCACTGACTTGTAAAAAGACTGAAGAGGGTAAAAATAAAAGTATGGTGCACAAGTTTAACTAGTGATGTGTGTTCAATATTTCTTTTTTGAATGTTATTTCGTTGTTTTTGAATATATGTTACAAATATGCAACTAAATATTAATGTATAGAAAATTTAGATATAATTGACTGTAAAAACACTTATAATGTTTGGTTAATTTAAATATTAATAAACACATTTTAATGAAAATAAAAATGAATTTACCAATCATAACTGCACGTCCTTTGGGATCAATAGCCAAGAATTGCCCAGGGACTATTCTTCGACATCCACTTTTTCCAAAAGTCTCTTGATGAACCTAAATTGATAAATTGAATAGTATTAAAATTTTTCTATCAGTAAACTCAACATGCTTTATAAGAGCTTCATTAAATAAATCATACTTACTTTTTCAAACACATTCTTCTGAGCATTGTACTCTAAAATAACAATTTTTCCACTATCTGAACCAATCACCAAATAATCTGAAATAAATTAATAATGCATTTATTAAGGAAATAATATTCAAATTTTAGAAAAAAAAAAAAAAAAAGTTGAAAAAGCATTCTGAGAAAAATCAGCAAACTTTTATTTTTATTAAATTTAACTAATTCATAGTGGATGAACATTAAAAGGAGGCACAATGTAATCCTATTTTGTTATGAGTGGCATGATGACTGGGATACTTTTTTTTTTGCCTTTTCATTTGATGTGAATCTTATTTTTTTGAATGAAAAGCTGAGAGTATTGGAAAGGCATCCTGTCCAATACTCAGCTCCTTCTTTCTTAAAGGCATCCTGTATGACATCTTGATCAATTGTTTTTGAATTGTGTAACAAATAGTTAATATAGCAAGTGAAATAATATTCAATTTAAAAATGTTAATTCATATTCAATAACTTTGATTCATTAACATTTGAACTTCAGCTTTACAAATCATGTATAAAGCAAATTACATTATAAATGTTTCAATAAACCAACAATTTACATGTGAGCATTATATACATTTCCTTACATATCTGTATGTTTCAATGTCTTTTAGTGCTTGCTAATAAAATACTTTATTAATAAAATCAGAGAATAGAAATCATAGAAAAACTATTTCTTTTGAATTATCTGTATTAATTGATAAATAAAGCATGTGTTAATGAACAACTATATAGCATGCCTCTAAAATATGTGGGCAAAAATGCAAAGGCATATACAGAAGGTCAAAATAATAATGATAATAATATGAGAGGAAATGGTGCCTGTAAGAGCTAGCAAGTAAGGAAGAAATGAACAACAGCAAATATAAGATTCACAGTAGCAATGTATGAATTAGTGTGCATTAAAAAAATATGTTGAATATATCAAGCACATTTCTAGGTTATATGTATGATATCTTTTACAAGATATCTAACTAGAATTTATTTCGATATTTCTTCAACTGTATGCATGTGAATGTGATTTCATCATGACAGAACCCCAGGATATTTCAGAAAGAATATCAGAAATTACCTTGATGCTATTTACAGCCCACATTAGGTCAAGCAGGATGGGGGATCTGTACTTTAGCCACCCCAGTCACCACATTTGACATACACGGATTTCCTCTGTTTAAATATTATAACTGAAGATTATCTAGAAAGCCTCATTGAGTCAAATGAAAACCCAGTGGCCAGATTGTCAGTTGCTGCTGGAAATGTGAGTGACATATGTATGCTAATCTATACAGAATATGTTGTGAAATCTGAATAAGAGCATTTTCATCAGCAACGAGACATAAACTTTGATGAATCAAAATAATTTCTAGTATATAGTATATATTATGTTTAATCTAAATGACAGTCTAGACTACTGTCAATCATTCTCTGAAATCCGACTCATCACAGTTGATATCATATTACTGATAGAAATTCACCCTAATTGTTAGTCGAGTTCCTTTGAGCCCTATTGTGAAAAAAGTTAATCATTAAAATGCTTGTTTTGTTTGATTATTAGAAATCATTCTTATTTATCTATTGTATCCATTTAAGTTAAGGAGGATCAATATTTCGTGTATTAGAATTTTTTTTTTTGTAAGTAGTATCTCTGGGTAATATAATACTACTAATGATGATCTCTTTTTTGATTATCCCTTCTGACTTCAATCAATGATTTATTGAAAAACAATATTGGAATTTGATAATTTTAAAGTGAAAACACAGAATTATCTCCAGACTTACAAGAACTAATGGGTGTAAACAAATGAATTAAAATTTACATTAAAAAATGACTGCAAACAGTTATGGTTGCAAAAATAAATAATGTTATACATTATTATTTTCCTTTGATATCTTAAATTTTCTGTATATAATATAAATTTTACTAAGGTTGATTCCAATAAAAAATTCTTCATTTTAAACTTCAACATTATTTAGAACTTTACTTATATTTTTCTAAAAAGGGGATTATATTTATAGAAAAGGGACAAATATGTTTGGGAACCAATGATTTAGGTTCATAAATCAATCAAAATGTTTAATAAAACTTGTTATTTGTGATAATAAAATATATAAAACCAGTAAGGTTCTAGCACTTTCTACCTTTTTAAAAGACTAAAAATCCTCATGTTTATTAAAATATTTTCCTACTGGTTCTAATATCTATTTGATATTATGCAGAACCAGTTGCCACTATTGAAAAATTGGATAATCATCAAACATTAATGAATGATTAAAATTGTGTAGATTTCTTTTCCATTACAGTACATTAAATTACAAAAACTACAAAATGCTGAATAAAATTTGTTCCAAAAATGGTAAAATAAGCAGATATTATTTCACATCTAATAATAAATAAGAAAAATTGAATATTTTAGGCAGAAATCAAAGTACAGCTTTTTTATATATATAAAATATAATTCAATTTATAAAAACCAATTACAATATCCTTTTATTAAAGATGTCCTTTTTTTTTTTTTTCATATTCCAGATGAACGATTTTGCCCGATTATCAAGCATCAATATAGTTTTAAGTGGGATGCCAAATTGTGTTAACTTATTACTGGTGTGTTAAAAGCAGCAATGAGATTTATGCTTTTGATTCAGGTTTCCTTATTGATGACTTGCATTAAAGAAATAACACCAACCAATTTTTACTACTATTTTTTGATCTATTGAAGTGATTTTATATTTGATTAACTTTAGTAAAATTATACACCAACATTAGGATGTCAAACGACACATTCAATAAAATAGCTTGGCTAGCTTCAGAACTTGTTCAGCAAGTTCTTTTTTTATAGGGGGATGAAGCAGAATTACGAAAATAGACTTCTGTCCAAAAAAAAACTTTGATAGGTTGGGTTTGTTTAATTTTATGTAAGGTGAATTCACTGATTCAAAGATCTGCCTATTTTCTTGATTTTTTGGTACTGTGTTTTTCTGTACAAAACCATTTCAATGTCTCTGAGAGATTTCTAATTAGTATATAATTTCAAGGATTCTATTAATACGTTAAATACCCTTTAGGTAAAGAATTTTTAATATTGATAAACCAGTTTTTCCAATGAGATATTACTGGTGCATGGAATTAGCCCAGAACTTATTCAACTGATCTTGTATTAACAGAAAATAGCTTTATTAATGTAAAAAATGAATTATTCTAATGAAAAACACATAGCCTGATAACATTTACAGATATAAATTTATGCTTATAAAAGATCTATTATAAAAATTGAAGGACCGAAATCTCTAAGGAATTCCCTTTCAGGTCCCAAAATATTCTTACAGTGATGAGATTAGAAATAATCTTTCCATGCTATAAGCAGATAGTTCAAAGGGCTAATATAAGGTTTAAATTTTTAATCCAAATTGCTCAATTGGTGATTGCACGGTACTCCCTGTTCACCCTTACTTTTGAGATGAGTAAATGCTTAAATCTACAAAACCTTTAGATCCTCCAGTAAGACGAAATCCCATCATAGAGCGAATGACTCCAAAAATCTCGACAGTTAACAATGTGTGAACTTTTCCTGTATTAGCATCCGGCCGTAAAAGTTCCAGAATTTTTCCTCTGGAGACGGCGATTTCTTGTTGTTTTGTCCCGGCAAAATTGCCATGCACGGCATGTGTAATGCCGGTAGCTCGCTGAAGAGTCAAATTATATAAAATCATATTTGCTTTGTATACAAAGTCAACTTACATATAAATCTATATCGATCGTTGTTTCTTTTAAATTAACACATATGAATGCACACAACTTTTAAGTTTAATGAATAAACTAACTTTACAATACCAACCGAATATCGTAGCAAACCAAATAAACCAATTTTATGATTAGTGCCCAGTGACCGAGTCCAATACAGTTAATCCTTAGAGACTCGTAAATACATTATTTATAATTTTGAATATAAAAGACTAATTTTTAAACTATGTCATTGAAAATTTAGTAGATATTCGTTTTGAAAATGAGAATTTAAAGATTTATAAATAGTTAAATTTTTTGTTTATTAACAAAAGGCGATATAGTTAATTTGAGAACAAACATTAATGCATGATAGAGCCATTTGCCGATTCTTGACAGATTTAAAAGATAGTCTTGAAGAGATTAGGGAAACACACTGATTTAATAATCAAAAATATTATTTGACTTCTAAACTATTAACAAAGTTCATTATAATAAAAATTTTAATTTAATTGACTGAAAGTACTAGTACTTCCATTTCGAAATTTTTGCATGCAGTCATACTTTGTAGTGCCAATCAAATTTTGCGAAATTCTGTAATGTGACGTAGGTGAGTTTTCCCGCGTAATTCTATTCCAATCTGCAGATTAATAAACAACTCATGGTGCGAATCAAAATTTGCTAATTTTCCTACAACTTAATACATTGGATTTTTTTAATGCTATTTTAAATTGATATCTTGTTAAAATACTGTATTGTGGGAATTATTTCGATATAGTTTTGGATCAACAGCATATTCGTGATTAATTATACAGGTTATTGTAATTTTGTTTTGATAGTAATTAACTTTATGAAATAGCTCTGAAATTAAAGTGATTTTTTAGTATACTTTCTTTACTAGTCTTCCAATGTTGATACAAATTCTGTCGTTATTACTAATCACCCAGTTTTGTTCCCAATTTGTTAAAATTTACTTCTTTTAAAAGCAAATGAACAATATATTTTTATTTCTACTCGAAATACTTGAGTTTTTATGTTATATTTATTACATTTTTGTTACCATAAAAATTTAAAAGAAATTATTAAATTTATAAAAATGTAATGTATATCAAATGCAAGTATGTAAACACTCACACTAGCTTTATAAATTGCAGTTTAATTGGCAACATTAACAAAACAATATTTTCATTTATATATCTGTTTATCTGCTAACTTTAAATTCTATTTTAATTATTTTGCTAAAAACTGCTGGGTATTTTTTTGTTTGTTTGGCATTAAATTCTTAATTTGCCATTGAAAAAAAAATTAAATCTCAAGATTTTTATTTTGCAAATTTAACTTCTATGTATTGTTTCTTTATTCACTATATGGACATGTGATTATATCTTTTGGCTATGAATATAATATGGAATATATTTTGATATTATACAAATAAGTCAATTTGTTTATGTTAGCACTTAGAAATGAATTTTAACTTTATTGTATGTAATATGCATTTGTTTAATATCTTATCAGTCCTTTTAATTAATAATTTGTTATTGACATGTTATCATGCAAAATCTTTATTCATTTCTTTTTTTTATTGAGCCATTATTCATCTCCCTATTAATACATTGTTTTAAATATTATTTTGTAACTTAGAATTTTTAATAAAAGGCAAAGAATAAAAGTGGTGGATTTCTTAAATTAAAAAATTGGTTCTCTTGGTAACTTTAAGAATTAACTTTAATTATATTCTTCATTTTGCAATTGATGTTAAATAAGAGTTAAGCACATAAGTAAAATATATTAACTGATAATTAAAATATTTTATGCTTAATAATGCCTAATCCTCAATAAATTTAGAAATAATAGTTGTATCCAAGAATTTCGGTACTTACGTATTAACGGTACCTTGGTGACAGTTGCGGCAATAAAGAGCACATGCGCCAACTGCAGCTACAGATTTGGCGGTTTTTAAGTGGCACCAATCTATTCTATTGGTTTGGTAACCTTAGGAGCTGTTAGATTGGCGACACTTAAAAACCGCCAAGGTACCGTTAATACGTAAGTACTGAATTTCTTTTATTAGAAAAATTTCATGTTTTGTTTTTATATATTAAAAAATTATATTTCCTTACCAAGGCCTTTCCCCTTCTGCCATTGTTTTAACATCAAGAATATTTCTCGTGTTACTATGGTTATGACCAACATATGATTAGCATCATTTGTCAATGATTTATTACTAGCCTATAATAATAAAAAATTCCCCAAAATATTTTATTAATAATCCTGAAACTATAACATTTTGATTATTACAGGTTACAACAAGCAGTTTAAATGATTTTTATTTGATACATTTGAGAATCATTTAACAAAGTTACATTTATGGATTCAACACTCATTGCCCTGTTACCTGAATCTGTAATTGCTGATTCTTGTAATGCAATTTCTGAAAATGTAAGTTTTTATGATATTTCAAATAATAAGCAACTTTTTAATTCAAAATTTAGCATTTCAAATTGTACTTACAGAGATGCCAACTACTATACATTCTGTGGTTTCTTTGGGAGATTTTGCAATTATAATGAAGTTTTTCGTTCAATTATGGAAAAGGTTAATTCCTGTATAGATTTAAAAAAAAAAATTTTTATTTATTTGTCCAACATTATGCAATTAATTTCCATAAATTTTGGAAAAATTACACATTGAGCCATAAACAGAAAATTGTATACAATTTTTTTTTTTAATAATAAAGCAAGTGATATTGAATAATGTCTACAAATAAATATATTGTCTCGATTATATTTATGTGTTTTGATTTTTATCAAAACAAAAAACTGTTTGTCTGCAAGTCCATTATTTAAAGGAAAAAAAAAAAAGCTTAATGTAATGATTTGGTATGTGTGTGTATGCATGCATGTGTATATATATATATATATATGTGTGTGGTGTGTGTATGGTGTGTGGGTGTGTATGTGTATATAAAATACATATATACACACATAAATATATATGTGTATATATATATGTGTGTATATATGCATATAAAATACACATATATATAAATATATGTATTTATACATATATATAAATATATATGTGTATATATATAAACACTTTGCTGTGTTTCATGAAGTTTTTTTGGCTAAAAATGCAATATTTTCATTACAAAATGCTTTTTAGCACTATATTTAAAACCTTTCATTTCTACCATTAAATCTAATTTTTAATAAATAACTTCACACATATTGTTATTTTAAAGGATCTCAAAATTAACTCTATTTCAATGAAAGCATCCTAACTTGTTTTTTAAAATAGTATCATATTGCTTCAAAATATAAATTGCAGCTGCAGTTCAAATGAGAATTTATGGTAATGTTGCTAATTGATTAAATTGAAGATAGGGTGTGTGCTCGCTACTTATGCTCTCCCTCTATCCCCTTCCTACTATTGACACATTTAAAACTACTGAAAATATAAAAGATATTTCTGAAAAGTCTTCATTAAAGTTGGCATCTCTGTGTGCAATTTTAATGAATCAACATGAGAATTATCTTGCACTAAATTATTTTTTTATTGTTTATATTAACCTAGTTGCAAAAATAGGAAGTCTTTTTTTTTTTAGATTAAAATATTATTGTTTTAAAAGAAATTATATCATTTTTAGTTAAAATATGTTATACATTTCTAAAATTTATTACAAGAATGACTAGAGCATGTCTATGCAAATTTGCTTATATGTGTTTTTACACATAATAATTAGTTATTCTTTAATTATTTAAAAATTTTTATTATCAATTTTCTTTTCTTTTACTGTAAACAAAAGTTCATGAATTAATTTTTTTTGTAACTGAAAGAAATCTGATATTTATGTATGTAAACATTTATAATTATAAATTTTTGAGTTAAAAAATATTGTAAAATAAACTTTATTACTACAGGTCTTTTTTTATTCTATTTTAATCTAACCCTTTTTTAACAATAACTAAAGGCATTAGAATAATTTCATCTGATGTATTCTGTAAATCACTTATTATTTTGCAGATTTGACTGTGAGGTTATATTTATTTTACATTAAACATTTTAACTAATTTCTTTATAGGTGAATGAAAATGTTCAGCACAGTTTTTCTACTGTTAATATTAGTGAACCATTACTTAATGGATTAACTGTGGATACCCAAGAAATTGCTGAATTGCATCAATCTGCTGAAAATAATTCCGGCAATACAATTTCTGAAAAGGTTTTTATTATCATTATAATCTTAACTACTATTTAATGAGTAAATTTTTTAATGATGGATTTTTATTACATAAAGTAGTTTTGTTCCCGATTTTGTTATTATTATTATTATTTTTTTTTTTGATAGAAATGCTAAAGATGTTTCTTTACTGATATATGTAAAAGTTTAATTACTAGAATAACGAAGGATTCTAAAAAAATTCTAAATTTTCTAAAAATTCTTGTAAGCAGTTTCTAAAAAGATAAGTAAATGGAAATTTGTTTTATTTTCATAGCTTTAAACAAGTGGATAACACAATTTTCTAATAGTTATATTAACTTATAATATGCATTTTTGTAAACCAGAATTTATATTCATTTTTTTAATTATTAATTTACAGATTTGCAGTGCTAAAGATATTTCTTCCACAACTGATATTAATGAAGCATTAATGTATAAAACATTTAAAGATTTAGGAGAAATATCTAAATTTCCTCAGTCTGAAGTAGAAAATTCTTTTAATGTATCTTCTGAAAATGTAAGCGAATTATTTTTATTTAATGCTCATTCAATAAAATGTGTAATATATTAATATAAAACATTATACTATTCATTTATATTATCAGGAGATTATTTTATGTGTAGATTTAAAACAAGTGCCATTTTTATTATTTTTTGTCCATATTTATTTTTGATTCTTTAAAAAAAAAAAAAAAAAATTATCATTACAGAAGACAAATCTCGACATGATTGAGAATATCATACTAAAATTTCTATTGTTTTCCAATAATGCTAAGCATTACTGCATACTAGTCTTAATGGATACCATCACAATGTATAAAAATGTGTAAGATTATTGCTGTTAAAGATAGTTACACATTATACCGATGAAACTTCCCCATGTAGTTTGTGTTATGTAGCTATGTTCCAATATTAATATTTTTGTGATTTACATATTTGTTTAATCTTTCATCTTCAAATTTTTTTTTTTTTTTTACATTTTATCAAATTATTACTTAATTTTTTCTAAATTTTCAATTTTAATTGATCAAATTTTCATTAAAAACTGAACCATAATAGCTAAGGAGGAAGCAGTTAAGGTCTTAATTTCTGTTGTCGAAAAATTAAAACTATATAAAAATAATTAATTAACAACAAAATTGACAAATATGTTCTTATTGCCAATTTTTTAAGAAAACCTGAAAATATCAAAAATGTTTTTATATAAATTTGATTTCTTTTTTATGCTGAAATGAAATGCATTAATTGGAAATTTCTTGCTACAAAAACATAGGAATATGTAGATAATTATAGTCATTCACTCTTTTTCAGTATTACATAATCTGCATTTTGTGTCAAATACGAGCTGATTTATAAAAAAAAAAATGTATCGTCTTAAATAATACATTAATAAAATTCTTAAATTTATTCCATAACTAATAATTCTTTTATGATAAATGAAGTTATAAAAATATGTACTGAAATCTTTTTTATAATCAATTGTTACAAATTTCAGAAATGTTTTTCTTTATTAAGAATAAATCCTCATAAAAATAAGATTTCTGTTGAAGCAGTATCAATATCCAACAGTCAGGCATATAAATTAAATAATAATAATAAGATAGATCTTAAATGTAACGATGATAATACTGATTTTAATAATAGGATAATTATGATTCTACTGTGTGTAATATACTGATTCTAAAATAAACAGTGGTAAAACAATGTTTTTTTTTTTAAAATGCTATTGCAGGTAGATGGCAGTAATAATAGTTCCTCTACAAATGCTAATGGCAAATCAACTACTCAAACAACTTCAGATAATCTTGAAAATGCAAGTGAATCTTTTAATAATGATGATAATGAAAATCCTGATTCTGAAAAAGTGAGTAGAAATTAATTCTGATGTGTAATTAATACTGATGTACTGTAAATTAATACTGATATACTGTGTGTAATATACTGATTCTAAAATAAACAGTGGTAAAACAATGTGGTGTTTTTTTTTAAATATTATAGCAGGTAGAGGACAGTGATAATAATTCCTCTACAAATGTTAATGGCAAATCAACTACTCAAACAACTTCAGATAATCTTGAAAATGAAAGTGGATCATTTAAAAATGATATTGAAAATCCTGATTCCAAGAAAGTAAGTGGGTAGAAATTATATATAGTTTAAATTCAAGTCTTGATGACTTAAAAAATTGTCTATATTGCTCTTTTAATAAATTTGTATTGAAGCTATAGTGAAATGTGTTTTGCATTTGTGAATTAGTGTATTTTTTAATGAAATATCTTCTTTTAACAACTTAAATAGTTATTGCATTCATTTATCTCTAAATTTTGTTTTAGAAAGAAGAAAATGTCGCTTCAATAGTAGATCCAAATATCAGCACCTCAAGAAATAAGAGGAAATCATCATCTCTGCCATATTATCGTCAACCTAAACCTAACTTTTATGAATATACTCAGAAATTGCATGAAAAACTGAATCCTGTTATAAGGTAAAATAAATTTATGTGTAAAAGTTGATCCTAAATATTTAAAAAATAAAAAAAATATTTGAATATTTATTATTTTATTTATATATATAATGATTTATTATCATAATAAATTATATTTAATAAAATTTTTAACGAAGTGCTTTTATTTATATTTGTTAAAACATTCAAATCATTAAATCTTACGAATAGATTTATTTTGTTCCATTTCATGAAGATATAAAAAAAATCTTGGAAAATTTTTGAAGAGTAAATTTCAGAACTTTATGGCCACCTAATGCTATTTTTTTTTTTATAAAAGTGAATAGTTTATAAATCTTAAAATTATATAATTTTAAAAATGATTGAATTGTTTATGTACAACATATAACATTGATACACTTTTCTTATATTTTCCCTTAAAAGGTTATATTATAAAATGTGGAAATTATAATATTCTGAACCTGCTAATAGTTTTTCTGTTATACAGAGAGAAAAATAGTTTCCTGATAACTTTTTTTTGCTATATATTAATGATTTTCTTAAGAAAAATATATTATCTATTATTAAATATGTTATTTCACAAAAAAAAAAAAAACCCGTGAAATATTCAGCATAAATCTCTTTTAATCATGTAAGAAATTTACTTTACTATTAAGTGAAACAATATTTTAATTTATCTTACAATAGATTTGAAGAAAAAATAATTCAAGTAGTACAGTAATGTCTGAAGATTCCTCTCTCCAAATCAATTTTGAAACTTCCAAAATACAAGTGTCGCCTACAGTTAAATTTTCTAAAGATGCTAGTTTTACAGCTAGTGAAAAAGGTATGTTACATGATTTTTTACATAACAAAAAATTAGCAGGTATATTTTATGATGATTAAAAGTTAGATAAAAAATTTGAAATGTAAAAGTTTGGCATTGTTAATGTATGGCATGAATATTTTGTCATGATTTCAACAAAGTGAAAAATTCTTTCTTATGTATGCAGTTTATTTTTTTTTCCAGTTGTTGTTGAAAGCATCACATCTTCTTAAAAAAGTATTATCTATTATTTAAAGAGATGTCAAAATCTATCAATACTATAATAAATATAAATAAAAATCTTAAATCCAAAAAAAAAAAAAAAAAAAATCAAAATGTTGAAAAGGGTACAAATTTCAACATTTCTAAAGAATGTCATTTGTTGTTACAAGGTGACCTAAAGCATTCACTGTAAATTTAAACTTATCTAAAAAACAATTAGAATTTTTTGGAATGAAAAAGGTGGTATCATCTTAATTGCAGAATTAAGATGTGGTCTTTGGAAACATCAAGAATATTTCAAGGAATGTTGCCTTCATCAGTGTATTCAGGAATGTTGCCTTCATCAGTGTGTTCAGGAATGTTGCCTTCATCAGTGTTGGAATGTGCCAATGTGATGTTCCATCAATGATGGCATGCTTATAATGCAAAGAATGACATTTGCTTGTTGATTCATTGAAAGCTAACTAAAATGTTGCAAAGAGGGGAGGGGACTCCCATTAATTTTGTAAATACCTTCTATTGATATGAAAGAAATCTGTGAAATTGTGTACTTACTTGGAATAGATACAGCAAATAAAAAAATAACTTGACAGGCAATATATGGGGAGATTTTCAGATAATCATATCAACCTTTAGTTGTTGAGTTTACAGTTCTAGTTTCACAATTTTTTTGTTAATTGTTAAAATTTGTAATTATTTTGTTAATTGTTAAAAAAATTCAGAACAAATAAATAACCATGCATAAATAAAGCTTGTACTTGTTGGTTTAAAAAAAATTGTAATGAATACTTTTTCAGTAGATATTTCATCTCTCTGTATCTAATTACATTTGATGAAAAATTTGATAGACATGTGCAAAAATGGAAGTTCTTTATATTTAAAGAAATTTTCTAAAATTATTGAAACAAAAATTATGAAAAGAACTTTGTGTAAAACCAAAAGTTATAAAATTAATGTGATGTATATCTGTTGATGGAAAGTTGGATATTTTGGAAAAACACTTGTGAATTCAATAATGTGGCAAAAAGAAATAAGTTCTGATAACAGCAAGGATCTAGTAAATCATATATTTAAAGCCTATGAAAATTTAGGTAGCAGCATATCTTTTAAAAAGCTTTTTTTTTTTTTTTTTTAAGCTTTTCTTAAAACATTTTGCACAAAAAGGCATTAAGGAACTGTGCTGTATTCTGAAAAAGGATCTTTCTTAGTCAAATACCTTCAACTTTCATATAAATTCAATGTTTACTAATCTTAAGGAAATTATTTACACAATAGCCACAAAATATCCTAAGTAATAGAGAAAATATTTTTGATTTGTAAAGTCAGCATGAAAAATACTACAAAAATTGTATAATAACACATAACATTCCAAAACAAAGCTTATGTGTTTCAATAGGCTTTGAAACACATAAGCTTTGTTTTGGAATGTTATTTTATATATTGAAGCTTATGATAAAATTCCTTATTATGCATTAGTTGAAATTGAGCTAAAAATTGTAAGCTTCTAAAAATTGATTTTTAAATGTATATGTAATTTACATATTTCATGTTTTCAATAAAATTAACAAATGCTTATCAGTTTTTGTTAAAAATTTATTTAAATTAAAAATGGAACAATATGGAATTTTAATATTGATTATTAAACATGAAGTTGGAGAGTTTTTTTTTTATAAAAAATAATGGGGCAGAACTGCTGAAAATTAGTTAAAAAGATTTTTATTTACTTGTTTAAAAAATGTCTAATTATTTATTGTTTGTTAATAATGTATAAATTTATTATGTAATTACTAATTAGCTCTTTATTTTACAGTACTGGTAAAATCACTTTATCTTCTAAAAGGCCTACTCCGGATATTATAATATTAGACGATTATAAGGCTCAAAAGCAGAGGTAAAAGCCCTACATATGTTTAATGGTGTTTTTATTATGTATTCATATAGTAAATAAAAGTGTAGTTTTTTTTCTATGATAACATTTAATTTTCTTGAAACTCTCTATTATCTTAATAATAACATTAATGATGAATTAGAATGAATATAATTAAATGTTAGGTAATCCTCAATTTAGTCCAGACTTCTATTTAGTTTGTGTCTTAAGTTAAATTATAATAGAAATTAAATAAAATTTTGAATCCATAAAACTATTTGTTTTATAAATGTATGCTGGCATTTTTAACTTACTGTTTTTTTGTCATATTGATTTTGTGCTTTTGTGTAACACTATGAGAAATATTCTCAATGATTTGGTTATCTACCCATATCATTAAAACCTTCTCTGTGTATAGGATCAGCCTCACCTTTTCTTCTTAAAATTATATTTTTGATAACTGATTTAGTAATTTTTTAAAAATTATCTATTAGATTAGAGAATATATATTTTTTTTACATGAAATTTGCATTGATATTGCAAAATTGGTTATTTTTTCTTTTTATGTATTTGAAAATACATATAAATTTTGTTCTTGAATCTTTAAATATTTTATATTTTTATGCAATTATATTGCCCCCCGCCCCCGCCTTTCTCATCTATATTACTGTCTAAACTTTACTGGTTTTTTTACCCCTGCTAGAATTTTCAGAAACATTAGACCTAATTAAGTTTATGACAATAAAATATTTTGATTACTGATTACCAGAAATTCCAAAACCTGTAATGAATCAGTTGAATCACACTGTATCTACTATTATATAATATTAAAAGGAATCATGCAACTATTGAAAAATTTTCATCTTGTAACTTTCAGCTGTTGTAGCATTGAACTTTTGATAGCTTTGAAGAATTGTCAGTTTCATTAATGCATGAGGTTGTATCAGTGAATCATAAAATAAGCAATTGCAACTTTTATGAAATTATCAACTCTGTAGATACTATGCATTTTCCTCTCTTCCATTGATTTCAATAGAACAAGCTTTAGATGTTATTTTTATTTATTCTTTTTTCATTACTGACTTCAACATGTCCTTTGAAGTTGCATTTCTGAATATCTTATAATTCATAAAATGTCCTATGGGTTAATAAATCTTAAAATTACAATTGGAGTATTTTTTTTTATCATACAGAATTTTATTGTATAATTTTTATACTTTGAATTATCTTTTTGGATGCAATAATCATTTAATCTCATAATTTTTTTTAACCTTTATTCTTAATTTCATTTTAAAATGTTTAAATGCTTCATTTTATATAATGAAGTCTTAAAAAAAAAAAAAAAAACTAATTTGCTTATGTTGTTGTTATTTATGTAATCACTAGAAGACCTGCCACGCGTTGCTGTGGCTTTCTTGTATTTCGTTCAATTATTAGATACTATAATTGGTATTGTTAAGGAAGTGATTGGTAAAGAATGATGAAAAGATCAAATTAAGTTTCAACGAATAGAAAATGTTTAATTTTTATTAATTTAATGATGGAGGTAGATAATGTTGATTTTTAAGACTGTTTTATAATTATTTTACGTAATATAATTTGTAATAATCATTACTTTCATTTAACTAAGAACTAAGCGATGAACACTATTTCTTGTTAGTCTGTCTTTCGTCGAAATAAATAAATTCGATGGTTTTCGAACACGTGAGCATGCAACATACAGCTGCCCATGGGAGAAACACGATTCTGAGGTTAGATTTTTTTGGTGGTCGTTTACTGAAAATGATAATTAAAAAAATACAATACAATTAAAATAAAATCGGGATATAATAAGAAAAACTTTAAAAAAAAATTCACAATAAAATACAAATGCAAACGATCGTTTAAGGTACACGAACACCTCCGAAGGAATTTTTATCTTTGTACACATTTTTGGATTGAATGTATCTAAAAACTAATCATTTCACATAAAAATTTCATTATTATTTTTTTTAAATTTTTATAACCTAAAATAAGGGTAAAAATGTCCAAAAATTGATACTGTTACAAAACCTGAAATCAAATCAATATTTTTTAAATTTCTAAGTTTGTGAATAGACCTCTGGTAAATTTATATCTTTATTATTTTGTGCTAGTTTAAATGTTGTCGACACAAAATTCTTCCAAAATTTGCATGTAATTCCAAGTTTAACAATTGAAATAAAAAATATTTATGTAGCTATAATCATTTGAGAGGTTTATTCCCTGTAAATATTTATGAAAAACATAAATACAAAGTTTTGTAGCATTTGGATAAAAATTACTTGTGTTATGGTGTTTCACATGAAAACAAAAAGCATAAAAATTCATTCTGAGAAAAAGCTAAAAACAACTTTTAATTAGATATATTACTTATAAAAATGTTGTAAATATATTAAAATGATATTGAATTATCAAGTTCATAGTCTTATTTATTAAAAAATATAGTTTTGTTTTTCCTTAAAGCTGTAAATATTTTCTGAGCTTTGTTTTGAAAAAGTTAAAATTTGCTCGACAAACTTTTTTTTTTTTACAACTTCCTGCTATTTGCAAAGGCTTTTTAATATGAAATTACCTGAATTTAAAATATTTAGCCTTTTGCAAGTGTTTTGATTAAATATATTCAAAACCTTTTGAATTTCACATAAAAATATCAACTTTAACTATTCTTTATACAATTTATTCTTTAAAATATGGATAAACATTGCAAAATGTGATATTGTTGCAAAATTTTATAATTCAAAAATAAATAAAACATGAATATTTTTTTCCTTTGCAAGTATTTTTATGCTGGGAATATCCTTATGTAGGTAATATACTGTTTTCAAATTTATATCTCAATTATTTATACATTTTTGTATGCTTAAAGTTTGTCAACACAAACTTCTTTTTTACAAAAATTCTTAGTTTAAAAACTAAAATAAAAATAATTTATGAATTTAGGTTAATTTCCATGTTCTATTCCTTTCATACATTTAAAGAAAACTGTTACATGAAGTTTCAAAGCATTTAAAACAGAAATATTTTTATTGTGATGTTTTGAATGAATACAAAATGCATAAAAATTCAAATAATTAAAACCAACTTTAAATATAAATAAAAACAAATGTACATACATAAAAATGTTATTGAGCTTTAAATTCTCCTTTATTAATATAAACACTTATTTATTTGTTTTGTTTTCTTTTAAATAACTTCCAACTTAAAGTACCATTTATCAATTTTTCTTCGACAATATTTAAATCACTCAAATTTATAACTCAAATTCTTTTGTTTTTCAAATAACAAAAGTTTTTAAAATAAAAATGTCCTTGATTTTCAACTTGCAACTATTATAATACCTTTTATAAAATTTTAATGTTATCATTATATCAAATAATTGCAGAGTTTACTTCATTTTCACACTTTACAAAAAATCCTTAAAATTCATCATCTTTCTTTAAAATCATATTGTCATATTATATTATCTTGTTAGATCACTTTTCATTTTAGAATTCTTAATCAAATACAACACATGTTGACAAACTTTAAGTATAGAAAGTTCAATGTTTTGATTCACAACTTTTCGTTCAATATATTTTATTCCAATTCAAACTTAGAAAATGTGTTTTTTGTTCTTCAAAAAAATGTTTTATTATTTTATGATGAAAGAAATCACAAAACAAATGGAAAAGTTAATGAGCTTTAAATTCTCCTTTATTAATATAAACACTTATTTATTTGTTTTGTTTTCTTTAAATAACTTCCAACTTAAAGTACCATTTATCAATTTTTCTTTTCAACAATATTTAAATCACTCAAATTTATAACTCAAATTCTTTGTTTTTCAAATAACAAAAGTTTTTAAATAAAATGTCCTTGATTTTCAACTTGCAACTATTATAATACCTTTTATAAAAATTTTAATGTTATCATTATATCAAATAATTGCAGAGTTTACTTCATTTTCACACTTTACAAAAAAATCCTTAAAATTCATCATCTTTCATTTCAGATCACTTTTCATTTTAGAATTCTTAATCAAATACAACACATGTTGACAAACTTTAAGCATAGAAAAGTTCAATGTTTTGATTCACAACTTTTCATTCAATATATTTTATTCCAATTCAAATTCAAACTTAGAAAATAAAAAAAATATTGATAATCAAATCAAGTAATACTTACATACATTTGATTTATTTTTCATAGAAATAATATAAATTTCATACAATATAATTTTCACAAAATTTAAAGTAGTACATAAAACAATAATATTCAGAACATGAGAATTTTACGGTTATGTAATACAGGCATCGAGACACGGCGGCATCCTTTTTATTGTGGTATATCTTTCGTCTGTGGTGGAAACAAACTTTTTACTCAACGATGAAATTAGTACAAATAAGAATTCTGCAATTAATTATCGAAATAGCAATAAAATAGTCATTATATTGTTCGAAAATGAAGCTACGAATTCCTCTAATTGCAGTATTGCAACCCTAAAGAAATTGGCGGAAAATTGGCGAAAATTCTGGGTTGCAAGATTGGCGCCTTCCTCAATGGTAGATTTTAAACGATTTTGCAATTAAATACGAAAAATCTGAATAAAAAACTATCCTAGCTCTCAAGTTGGAACAAAACACACATTTAAAAAAAAAAAAAAAAAGTTAAAAATCGATGGTTAGTTTCGGAGTTCATCGCGAACAAACATCGTGACACGGGAATTTCAGCCATCTTTATTTTTCTTAGAACAATAATAAAGTTGCCAATTTTGCTTAACTAAACATTAACACTACATTGGTTTTGGTT
Organism: Caerostris extrusa; assembly: GCA_021605095.1. NCBI lineage: Eukaryota > Metazoa > Arthropoda > Arachnida > Araneae > Araneidae > Caerostris > Caerostris extrusa. Next base: position 63,782 of record BPLR01009693.1, on the reverse strand, counting down.
TGCCAAAGAAATTTTAAAAAATATTTCGGGGTGGGCCACCCTTATCACTTAGGGGTTTAAAAATAGATTACGACCGATTCGCAGACCTACCAAATATGCACAAAAATTTTCATAAGAATCGGTCAAGCCGTTTCGGAGGAGTTTGGCAACAAACACTGTGACACGTGAATTTTATATATTAGATATTATCATTGCATTGTTTACTTTAAAACATTGCGTTTTCTTTCTCAAACCTATACCTTTTTCTATTAATAAACTTGTCTCTTTTTGTTAATTATACACTGGAAATTTTTCTATTGGAAAATATTACCCTTTCCAGTAATTTATGAATTAATTTAACTTAATTATTGACTTGAAATTATTTATTTTATTCATCTTCCTCAAGCATTATTGTAATATTTTTTTCTATTATTTAGATGTGAGAGGAGGAAGACTTTTTCTCAAAACTTGTAACTTATTGTGACAATTATGATGCAATTAGATAAAGGTTTTCGTTAATAGATTTGATTATATCGAGTGTTTATCAAATCCATTAAACTATACTCTCTGTGACATATCGTGACGTGAGTGTTAACACTTCTCTTGATGTGAAATTTTTAATAATTCTTTGTTTTAAAGAATTGGTTCTTTCTTATGTTTCATTAATTTTGAGAGGGATTTTTTTTTACTGAAAGGTTTATAATATTTTTTTTTTCATTTAAATCAATTTATTTTCCTTCACAATTCATAATTGTATATAATAATAGTTAATTCTTTCATAAAAAATTTCATCTAAAAGAAAATAGATTGCTAAATAGAGTAATAACAATATATGTAAATATATATAAACTTGTTTAAATATATACATTAAGAGGTGATGGCAATTTATCAGTCAAATTACGATAATGTCATTTTTCTTCCATTTGTACTCAAACCTTGCTGCTCAATATTTGGTTGTTTTTAAAATCTCTGATTTTTACTGTGGTTAAAAGTGTTGAAAAAAAAACTGCTCTATTTATATTATTTGCACAATAATAGTATAAATAAAAAAAAAAAAATCATCTTCAAAAATAATTTGATAATAGTAATAAGAGTATAATCATCAGTTCTCTTTTTATATACCTTTTCTGACAATTATGTTATATATACCAACATAAACATTTTAATGAGACATTCCTTGCTCATATAAAAATTTAATATTACATTTAGAAAGAATTCATTGTTATAATTTTTATAAGGATGTTATACACATTCTGAAGTGTAGACAATATAAATATCCAACAATGAATTTAATCTGAAATTTCTAGAAATTTTTCTTTATTAATTTTTTTTTTCCACAAAAATTATTGCTATTTTAAAGAATGAGTCATTATTATTATTTTTAATTTTATTTAAGATTGTTTGGATTTGAACTTATTATTATTTTTTGTTAGAATAAATTGCTTCAAGAATCAATCAGCTTTTTCCTTAAAAAAAGAAAGCACAAATACAAGTCCTTGTAAGTATTTTTCCTTATTTCAACTAGAAAAAAATATTTGTAAATGCTAATCAAAGTTTTGCTAAATATATATTTTTTTTCTCTCTAATCATAGTGTTATAAATTTTTGTGATGTTGGAAATAAATTAAAATATTTGCAAATTTCAGATATATTTTATAGATACAGAGGTGGTCAAAAGCTTTGCATCACTTTAATTAAAAATAAAATCTTGATATTTTGCAATATTTTCAGTGTTGGAATTCATATAATATGCTTGTATCTTATTTCAATATAGTTTTACAAAGATTTCATACATTAAATTGTTTAATATGGTTAATAGACATTGAAAAGATTTATTAATAAAAATAAAAGCACAATTCCTACGGTTTTTAAAATTATTTATAAATAAAATTTAATAAACAGTTTAAAAATATATATATGCTTCTACTTGGGATTTGCCTTTTATTTATTATTTATTTATATTTATTTTTTTATTTAGTTGGTAATAGTAATAGATTTGAGGAACATTGACAAAATTAGTTTTTCTAGGACCTCTGGGGGAATTATTTAGTTCCTTATTGTGATCAGAATTTAAGAAACATTTGTTTCGCTTTTAACTTTGAGGTTTTATCCCTAACTTAATGCTGTAAGTTTTCAATCGGATTTAAATCTAGCAAATTGTTCAAGACATTTAAGTATTTTATTGTGATGCAGAGCTAACCATTTTAACACCTTTTTTTTTTTTTTTTTTGACGAAGACATACACTATGAATTCTTCAAGAAACATTTCATTTGCTGAAGAATTAATCATATTGTCAAGTGTAATAATATGTTATTTGCAACTCATCACAATGTGGAAACTTCTTGTAATGTGGAAGCTTTTTAAAATACAAGAAATTGTATTTTGCACCAAAGTATTACTTCAGTTAGATAATTGACCTTTAACATTGAAAAAAACTGGACAAAATTCATTTAAAAAAAAAAAGTGAATGCATTGATTACATTGAAAAAATTATTTCCATCTTTTATTTCTTTGTCCCAATTTGTATCATTCTAATGAAAATGATCTTTGTAACACTCGCCAGTGACTTTTAAACTCGTAGAAGTTTTTCGAGCTTTCAATCACTTGAGGCCTATTGCCCAAAATATGCATCTTATTGTACAGACTACATTATTTCCTTCAGCAATATATATCTATTAGAAAAAGCAAGTCAAATGATGTCAGATACCAGTTGCTTATCCTAAAGTTTTTAAAATATGACTATGCTACACTGTTGTCTTTTGAATGTCAAGATCATCTTTTTTGTTTATTTCACCTTCATCAGTAGTCTAAATTTGACAGATTGCTTAACATAAGGTTTTCCTATTATTTGTTATATCAAATACCTTTTCTTTTTTGTTAAAACAGGAATTCAGCATTAATTCCTAGACCGAAAAGGGCTTTGGCATAATTAATATGCTATTATCACTTTTGAATTGATTAATTAATAGAGGATGTAATTGGTAGATAATTTTTTAATCAGTATAGCACCTAATATAATTTACAAATTTGAAAGTTTGTGAAAAAGTCACAAAAGATAGTATTACTTAAAAAAAAAAAAAAAAATCAAAAATACAGTACTATATTATTAAAAAAAAGTATAAATAATGCAAAGTTTTTGGTCAACACTGTAACTATGAAAATGTCATTCTTTATAATTTAAATAGGCACTGAAATATTTTTTTGTAAAAGCACATTAAAAAAGAAGTTATATTTTATGCATCAAAATATAAATCAATAAACCATACAGCGTAAAATATTTATTCAGAATAATGCTCATAATTTAAACTAAATGGAGATAGGCATCTACTTCAAATTGCACTACTTTCTATATAAAAATCTTTGCTAATGAAAATTTTTCCACACTGCATGTATATTACATATATATATATATTCCACTTAATTTTATTTTTATCAGGGCAAAAGTATGTTACATTGAAAGTACAGTTAAAGGAAAAAATAATGCTGAAAAAAAGAAGCTTCATTTCTTAAACGAAGGAAGAGCAAAAACTTTATGAACTTTTTTGAAGATGAGGAAAATATTTTGTCTGATCAATCTGAAAAGGATTCATCTGATGAAGATTCTCAGGAAGACACAGAAGATGTTGTGTTGAAAGAATTATTATCAAAAGGATGCAAAGAGGAAACAAATGGCATTGATGTGTCTGAAACAAGGAATTGTATTTGGTAAACAGATGCTTTTGATGGCTAATATTTATATAAAAAAAATCTGTACTAAAAGTTATTTTTCTTAGTATTGCTGTTTTCTAAGTACTGATCTTTATGATACATGCATTCAAAATATTATTCGTGCTAGTATTACATTATTCTTTTCAAATTCAATTTTTTCTCAACCAATCATACTCTCATAGTGTTCCATTCTATTATCTAATTTTTTTAAATCACAAATTTCATTTTACTTTTCTTTTTTTTTTTTCAGCATTTTTTTTTTTACCTAACTTATAAAATATTTTGCAGTTAAAATTAAATTGACATTAAATTAATATTACATCAATATTCATCTTAATGCAAAAATATTTATTGTTTATCATTGTTTATAACCATTTAATTTCTGTTAAAGTATATACATAATAGGACATTAAATGTGTTTATAGTTTGAAATGCTGGCACTAGCGTATATTTTGGACCAAACTACCCAAGTCCACCCTACAACCTTGCGCTATTCTGAATACCATCCAACAAAAAAATAATAAATTTCCCTTAAATATTGACATTTTACATAATTATTTCACTTTATTATTCACTTCACTTAATTATATAAAATAATGAATTTTCTTTATTTGCAGGCCTACATTTTCTATTTTTTTTTAGATATTTAATAATTCAATGATAAAAACTTCTTTAACTTGCTCATTAAGTTATAAAAGGCTCTGCTCAAATGCATATAAAGAAAACAAAGATTGCTATATTATAACATGTTGTTTAGTTGTCATAGTGTTTATTTTAGATTTTACTTTTTTTATTTAATAACTATTCATAAATTAGTAAATCTTATGTGCAACCAGACAGGCTCCAAACATTCTTTCCGATTAGCTCTTTTTTGATATATCATGCATGGCCTCTCTAAGAAACTCTTCTATTCTACAATGTCCAGAATTGGATCGATTTCTGAATAGCCTCAAAAGATGAGTCATTCTTTCAATGATAAATACATTTATTTCCATAGAGATGTAAAAAAGTAGTGTGATAATCGACCATCGTCAATTGATGCATTAATTAATTTTTAATGAAATAAATGCATCTTTGAGGAAGAAATCCATGCAAATAAAATTAATTCTTAATACAATGGAATTATTTATTTATATTGAAAATTGAAGTAAAATTAGGAATTTTACATTAAATTATATCTTTAATTAATTTTTTTTTTTTTTTTTACAGCGTAGTCTAATAGCAATCATAAGAATTTTTAAATTCACTTTTCATTGCTTTCCTTTAGATGAAGGTTTTGTTAACGATTCACAAGATCCAATGCAGTTTTCTTTACCATCTTATCAACCAGGAGGGGATTTAAAAAATTTTCCTGTCGATTCACAAGATCCAATGCAGTGTTTTTCTTTACCTTCATATCAACCAGGAGGAGGATTTCAAAATTCTGTTACAGAAAACGATTTGAAGAGGAAGTTTACTGATTCAAATATTAATGACTCAGAAATACATGATACTGACAATCATAGCCAAGAAGAGGAAGAAGGGGTAAGTTTGTTCTTTTAAAATTCGTTTTTGGTATTTGCTTTACTTTTTGCTTTTGCCTTTTGACTCTTTATTTATTTATTTAGATGTTTGATTCAGTACTTAAAGAAATTGGTGCTGAACAATTTTCTTCTCAAGATAGTGATGAAAGGGTAGTAATCCAAGGGTAGGGTTTTAATTATTTTTTTTACCTCTCCTTCCTCTCACCCACTATATGTTTGAAATTTGTAAAGGAAGATAACTTAGAATACTTTTATAACTATCTTATGTTTCATTTATATTGTAACCATTCTCTAATGTATTTTTATTGTCAAGCCAAATAGAGCTATAATATGCATTTTGTAATTTGTTGTACAGTTGTATTTGTCATTCAGTGAGAAAGATTATGAATTCAATACAATGTTAAAATATTTTCAATAGTTGCTAGCAATGCTTTTGTTGTAAATTAAAATCTACTTTTGACTAAAAAAATACACAAATTCATCATAAGTGCATAACCACATTCTACATGAAAACCTACTAACAGGCACATGATTTTACTTTTATGGATGCTCTGATGGTCATTTTTCTTGCATGCACATAAAATGCAAATAAAAATACTTATACTTTGTTTTTTTTTAAATGTTGCTATAATTGGTGTATTCTAATCTTTGAGCCATCATATCTTTGTATATCGTTGTACTATCGTTGTATTTTAAAGATATGACATTGTTAAAAAATTAATCTTTTAAACACCCATTTAAATGACAACTTTTTAATCAGCATATTAAATATATATTATGTAATAAAAGTGGAGGTTTTTAAATTAAAAATTCTGTAAAACTAGTTTATTTTCAAATATTTCTCAAAAACATTTTATAGCTAAATTCTTATTTTTAAGTTTCATGGATAACATATTAAAGGTTAAAAAAAAAAAAAAAAAAAAAAAAAAAAAAAAACCAAGATTTTAATGTACTTTTATTTTATCTATATATTGTCAACAATTTCTTATGATTTTAACATTGCATAAATCTTCTAGTATTATATTTCAAAAATCTTAGTTTAGGCCCTTCAAATCAATACCAATTTTTATAAAATTTCTTTATAAGTTAAGAAATTACTTATAAAGAAATTTCATTAACTTTCATTTCAACTATTACTCATTACATGAATTGACAATAAAAAAAAAAATACTTCATTTATAAGTCACATATTTTGTTCTAGCCAATTTTGTAAAAAGCAAGTCTTTTCAAATCAGTAATCCAGTCAATGCATTATTAGTAAAATCATTGCATTATTAGTAAAAACAACCAGGATTTATACAAAAAGCGTTAAATATTTTTATAAAATCCATTATTAAAATGGTTCATGGCTATGTACATTACAAAAAAATGTTTTAAAGACCACAAATTACCCCTTTGGGACAATTTGCCATTTGTTCACTCTTAAAACTTTAATTGGCTTTTTGTGTTTTATCATGAAAGCATTTTTTCAATGATGGTTTCATAGTTCCATATAGACTGCTTTTATAATATTGTTGGTTCTTTGATACATTGTTTTACTTTTTTTTTTTTTTTTTTTTTATGATATAATTATTTTGGCTCTGAAGGAGCTACTTCCTGTCACTTTAACTGTTATCATTTAACATTAAAAATTATAGTTTAATTTCTAATTATTGCATAGTGAATATAAAGACAATTTTTGAAAGTTAAAGCTACAAATATTTTAAAATATTAAAAAATTAATATGTTGAAAATTTCTTTTTAAAAACATAGTTAGATTCCTTAAAATACCCAATTAATATTATTCTCTCAATTAATATGATTATTCTTTTGATGTTGACAAATTTGTGTATCTTTATTTTACTTTCCATATTTAAAAACAAATTCTTAAAAATTTTCCTTTTAGTTTTATTGAAAATGAATATTAAAATGAAATGAAAATGAATATTAATATATTTACTGTTGTACCCTAATATTTAAAAGAAATAAAATAATTATTAAACAAAGTAAAATCCACACATCAAAATACCAAATTGCAGATGTTTAAGTTTGAATACTTGCTTATTTAATAGTTTTAAAATTAAAAATAAAGTTTTTAAAGAAATATTTGAGAAATTTTAAGATACTAAATTAAGCTATTTATTAGAAAAGGCAAATTGGAAAGGATTGTTTTCTTAAAACAAATTATTATAAAATTAAAATTATTGGTAAGAACTTTTAATTACATGATAATGCTTGAAAATTTTAAATAAAATTGCTTTAAAAATTATGAAACATACATTCTGATATTGTAGTTGAAAGCTGTTTATTCTTTTTTTTTTGTAATTTAATTATTTTTCTTTTACAGTTGGAATTCGTTGCCCTATGATGAAAATGAAGGATCACAATTTGGTGATGAGGCTCTACAGTTTTGTTCTGGGAAATTTGTTTGTGAGTTTATTATTGTATTATAAAAGATTATGCAGGGCATTAAAAGACATTAAATATAGGAATTGTAGTTAAAATGTAATTACATAAAATTTTTAACTTAAATCATTTTCATGACAAAAATTAAAAAATAGCTTGTAAATTTGTAATAATTTTATAATGCTATTTTCTCATCTAAATAGGCATAAAAGTTTTATGCAAGATTCTATTGCTCTAAAATTCTATTATAAATATTTTTTAATAAATATCTAAATCTACATTTTAAAATAAGATTTAAAAAATTTTATTTCTATCGTCTATGTTTTGTCAAAGATTCACTTTTTACAATTTTAAGTTTTGTGTAGACCTGCAAAGTGGACTAATTCCTTCTAAATGAGTCCTTTATTAGTTTTTATTGTATATAAAATTATATTGTATATTAAAAAGAAAAAAATTCTGAAAATTGAATGTTAAATTGTAAAATATTATTTTTTTTTGCTTTTATAATAAAATTTTTAAGTCATTTTTGTATTATCAGTAAATTAAATATAATAATTTCTTTTAAATTTATAAAAATCGGCAAATTTTAAAATGCCTATTTCTAATAATCTTTAAAAATATAAATTATTTAGTATAAATTATGACTTAAAAAACATCTTGTTAAAGAAAGATTATTAACAATAATTTACTGATGATTTTATTCTTTTAAGTATTGCTATAAATACATTTTATAAAGCAAATTCTTCATTTAAGTGAACATTTAATTAAAATTTACTGTACATTTCTGGGTAAATTTATTTTTTTGTTCAAGGAGTGTACACAAATTTTAGTGCTATTTCCTCATCTAAATGCAAAATTTATAAAAATGGACAACGATAATTGCTTCTTTTCAGCATATTAAAACCTGTATGAATAATTAATTAAAATATTGAAAGAAAAGTGTTTATCATGGAAATAGTTATAAATAATACCATATCGAATTGACTAATTTAAATTAATAGATTTATAATGAGAACATCAAATTCCTTTAACTTTATGAAGTCAGTTATGCGATTTGAAGAATCTAGAAAATAAATTTCTACAAATTTCTCAATTTTTTTTAATTACAAATTTATTTTTTAATTTAGATTTTGAGCTGAACTGTAAAGCTGTAAAAATTGTATAAAAAGTTATTGGTATAGTGTAACTCTAAATTGTGAAAAAAAAATTAGGTTTCAATATATTTATTATCAGTTAATAAATTTAAAAGGATATCTTTTTATAGCTCAAGATGATGCCATTCCGTGGACACCTTCAAGTTCCTTGTATCTGAAAAGGCAAGAAAATTTTCATTTCATCTGAAATATGTTCATTTTGTATAAAATCTTCTTCTTTCATTATTTAATCAGGGATATTTTAAATAATATATTTTTTTTACTATTGCTAAAATGTTAAATTAATAATATTAAAATTAGTAATATGAGTGAAACTTGAATAAAACTTTAAAATCAGCTTATGATATGATGCAAATTTTTTATCTCTCTTTGTGAGTTAGAGCAGATTAATTGTTTAATTGCTAAAACTAGATATTGATTCATTAATTAATCACATGCACCAAAATATATAAACATGATCATGCAAATACACAATACTGCATAAAGTGAACAGGAGTAACACTGAACACTGAAGTGAACACTTGGAGTACATAAGTTGCCTTTACTTCTATGAGATAATTTTTGAGAAAAATGTCATGCTTTTCCATGAAAGATATCTTAAATGCATAGAAAATAAGACATTGTCATGTGAAAAAAGCGTGTGAAAAATAATTAGATTAAGGGAGATAATTATAAAAAATAAAATTTTACTATTAAGTCAGCACGAAAAGTTTAAAGAGAAATAGACAATAGATGAGTGCTGTGCTGTTCAATAGCCATCATTGAGCTGGCATTTTTGAAACTATCAGCAATATTTGCATAGTAGTTATTTCTCCCTGTTTGTAAGCATTGCAATATCTTCTTTATCAATGTCAGTGTAGTAGCACTGTATTAGCATTTCAAAAGATTATAACTCTCGCTGATGTTAAGATTCCATTGTTTTTGCTGTCACAATTATTAGTTCTAACCTTTGGAATTTTACTATGGGGATATTTTTAACAAATTGGTATAATGAACTCCAGTTATTGAAGAACAAGACTTGTAACTTGTTTGCATGCTGCCTTCACTTTTGTGGACACAAGGCTGATTGTGCACAGTTAGCCTTTCTATGGTGTGCCTCCATATAAATGGTGGTCATTTTGATCACTTGTATAAACACATTGTCATGTGTAATTACCACTGTTTATTAGAACTCATTTTCCATGCACTGCACTATACTTTATTCGTTCACCCTTTTCTTGAAAACTATGCATTGTAGATAAAGAGTTCCATAAGGTATTCTCAGTGAAAATCTCGAATTGCAATATTAATAATGCATTTTCTCCTTAACATTGTCAGGTTGTGGTTTTGTATATATGCGTGGGCAATATGTATTTTACTTATATGAAATATAAATAATAATTTACTTAAATTTTTATTTTTTAAATGAGAAATATAAAATTAAATTGCTTTTCATTAGTAGATAATTAAATTTACATACAATTAAAAAAAAAAAGCAATGATTTTATATATAGGATATTATATATATAATTTTTTTTTTTTTCTGACAAGAATATGCTATATTTTAATTTTTAGAAATTATCTGGTTTTGAAACAAAGTTTTATATTGAAATTTGTAACTATTTTGTCTGTAAAATTACATTTATTTTAAAATAAAATATGTAAAATTTTTAAATATTTAAAACTTTAATCTTTTATTCTGCATGTATGTGTATATATATATATATATATATATATATATAATCTGGATTTTATAATATATAACTATCTTGATTTTTAAAAATATATTTTTATTTTGAATTTCATTAATTTTAATGAATACTAATTATTTTACAAATATGTGTAATTAAAATTAACATTTTTAAAAGAAGCAATTAATTATCTGCTAATTCTATATTTTATTCAAATTTTTGGCTCTTATGTTATACATAAAAATTACGTGTAAAATACATTTACCAAATTCAGAAGAATTTAGTTTCGTTGCTTATTTTATTTTAAAAATTGATTTTTTTTTTTTTTTTTTTTTTTTTGGTATTTATAGTCAAGTATCTAACAAAGATGGCTTATGCTCACCTACTTTAAGTATGCCTGCAGAAGATTCAGACAAATTAAATGAATGTAAGTTTTATTAGATTTCCATATTTATGAATATAATCTTTTCTTTGTTAAGTTTCAAGGTTTTATTTTAATTAACCAAGAAAGCAGGCTGTAAATTTTAAAAGTATTTATACTTTTACAAATATATTTTTTCATTATATAAATGTTAAAAATCCTTCATTTTTTTTTATCTACATTATTTGTAACCTAGATCAATATTAATACTAAAGAATTATAGAAATAAAAAAAAATGTATTTGCACTTTAATCAATTTTCAAAATTTATAATAAAAAAAAAAAAAAATTTTTTTCCTGCATTTTCATATCAATCTCACTGGTCAAAATCTAAATCAAAAGTTATGTTGTAATTTCTTTTTTTTTTTTTTTTTTTTTTTTTTTTTTTTTTTTTTTTTTTGCATTTTTAAAAGTAAAATAACTTAACTTTTCTTTTATTGTATATTCATTTTTTCGTATTTCATTTGAAATTGCAGCATTTGGTTTAGTAGACGAATTAATACCTTATAAATCTAATGTTGAGTTTTGAATTCAGTGTCATGTTATTTAAACTGATCTTGAAGCACATTCATGCAATCAGCATTTCACTATACCTGATCTGTGGGTGTTTTTGTATGTATGATAAACATAAACTAGATAATTAAAAAGTTACCTTAGTTAAGAATTTTCAAATCCTGAGATTTTTTTCTTTCCATTTTCTCTTAAAGAACAATCGTAAAATTTGTTGCGAGAAGTAACAAATTTTATAATTTTTCTAATAACAATGTAAGTGACAAAAAAAAAAAAAAAAAAAAAAAAATGGGGAAGATGAAAAATATTTTTCTCTTCCAAGTTCTTCAGAAATTTAACCAATACTTAATAAGTTCATCGATCAATTGAAAGTTCTATAAAAAAAAAAAAAAATAAGTTAAATGCAAAAAGTTAAAGTACACAAAAAAAAAGAATACAATCTGTAAAATTACAAAACATATTTAAAGCAGCTTAGTTCTAATGAATATAATTTTCATACATTTGAATTATTAGTGATTGTATTTTGAATTGTGTTCATTTAATTCATTTTTGTTGCTTTTATTTATCAATATTTTCTGCAAATGTATTTCTCACGTGAATTTTTTTTTTTTTTTTTTTTTTGTACTTATTAATAAAAAAAAAATTACATATAGCTGAAAGTAAACACTCAAGTCCACCTGCCAAGAAACGAAAATTGTTTCTGGATGAAAAGATTCTGAATTTGGAAAATGAGGATAATCTTAGTATTTCTACAAAAATTGAAAATGATACTTTAAAGAAAAGTCAAATTGATACCTATTCTTGCAAAGAATATAAATCTGATGACGACTCCGAGGAGGAAGAAGAAATAATCCGTCCTACCAAAAAAGTAAAATCATCTTTGGCTGGCAAACTTTGGGACTCAGATGATGAAGATGAACCTATAGAACATAGCAAGTTCAATGGGGTATCAAATAAAGAACATGTATCTGGTGATGATTCAGGAGAGGAAAATGAACTTGATGACAACTTATCCGAAAGTTCAAACAAAGATATGGATTACTTTAAAGAAAACAATTCTATGAAAGATGACCGTGGTAAGTATGCAGTATTCATTGTTGATTTGTCTTATAAAGTTATCTAAATAATCATTTAAGTGAAAAATATTATTAAAAAGATACTTTATAAAAAAAAAAAACCTTTTTATAGCTTATAAATTGTTTATATTAGCAAGAATAGATTTACTTTTTTTTTTTTTTGTTTATGAGAATAAAAGTTGATTAAAAACTCCTAATTAAAGTTTGATTCATTTTGCATTAAAATTAAGTATTTAATGTCCTTCATTATGATTATGAATAGTATCTCAGTAAAATTTCTTAGTTCTATTATTTTTTATTGATTATGTTTTCCTACTTAATATTTAAAAGTTTAATTTTTTTCCCTCTTAAGCATACTGATATAACTGAAAAAAATGTGCATATTAAATTCTTGTTTGGGATAAAATTAGTGCAAAATTTTTCTAAGTGTATTAAATGTGTATTTTTTTTTTTTCAAAATTCATTTTGCCTGTAATTCTTTTTATAAATTTTTTTTTTTAAATTAAATTAACATACACATATACATATCTGACAATTTATGTTATTTGATAGTACAATGTATAAATTTAGGGTACATTATGAGATTCTATGGATTCTATTCATGAAGGGTATTCACATTTTAAATATATTGAGTGCAAAAATTTGACAAAAGCAAATCAAATTCACACTTGAATACTTAAACAGCAATAGTAATAGTAATGAGCAGTTTCATGAGAATGAGATTGAAAAGTTTTTATATGGTACTTTTATTTAAGCATAATTTTTAAGTGTTTCATTTTCGTTTGATTTTTTTTTTTGTAGTAGGAATCTTGAAGGCTTCTTCACGTTTTAAAAAAAATTTTCCACCTTATTTATTTTTTTTTTTTTTATTAAACTGAACTTACGGACACAAGATTTTAAAAATGGATGTTGTTTAATAATTTTGCTTTACTAATTATGTTTTAATAAATCTCATAGCAAATAATTTAGTTAAAAAAAAAAAATTTTTTTTTTTACCTTTTATGTAATTTTGTGCTATATAATGTATAGGTGTATGTATATATGTGTGTGCACGTGTATATATATGTATGTGTGCGTGCATGTATATGTATATATGTGTGTGTGTATATATATATATATATATATAATGTTTATATATATGTGTGTATGTATGTGTGCAAACAAAACTATGGGATATGAGAAAACAAAAAGTTAGACAAATTATACAATAGAACATATAACACATATACAAAGATTCTGTGATGAATCATTAAAGAATTTAAAACAGGACAAATTTTTCTCTTTTAGTCCATTTTTTAATAAATAAGTGTTTTTTTAATTGCAATTCTTTTTTCCATAGATTTATATGATGAAGGAATACCTGATAAACAGAAACAAAATGGGCTTGAAGAAGATGCAGGAAAGAAATTTGAAATGTAAAAAAGAAATCTTTTATTATTTTATCAAATTTATTTATGAATTTTATGATTGCACTGACACTTGCTTTCATTTCTTTATAACTTATTAATCTTTTTAGAATTATTGTAATTATTTTTGTAACTTAATAAGAAATTTCAATTAGAACTCACAAATATATGTTTTACAAAATGGAAGATAATTTTCAGGAGTCTTCGTAAATTGATATTAAAAAGGCATTTCTGATATAATTCTCATGTTTAGAAATGATATATAAAATGCTTTTAAATATTTTTCATCTAAAATTTCCCATTACTTAAATAATTATTTTCTTAAAATGTCAGCTTTATTGTTGAACAAAATTATTTTTTAATTCAGAAAATTTAAATTGATAAAAAAATTTTAATATGTATTAGTATTTTGGAATGTTTAATGTTATTGATTGAATTATCATTTCGCTAAATTTCTTTTTGCATGTGATTTTATAGTAAAAGTTCATTTTTTTATATCATTTTCATATATCAATGATTAATTCAATATATCTTTAATTAATGATGAGACCATTTGTTGATTGGTTGTAGACTTTTGTAGTCAAATGTGATCTGTTAATGAAGCAAATTTATTTTTATGAGATTTGAAGTTACTTTGATCCAATATAAATTCGGAATTTTCTTACTAATTTGTGATTTTCTTTGTAATTAAATTCATTACATTTCAAATTATTTAATTTTTCATTTATTATTGATTTAAACAAATTAAAATACACAATTTTTGTTATCTTTTGATTTGTCTGTTTCTAAAATGATATACATCAAATCTTCATTTAAGTTAAAATATTAAAATGTTTTTATTAATTTAACTGAATCAATTCCTTTTTAGACAAAAATTTCTTTGAAAATGAAGCTGAACTTTCTGGGGAAGAAGGTAGCTCTGATGAAAACGAAGATGATCTTGACGAATTTGTACAAGACGAGTATATCACAGATGATAATGTGGCTAATGAAGAAAAATTAAGGAAGGAACTTGGAACTATACATTTGTAAGTTCTTGGATATTTTTTGTCTTTAAAAAATTAATTGCTTATTAAATGTAGTTTTTTTTGTTGTAATAATTATGAAATTCCTTGCTTAATAATTACCAGAATAGTTCTTTAGTATGTTATTATTTGAATAAATATTGCTATTGATAATTATACTTACATATCTCCAACTAAGGGGAGAAGAATTTATAATGTATATCCGTACTTTAATAAACAGATAAATATTTAAATTTGAATTATTTTTTAACTTTTTATAAGGTAATTATTATAATGTGGGTAATGACTATATGGGTTGTATTTTCAGTAAACGTCAGCAAGATGAAGATGATCAACTTATTCGACAAATTAAAAATGACTTTCTTCCTGAGGGAGAATTATACAGTGAAAATGGTTCAAGAAAGAAAAGATATGTGTGGAATAATGTTGGTAAGTGTTTTAAAATATATAAAGAAAAACTACTTCTATTTTAAAATTAATTGAAAAAATAAATTAATTTCCTAATTTCTCACTTAATAAAACAAAAATATCAAAGTGCTTTTTAAATTTCTGAGGAACTGATTTTATTAAAAATTAAATATTTAATTTACATATTTATTTGAAGCACTTTTTCTGAGAAAATAAGGAGGGAAAGAATTTACTTAATAATCTTATTATTGTAATAAATCACTGGTTTTTTTAAATAAAGTTTGTTCAATGTGAATTTGTCATAGTCAGTTTAAGATAATTATTTGCAATGAATAATCTTAAAATAGTAATTAAGAGCAATAAATTTGGAAACTAAACATTCTATTGAATTGCAATTTGACTGTTTTCTTATTTGATTTTGTGATAGTTTTTATTTATTTTTTCTAATTATTTCAAAATATTTATATTTACAAAACTAATTTGATTTTGTTGGGAGTGGGTCCACTTGAAACGTTTATTGAATCGAAATTCACTTAGACAAATTAACTCAATCAAATCATCTTTAAATAAAAAAAGAATGCAATAACTTTTTTTAAATAAATTAAAATTATTATTACTAATTTTAGAATTAATGGTAACCAGGCTATTTTACATCTAATAATATTAAAAGTCCTGATTTCTTTAGTATCAAGCATTTGGACTGCAGTGTTTCAAATTGATTTATCACATCAGAAGTAACGATTGCAATTAAAACATTTTTTTTTTATTTTAACATCTGTTATTCATATATTGCTAATAAAAAATTAATTAGAAACATAAAGTTACTATAATATATAATGAAAAGTCTAAAAGGGCAATAGAAAGTTTTCACTCACTGGGGGAGGGGATATATGTTAAGGCAAAAGTCCTGCACTATAGCATACTATGATGTTTTATACAATGGTGAGTCACATTCTATATAATGAAAAGTTAATATTTGTTTAATTTTTCAAATTAGAGTTGTTTTTCAAATTAGTTGTATTAGTTTTTCCTTAATGTATTTTTTATGCAAGAATTTAAATAAACAGTAAATATTTTGTACACATTAAATTCTGATTTGTTTTAAAGGAGATAATGACAATGAGTTTACTGAAACAAAATCTGACTCCGAAGAAGAGGAAGTTTCGAGTGTTCCTGCAGATTATCTAAAGTGGCAACAGGAGGAAAAAGTAAGAATTATTTAAAAATTATTGAATTTACAGAAAAGTCATCAAAATATGATATTGCCAGCACGAGAATGAAATTAAATTATTATAAATAAATACTAAAATAATTTTTTAAATTTAAAAAAATTTGTGTGTCTAAAAAATGTAATTACCTAAGACAAAAAATAAAATGGATTTGTCAGAAACAGAATCACTTTGTATAACACAGTGATGAAAATAGCATTTGTTGTATCTAAGTTTTCATGTATATATATATGTATATATATATATATATATATATATTATAGTAGAATAGAGTAATGATATTTAATAATGCTCTTGCACATTATATGAAGTGTGTTTGCATAGATGTTTGATTTTTGTTTATATTCTTATTGATAGTGTTAGTTTTTATAATTTAGTGAATTGTTTATATTACAAAGAATATATTAATATGTATGAAAAATTATATAAAATGCATAATGTGATAATGTTGGTACATTTTATTTTTATAGAAAGTGGATATTGCTGACGATGACCATGAAGAAGTTGAAATGTCAAAAAGTCTTGGCTTAAAAGTGGACATTATAGGAAAAGTTTCTGGTATAAATGTTTGTTTTTAAATCTTTTTGCAATAAAAATTTTAAAAAAAAAATTTCCCAAAGATTTATTTTTAAAATACTTTTACTTAACCACTATTTATTATGTTTAATTCTGTTTTACTTTTATTAAATATTATTTTATTGTTGCATATTTTCTAGTAGTAATTATTCACTGGATTCTTTATATTTAAACTGCAAATGAATAAAAATCCATTTACTATAATAATTGCAATTTTTAACAATCAAAATAACAAATTAATAACATGTAAAAATTTTATGAAATTAAGTCTAATTTTTTTTTTTAAACCAATGGAAGAATTTGATTGCTTCAATTGTTAATTTACTTATTACCATTTTTTAATTGTTATTCAGTTATGATCCTGTCTAATTTATGTGTATTTTTTTATGTTTAGTTACTCGATGCCAAACTATTGCTAATAACGGCATTTCAGTGAGTCCAGTAAGTAATTTTACATTTTTATGTCATGATGTTAATTTAGTTAAACATATTCAATCCTTTATATATTTTTGTGAAGTAATTGTCTTTTTGATATTTCAGCCTTTGAAATTCTGGAAATTATCAATAAATTTTAAAATGTACATTTTTGTTATTTTTCATTGAATATTTAAATTTAAATTATTTAATGAAAAATTACAATTATGGCTATTTAAAAAAATTAATTATGAATTCAATTTTATAACGCCCCCTACCAAAAAAAATGCATATTTTTAATTGGGAAGGGGAATTATTTGCAGCAAATATAATTTCAACTATACAGATTATTGATAGAAATCAATGTTTAATTGAAAAAAAAAAAATAAATAAATTATCGTACATTTTGCCAATTTGTATGAAAAAACAATTTCACCTTCAGTGTGTGTGTGCTAAAACAGTGAAAAAAAGGAGTTTAGATATTTGCCCTTAAATATTAAATCAGATGTTATGAAAAGGAAAATACTGGCATTCATTTTATATTTGCTTGGAATCTCCATAAATTCAATTGTTAAATTTGTGATATTTATTGTTACCAATTAAAATTTGTTAAATTTAAAAAATATTACTATGTTATAATAAATTTATGAAAAATATTTTTAAAATTTTTCTTAAATACATTACTGGCCTTTATTAAAGAAAATGGTTGTTAGGGTTCAAATATAAGGCATATATAAATTAAAATTACGAAATATCACAAATTTTGTTGTTGTTCCGCCACCTACTCTATTTTCACGTATCACAGTCTAACACAGGGGTCGGCAACCTGCGGCTCGCGAGCCACATGCGGCTCTTTGGATGTGAAGCTGCGGCTCCTTAGTTCCATAAGCAAATATTATTTATTTTATAAAAAAAAAAATATTTAAAAATCGTTCTGAATCGATTAACGAGGATTAGGCACCGATTCTATCTCTCTGCCACTTGTACTCGCTTTTCACCGCACCCCTTCCCCCGTGACACGCGTCGTCAGTCCATCGGAAGCTGTCGAATGACGCCGCCGTCGGATGTTTCTATGTAGGTTTTAATTCGCTTTCGACGCAAGACAATTTGGCGTCTTCATCAGTGCTTTGGCTGTGACGTATAGTTTGTTGTTTCAAGGAAAAGTGTTAGAAGTGAATTATCTTTTCAAATTTATGTATGTACAATAACTACAATAATAATAATAAAAAAAACGGTAACATAATAAGTATTATATTTTTAAAATACATATTATGCATATTTTTTTCCAAATAAGATACCTAACTACTTTTTGAAGTCAATAAGAATTGTCAAAAGAGAAACAAAGTACTACTGTTGGATATTACCGCGAAAGTGTTTTTATTAAAATATATATTTAATAAATTACCTATTTTATTATTTATCTATTTTATAGTTTTTACTATTTAAAAAGTAGCGTTAAAATAATAATTATATGTGTGAGTACCTATAAATTGTTATTTAATAAACCTATTTTGAACTCTGAGGATCAAAGTAAGTAGGTATTTGCAGTTTTAGATTGTTTATATGTTTGGCAATTTTCATTGATTTCGGCATAACTGGACATACCACCTTTACTCGTAAACTAAGTGTCTAATATTTGCCAAAATTAAAAAAAAAAAAAAAAAAATGAAATGTGCAGACTGCGCCGTGATAAACGCCGTTCTGACAAGTCCGTTCGTGCCAGTCGGCGATCACCGCACAAGGGAAGCGACCACATATGCGACGAAACTATGTACTTTTAGTCAATCAGTACGTGAGAGAGTGAGACAAACAGTGTTTCATGACCAAATTATTTATTTTAATAATCAAATTACTAGAAAATTATTTATTTTATTTAGGTAAGTATTTTTAATTGGGAAACATCGTTGTAAAATGTTTTTTGATAAATTATATTCCATTATGCCAACTTCTCGTATGTATTTACTTAGGTATACGTTGACGTAACATCGAGAATTCAATCGGGATTGGACGGAGTCGTTCGCTTTCATATGCAACTCAGATGGCCTTCCGATTTGTCTCATTTGCCACGAAAAACTCGCACACAATAAGAAATAAAATTTAGAGAGACACTTCACTAAAAAACATACTCAGTTTGCTAGTAAATATCCAGCCAGCGAAGAACGAAAAAAAGCTGTCGACAAGCTCCAAAAACAAAAACAGCAATCAAGTTCTCATGTTAAGTAACTGGACGGAGCAATATATAAGTAATGTTAATCTGGCAAGCTTCTCCGGTATCACTAGAAATTGTAAAAAACGGCAAACCATTCACAGATGGTGAGTATGTCAAAGATTGCTTCATACGCGCATCTTAAGAACTGTTTCGTGATTTCAAAAACAAACCAGAAATCTTGAAAAAATAAAAGATTTGCCACTATCCGCTTAAACAGTACAAGATAGAATAGCTAAAATGACTTCAAATGTAACAAATTTGCAGGTGGAAGATATTCAACTTTCTTCTGCCTTATCATTTGCTATAGATGAGTCTTGCGACATAAAAGACACGGCACAAGTTGCCCTTTTGCCAGGTATATGTCTTCCCAAGGTCCAAAAGAAATACTTCTAGGATTGCTACCTCTCTCGGGACAAACTAGAGGGGAAGATACAGCAATGCCTTGAAGACAATGAGATAGATTTAAATAAAATCGTTTCAATAGCAACTGATGGAGCCAGAAGTACGACAGGAAAAAAATAAAGGGGCAACAACGATTCTTCAGAGCAAAATAAACCACGAAATTCTTACGTTTCACTGCATATTACACCAAGAAGCGCTTTGTGCCCAAACATTTCTGGCCGAAATAGTTGAGGTCATGAATTTGGTAATCAAGATAGTTAACAGCATCTTGTCAAAAGCATTCTACCCTCGTCAGTTTAAAGAATTCTTAAGCGAAATGGAGACTCAGTATTCCGACCTCCTTCTTCACAATAAAGTGCGATGGCTTTCCAAAGGTAAGGTGTTGAAACGTTTTGCTTTTGTGCTTGAATGAAATGAATACATTCCTAAATGAAAAAGGCATTAATCACCCTGAATTAGAGAACGACAAATGGCTGCAAAAATTTTATTATGGGGGATATCACAGAGAAATTAAATGAGCAGAAAGGAAACCCAGGAAGCAAGGAAAGGGAAACCCAGCCTATGCTTTGGTAGATGAATTGGTTTGTTTTGAAGAAAAATTAATTCTTTTTGCAGAAGATATTCAGAGCAGTAAATTACTTCATTTTCAATTTCTAAAGAAATATCGCGATAAAACCAGTGCAACCTTTGACACGAAGTACTTCAGCACAGTTATAAAAGAAATTAAAGATGAATTTGCTGACAGATTTAAGCAATTCAAAACCACTCTAGCATTCGTAGTAAATCCTCTCAACACAAATAGTAACGAAATCCACATTGAGCCATTTGGAATTTATAATGGATCTCTAGAAATGCAATTGATCGATTTAAAAAGTAAAGCTTTGTGGGGTGGAAAATTTACACAGTTGAAAAGCAAGTTGGAGGTCCAGAAATGTATGTACGTAACGCAACAAAAGTGGACATCTTTAAAAGAAATGCCACGAGTTTAAGCACTTACATTCGACGCATGGAATAGTCTTCCAGATTGCTATAATGAGGTGAAGAAGTTGGCATTAGCAGTGCTGACTATCTTCGGATCGACATATCCGCGCGAGCAAGCGTTCTCTTGCATGAATATAATTAAAAGTAAAGTAAGAAGCCAACTAACAAATGAAAATTTAGAGTCATGTTTGAAACTTAAAGCAACAAGTTATGAGCCAAATTTATCCAAACTTTCTAAAACCATGCAAAGCCAACGCTCCCATTGAATTTGTTTGCTCAAATGTATGTTATGGTTTTTTTATTTTAAGTACAAGTTACATTGTTTAGTAAAGTTTAAATTTTCTACTTGAATAACTATGCAAAGCCATCGCTCCCATTGAATTTGTTTGCTCAATTGTTTGTTATTGAAGTACAAGTTAGTGTTGTAAGTAAATGTTTAATTGTTTTAATTTTTTACTTAAATAATAAATAATTATCTAATAATGCCATATATATATTATCTAATTTGTTGTGAAAAACACTACTTATGAATAAATAGATTTTTTTTTTTTTTTTTATCAAAAAACTTTGTTTATGTGAGTATTATTTATTGTTAGCAAGAAAAAAATTTTGTGGCTCTTTAAAAACTTTGAAATTTTGTAAATTGTAATTTTGGCTCTTCCGACTCAAAAGGTTGCCGACCCTTGGTCAAACATTTCGTTTTTTGCTGTCCAAAATGTGATTTTCAATGAATCTTAATTACATGAAATATGTTCTTTACAATTTCTTAATGACATAATTCATATTGAAGTAGCAGATTTTTACTTAATTTTCTGGTGTAAAATTTTTTAGGGAAGATTGATATTGATGTAAGTGATAAGTTGCAATCACAATTTTGTTCTTTGCAAATTGTAAACTTCAAGGAGATAACCAAATTAGTGTGGATTGATATGCAATGACATCTGATTGGAAATATGAAAGGGTGTGATGGAACTTTTAAACATGTGAACTGGCAAATTCAATACTCTCCATTCTAATAATTCCTTATATTAATGCAGAGTATAAAAGGATATTTAGTCCTGTTACTAAAACAAGTATTAAATTTAGTACATCTAATATAAGTGATAAAATGTGAGAAAAAAATTAATGTAATATTTGCGAACGATGTAATTTTTGCGAACTTGAACCTTTATTCTTTAAAAAAAGCCAAATCTGCCCCTACTATTAATAATGCAAAATCATCATAAAATTAGTGGTGTAAAGTTTTTTAATAAATCTTTTAATATTTTTCGTTTTTAACACTATTTAGTAGTAGTAATTAAATAATTGGGTTATTAAGCATTTCTTGATTGGCATGTTTGGAATATTAACCAAGAACTGTTTCAAATTTATTCTATATTTTTAGCAAACTTTTGTTTTATTCATTATATTTCTATAATTTAAGTGTTTCAATAGCAAGGGAAGTTTACAAAATATCTCCTGATTTTTTTCTTCATGAGAGATTGGCAACTTTGTATAAATACACATTTTTTAAATAAGAAATACAATACATTTTACTTTTAATATTCAAATACATTGTGAACATTATAATAGTTTTCATATATTCTGGATTATGATAGCATAACTGAGTGCTGTCTCATTTTAGGTAAAGAAATATGGCATAATTATATTATAGAAAAAATATTTCTTGGTTCAATCTACTGAATTATTTTGATTTTTAAACAAACTATTTCTTGTGATTGTTTTAACATTAAATTTTATAGTTATATACTTTGTTTATAGGCATTCCTGTATCAAAAGTTATTCATTTTTTTACTTTTGAGCATTCTTGAAATGCAACATAAATTTGATTTGCCTATTTTTTTAATAAAACATTATAAATTAAAAATATTTATGCAATCACCTAAAAGGTTTATAAGTTTTATTTTTATCATATTTAATAAGTAAAATTACTAATTTATTTAATCAAGTTTAACAACTAATTACAAGATAAATTTTTGTTTTGTATACTAAGATCCACATAATTTAGTTGTAGTGGCTTTTTTGTAAAGGTTAAATCTTTCCGATTTGAGGAGAGTTTTTTTTTAAGTATGTATAAACAAATTAATTTATGAATTAAGAAGTCAATAGTTCTTCATTGTGATTTCAGGTGACTCGGCGTGGTTCTTTCTTGAATTCAAGCATTGGTAAGAATATGAAATTTCTTAAAGAATTTGGTGGTTCCACAGGAGCTGTGTCAAGGAAAAACTTTGTGTTTTCATCTCCTAAACCAGATCTTCCATCAAAATCTTCTGACGAAGTAAAAAGTACCAAACACAACAGCAGTATTTTTCATAAAATACAAATCTTATAATTTAGTGCCAAATAAATGTATCATATTTCCATTTCATAATTTTAACATTGTATGGTATTAATAATTATTGTGTTCTTAAAAAATAAAGTTTTTATTGTAAATATATTTTAATGTAAATAAAGGTATTTTGACATTAAATTTGTTTTATTATGTTATGTGAGGTTTTCTGGAAATATTTACTTTGTCACTACTAGGGATTACAATACCGTCACTACTAGGGATTGCAATACCGGTATTTTGAGCCATTTGTACAATTTTGTAATACCGGTATTCACAAGTTTAAATACCGGTTTTTCGGTATTTACTAGAAATTTAGAATTCTTATCTGTGAAAGAATTCTTACTTGTGAAATTCTTATTCTTATCTGTAAATTCTTATTCAGAATTCAGAACCTATCCACATTCAGAAGAATTCGGTACAGTTATCGAAAATTATAATGACAGTAATGTTGATAGTAAAACTTGTCTCTTGAACAAAAATTAGAATTAGTGATAATTAAAAAAATTTCAACAAACCAAGATACAATACAGAAATCAGCTGTATCCAAGACAATCCGACGAGAAATAGATTTATTTGAAGTTGAGGCATTTTGATGTAAATACTTGGCAAAAGTATATCACGCATTACTAGCGTAGATGCTGAAAGAGCGTTTTCGACAGCTGGTAATTTTTGCACAAAATTACGTTCCAGGCTTAATGATAGTACAATTGATGTTCTTAATATCATTTTTCAAAAATTTGTAATAGTGCCACAGACTGATTAGTGATATTTACCCTTTTTTATGATTTAAATAAATTAGATGTTCTTTTACTTTTTTTGTGATCCTTTATATACTGTTAAAATTTTTAAGTTACAAATTTTTTTGTGATATTTACATTTTCTAATAAAACAAAAAAACACCTGTGTTTTCTTGCTTTTTCTAAAATTTCTACTACCGGCACTAAAACCGGTATCCCGATATTAAGATCTAAAAAATACCGCATACCGGTATTGAACTTTTGGTCCGATATTGCAATCCTAGTCACTACCAGTCAGGGAAGACGAATATGGTGACTAATATTGGGGACAACTTTAATATTTACTTCTGTTCTTAAACCAAATGCATATATTTAGCGAATGCTTGAGGAGCAGCAGTTATTAGTTTCCCTATGGCAGCACAACATTCTGCCACTATTTTGTGCTGCATACGGTCCTCATGGATAGCCACTTCACCAATCGCTTACTCGACTGAGAATATATCCCTTTTCCAACCGAAGGCCAATTCTGTTGTTGCTTATCCCCCTGATTTAGAATCCTAAACCAAGTCCAGTAGATCAGGCTGCATCAATAGATCGTAAACGGTCCTGCCCTCATTCAACAGTTGCCTCACAGAGGCACCCATGCAATCGATGAGATGAGATGAGAGGGAGACGCGATGGCCGAACAATGACAAAGGGTATTCTCGTCTCCATTGAAAGTCAAACTCTTAGTGTGGCCAGTCCCTTAGTCTAGCTAAAGCCGTTTGAGCAGATCTAGGATAGGAGCACTGCAAGGACATACCAGGATATTTAGCGACGTACCATGCATGAATGGGTGGCGACCTCCAAGCGGTATTCACTCTGGCTAAAGTCATGAAATGAACCTCTGTAGCTAACAGATTGGAAGAAGAAGCTTTGAGAAGTTCGCAACCTTCCTAGCGAGTAGATCAGCAATTTCATTTCCGTAGATGCCCACATGGGAGGGAATCCACCGCAAGCACACCAATCTGATCTGGTCCAAAACAGCTAGTTTAGAAACTATATCCTGCCCCAATTTGTCCAGGATGCTTGGCCAATCTTTCAAATACCGTATTGAGCTCTTACTATCAGTCAGAATCTAAACATCAGGTACTTTAAAGTCTAAAGCTAGGCTCAGAGCTTCGCTTATAGCAGTTAATTCTGAGCGGAATACTGAGCTGTGATCCGGGTTTCTAAAACGATATGCCAATTCTTTACCAGGCAATATATATAGACAAATTTCAGTGAGTAGCAGAGAGATCGTTCTTAGCTGAGAGCTTTGCTAATTGCTTATAGCATTGTGCTGCTTGTGATGGCGTGCAAATTGAATCGGAGTTGAAAGATGGCAAGTGATTATGATTATTATGTTCTAGTGAGAAAAGTTGAAATTTTGGGGACAGTCCTTGTAGTGAATATTGCTCGCTACATGAATTGCCTGTATGTCTTTGCATATAGTTCACGAAAATGCTTCTAGACAGCAAGACTAGTTTTCAGATTAAATATTTTATAAAACATGCGAAGGAAGGATTTATTGAGCGCGAAAGAACTGAACTTGATGAGAGATGAATTTTGATCTTGCTTGATTGGTAGGAAAAGAAGGTTGAGGGAGTTGGAATTTATGGAGCTTTTTAGGTTATGGTTCCATCTTCATGTTGCATAGGAAGATTGTATTTTCCGTTGAGCTGAGTGAATAGAGTTCGTGCTTGAATTATTGGCTTCATGTGAGTTATGATATTTATGAAGAATTTTCTGCCTCCTTCCGTTCTGGCCTTTCCCTCAATCCATGAGTTGACTACTGATGGGATGCTCGTCCCATACTGCAGGACATCGAAGATTAGTCAGAACACAACTCTTTGTTTAAATTTAGTTCAATAATTATGTAACAAGAAGTAAGGGGATATTATTACCCAGGCATAATTCATAACAAACACAACCTTTGCGTTTTGTCATGCATGCATTCCCAAAAACGTGTGTAAAGCTGAAATGGGTGAAAACTGTTGAAATCAAAAATAAATTAATGCAAAACAAAATTTTAGCATTGATTCCATTGGTTTATCTATTTTGTTACACATTTTTTCTTTTTGATTTTAGAAAAATTGAAAAACATATATATAGTTAAATTTCTTCTGTATGAATGTCATTTTTTTCGATAAGCATAGGTGTTCTTGTAAGAATGCTGTACATCGCTTGTCCAATAAGAGTCATGCTGCAGAAAAAAAAAAAAAAAAAAAAGGGCACAATAATAAATTTCCATCGAAATATTTTCGCATAATTTTTTTCTACATATTATATAAAGGAAGGTATTTATTTTATTGTAAAATCGAATAAATATTGTACTCTGGGTTTTTTTTTTTTTTTTTTACAAAATGAAGTTTTTTTTTAGTGATTTTGAGTTGTATAAAATTTGTTTTTATTTTTAGTTTATAACATTGATTTCAAATAATGGTATCAGAACAACAGGAATTAACTGTTATAGCCAGTTCATTCCTGTTGTTCAACAGGAGGAATTGGGTTTCAATTATTTTCTTCATAATCCTTTATAACAACTCACTAAATCAAAATAAATTGAATATATTTGTGTGCTGTATTTTGCATGGCATAGAAAATAAAGTTGTAGTTCATTGTGGAAGTTGATATGTATGACATTAAAAGCTAATCAATATAGGACTAGAGCAAATGATCTTGCATGCCACATTGGAAATGCATCCTAACTCTGCGGGCAGCAAATAAAATTATATATCCCCTTATTAAATTTAAACCTACTGTAGATATTTTTTTTGGAGTGCAAATTGAAACATAATGAGTTATTATTACTATTATTTTTACATGTAAACATAGATAATACAATAATAATGATACTAAATGCACATTGCAAAGAAATATGTAACACTAAAAATGAAATATATAAATATAAACGAAATAAAAGAATGAATTCCTTAAAAAATATTTATTTAATTAATGCGATATGTGTTTCTCCACTCTTTCACTTAATCAATTAACTTTCGATCTCAATTTGGGTATGCATGGGGTCAGTTTCATTTTCGAAAAGAACGATTCGCAGGTGTAAGTTGAACCAAAAGCGCTAACTACTTGAACTAAGAGTCTGATTTGCTCTGCTATCAACTGTGCATATCTAGGGATGGTCACTTAAAGTGAAACATAGAACTTGTTATATTAGGTGTACCAAGATTCGCGCTCTTCATGAGTTCGCAGAATATAGCTTAATTATTCTGCAAACTCATCAATAAAACAGGCAATATCTGTCCTATATTCGCAAGAATATTATTTTAAAATCAAAGTTATATTTTTCTCATCATTTCGACAGTTAAGTTTTGAATATAAGGATACACACATAATGTATTTTTTTTATACGTTAGTTTTTCACTATTTTTGCCATTAATTCTAAAATAAATATATTTTGTAAAAGTGTGATAAATCTCTCAGGACGGAAAGATATTCAGCGCTGTCCGCTGGTTGTCCCCCTCCGGATTAGAGCCATACATCCTATTAATTCTTCTCTTTTTTTTTTTTTAATTCTTCGTTAACGAGAAACAGCTCTGCTATGAGAGGCAATAGAGGGCGCTGAAGAATGGAAAGTTAGGCTACCATCATTATGCTGAGTGTTAAAAATGATATTCCAATAAATAAAACATAATGAGGCGAACTGCAATAAAAACAAAATGATACCTTTTGGTCCAAATTCCGAATTTTTCTTGAGATCCAGTTGAATTCTTTCCCAGCAAAAACCTTCGCAAAAAGTCGGTTCTTCTTTCGAATGGATTTGCTGAGTCGTGATGGGGCAGGTGTCAGCTGTAATAATAATAAGCAATACCAAATTAAAATCAGCTGTATAAGTAATAGCAAATTAAATGAAAGAATATTTGGATTCTTGTTCAGTAATAATAATAAAAAAATTGAACATTCCAAAAGTTTTTACGAAAGTCTTGTTTTTGCTAAAAAATTGTTTTATTTCGTTAATTTCATTTTTTCATTCTAATTTATTGCAACTGGCAAATAGGAACCCCAAAACTATATTGATTGAATTTAGTAAGTTATATAACATTTTCTTTGATACGTTTGGTTGAGAAAAAAAATGTAAAAGCACATCGCGAAATTCAAATTCAATATATATTGAACGTATTTTCTCATTTCACAGCAATCGATCTTTGCATATGTTTATGAAATTACGGACAATACCATCTATTAAAAATTAAATGTGATATCCATCTAAAATTACCTCATATAGAAAAGCAAAGTAAAAAGACATTAAATCCTAAGTCTAAAAAAAAAAAAAACTAGTACTCAAATCCAAAATATGAAAAATGCAATAAAAATAGATTAAAACAAAACATAAATAAATGCTACTGCCCCTTGGCGAACGTTGTGTTTTCGTATTTTGTTAACATTTCACGGAGTTGGATGCGTCAAGCCTGAATCTGTCATAAGTGTTTATCGGAGGTCGTTTTAACTTTTCAATCAATGCAAGCGTATCTCAAAAGGACTCTATGTATAAGGGGATAAGCTTTCGTTTGGGGATTACTTGATGTATAGGATTTCCTTGTAATAATTATTTGCTTATAATTTATTCTTATAGTTATTCATTGATTGGATTTATCGTGTGAAATGGGTTTTGTTTTGTGAAAACACTCCAAATATGCACTGTATAAAGAGATTAAAATATATTCAAGTGAGTGATTCTAGCACGAATTTTCGTTAGAAACATGATGATCCGGCCCTGTGAAAAAGTATCATTTTTTCTCCTTATTTATACTATGTTTATACACCTTAATGAAACGAAGAATAGAAGAGATGCACATAGCCCCGAATGTGTGATTATCATCTCAAAATATATAAAAGGAAAACAAAGTGACATGACGGCGATTAACGCTACGTTGTCGAATGCTCATTAGTTTACTTGGAGAATCATCGATTTGTAAAGAATTCGATGATACCAACTCAGATGGCTTTCGTTTCAGCACATAATGCAAATATGTCTATCCACCAACTGACTTCTTCTCAGTAGATTTGCGACAAAAACATGGATAGTTTCGACAAGCTACAACAGCCTCCAGAACTGAATCGAATAAAAAACAGTTACAGGAAATTATAAAGTTTCTTGGTCATTTAATGAAACCCAAAATGTCTCTTTCGAATAAGAATAGGAACGATCTAATTGAGAAAGAAGGTGGCAGATAAGTATTCGGTACTCACATAAAAAAAAAAAAAAAAAAAAAGACTGCTAACGTAGAGTGGTCATACAAAATATTAAAAATATGTATATATAGTAATCATTGCGTATGATTTACGATTAAAAATCTTTAATTTACTTTTAAAACTATTTCGAATTAAATATGTTTTTAAAGGATGCCTACTATTTTTGGCCGAGGTTGCATAGCATGATGACAGCAATGAAGTATTAATCATGAAAATCTATTCATTGAGATTGAGCCGGTGCATGAATACTCACCCCTCAAAAACGCATCGGTTCCATTCTGTTCTGGCCCCAGTGCGGTCTTGTTCACAAAGTAAACGTACATGTAGCAAACTGGACCGTATTTAAGGGGCGACACTCGATGATAGCTTCCCGATGGTATCTGTAGATAGAAGGAATTGCGGAACGTGATTACATGCATTGGAGCAAATAATACATCTAATGCATACCTAAATAATAGCAAATATACACAAGCATTTTTTATGCGATTTTTTTACATGCATTGAGATATCAAAAAAATATATTCTATTTTTATAGTGTCTTTAGTCCAAAATAAGAAATAGTCAAATCGTTAAATAGTGGTTGGACATCAGTCAAATCTTAAATAGTGGTTGGACATCAATCAAATCGTTAAAAGTGGTTTGGACCCCTGTATATTAAAAATATTAAATGAATATCATTGTGTGGAGTATAAAATATAACTAGAGTGGCGCTGATAATTTCAAATGGACACTTTTCTTGTTGCATTTAACAAATTATAAAAACGGGAAACTACAGGAGCTTTTTCTGAAATAAGATCCACAAATCGAAGTTCCACTCTAAAGTATTCATATAGAGAGTACATGGGGGTTGGTAATTTGAAGTTATGATAGGTATGCAATCCATTTCGTCTTCCTAACGCTGACTCATCGCTTTGCCGACTTGACCTCAACATTCTGTTCTTTTCTAACGGGAAGCGCTCTCTATTTTATTGCTACTTTAAAATTGTATTTCAAAGTAAGAAAATATTCCATGTAAGATCCTTACTTGTACGCTCTGTCCTTCGTTCAGTTCCACTGTTTCATCTGGTTCCAAGAGGACTTCCACGGAGCCTCTCATCACTCGGAGGGTTGTGTTCTCATGGCTCTCGCTCACATAGTTCACCAAATGGAAACCTGTTTCCCAAACAAAAAGGCTGTTATTGCATCAAATACATTTGTTTCAAAATGCATCACATCCCCTCTAGATAGAAAAATATAATAGAAATGTATTTTGTTTCAGAAATAATAATAATAATTAATTTTCGATGATACCAGCAGTTCCGAAAAGATTTTTCTTTATGTTAACTAAGGATTTTCAGCCTGTTTTCATTAATAAAAATGAAGTAATTCAATTATGGTACGACTCTCAAATATGTGGCGGAAATGGACGAATACATTATTTGTTAGGCATGTTAGTAAGATATTAGCATCGCAAAATAATTTTGAAAGAAAAACTTTAATAGTTAACTTGGACCAATAGTTTTGGAATGTATCTTGACATAAACAAAAGTGACTTTCAGTTTGGGATTGCTTATCGGATTTCTAAACGAATTTTCACAATTCGGAAATACAATGCGCGCCATCTAGGTCCCTGAGCTCTATGATGAAAGGACATAATTTTAAAAATTCATAACTCCAGAAGTAATCGATGAAAAGCAATAATTTTTATGAATTGTCCGTGGCAATTCTCCAAGTTTTTCTACGTGCAATTTTTGTTGACTTTTAGAAGATGCGCGGTGAAAGAAGCCTGCTCACTGAGCTCTTCCAGTACGATGACGACTGTTCAAGAGAAAGCGCAATGTGCATGTTGTGATTAGCGGAGTACAAATCTGTAACAATTGAACAGAGAGCTTCTGGTAAGCTAGTTTGTCGCTCTACGGTCATTTTGTGCACATTTTGGGCTCATTAGACCGGGAACTACAGTTTAAAGTGGATGCCGAGCCTGTTAACAAACATGCATGTACCCGCCAGGGTTTGAACCTGAAGCCTGTGGTATCAAAGGCCAGAGTGCCAGTCAATTGGTCATCAGGCCGCCGTGTTTATAGGAAAGATTCATCTTAGGACATTAACATCAAATGGTGGCACAAATAGTTTAAAGAATGTGGAAATGAAAAAGTCTGCGACATGGACAAAAACAAGCGATGAGAATTATTCGTCAGAGTTGTGAGCAGCCCAAGAGGATCGAACTGTAAAGTTCTACAAAAATGTTGCATTGGAAGTGCATACTGAAGGAATGTATCAAACATCTTCCACCGCGTATTGGAGTTGGCTTCAAAAGTTACATCTAAAACCCCTCTGTTTGGTTTGGTTTGTCGCTTTACGGTCATCTTGTGCACATGTTAGGCTAAATAGACCGGGACCTACAGTTTAAAGTGGATTCGAATGACTACAAACATCCACGGCACCATAACCTGTGGTACCGAGTACCAGAGCGCTAGCCACTCGGCCACCTCATGACCCTCTAAAACCACTCGAGAATTGCTGGGCCCTAAAATAAATAAATAAATAAAATTGCATTTTATTGATTATTTTTGGGGATAGGATTGTCTTTAAATGTATGTCCAATCTATTACGTGGCAGTGCATAAATAAGGTTACGCATATCTCGGAAACAATACCTGGAAAATCAGTAACGAAAACAACATCAACGTCTTCTGACTGGTTGTACATCTTCTCTTCCATGTCCACCAGACTCTGTCTCCACTCCGTCAGATCCGTCTGCAGGGGAAGGACCCACGTGACCTCCTCGAAAGGCGACCAATGGGCGGTGAGGATGTCCACGGATGGGTCGTACATCCTGCAATGAAATAAGTGAGCAAAGTTGCCTTTACTTGAAAAAGAAACGATTTCAAACGCAATTTGAATGTCACAAGAAATCTATGTACCGTGCAACTGTGGAGAAAAGCACTTATCTTACAAACGCGAAGTAATACAAGTTTTTCAGGATTTCATTTTAATGCGATAGTACATTTAGAGAATGTACGATTTCTTTCTTATGCCAGAATGGAATGTCACCGTAGCAAAAAATCAATTATCGCTAATTAAAAAATGGATGAAAAAGAACAAGGCTGTAGTTATTAGTTTGATAGTGGTCACTGGGGAAGGTCCCATTTCTGAACTGATATAATTGATAAAACTTTAAAATGATCTTTCTGATTTTTAGTACTTTTATTATAGGGCGTGTACTTCGTGTCCCAATTATGCATATCACAAATAGTCTATGTTTTTAGGGTCACTATTCAGCGTTTATGTATTGTCTGGGATGAAATATAAACTTTCACCAGGCTGTCACTGTCACGGTCACAAATATCACTGTCAATGCGAGATATATTTCTTTTATTCCTGAAGACATTGACTGTATTTAAAATAGGTCGGCTCGGATAGATGGATATTATTTCGGATAAGCTAACCGCATGGGTTTTAATCCGGATAAGTTGTGTCGGATGAGCGATTTTGCCGGATTATTCAGAGTCAATATAGTTTTAACATGAATACGCTAGATAAAAATTTAAAGGATCAAAACATGTTCATATTTAATGAGTTAAAGCACATTTTGAAACTGCGTAAGCAATGTAAATATCCGATAAAGTATTTAGTCATTCTGGCGATAAAAGAATAAAATTTCATGCATCGAATATTCATTGAATTGAATATTCTTGTATTGATGAAAAACACAGAGCAGAAGAATTATTAGTAGCGCACAATAGATACTTGAAACAAGTTGTTACAAGCCACTCTATGACAAGAAAAAATAAACAGGAGCTTTGTTTAATAGAGTATCCGATATCGCACTGATTACGCGATTCGGATTTCTTCTTCAAAAATTGTTACGAAATATTCACAAATTTGTGAGTTCTAAAATGAAAACTTGAGGGAAGCACTGTCCCAAAACCGTGAACAGCGCTGCCCGAATCCTCACGAGAAAATTCGAAAGCGAATGACTCGATCAGTATCAGATTGTAGAAAGTGCCGACCCAGTGAATTCCGGATGACAGACGTTCATTAGTGTATTCTATATACAGGGTGATTATAATTTAAGTCCCACTTTCAAAATGTTGTAAAAAGAACAATTCTTCACAATGAGTTCAAATTTGAACTGATATTTGAAGAAAGGGGAAACGGTACGGCATCAAATAAAAGTTTCCAAAGTGCATTAATAAATGGCGCTGTAAGCGGTATAAAGAAAGAGAATTCAACTGTCAGGGATATTTTGAATCGAAATTATGACGGCTTTGGCATGAGTTGTACATTAAACCACCTGTAGTGTTCAATGTGCTTGATTGTTTCGATTTTTTGACAGAAAAAAATGACTTCCAAATCATTCAATGGTTGTGACAATGTTAGGGGAAAGTCCCCTCCACCACGGCAAGGTCATACCAAATTGGAAGGGAAAATTGGTGGAACTTTTTTGAATTTTTTTTTGGGGCCATACCTTTCCCCTCTTTAAGTATTGTCAGTTCAAATATGAGCTTATTGTGAACAGTGTTTCTTTTTTTTTTTTTTTTACAGCGGGTAAAAAAAAAAAGATTTACTTTTATCAGGGGTATATATATAGAGGCAATCAGGCATTTTTTTATCAGGGCAATTCCTGCATATATACAGGGTGATTATAATTAAAGTCCCACTTTCAAGGGGGACTTTAATTACAATCACCCTGTATATATGCAGAAAATTTAACGATTAAATAAACAAAATGTTAATTAATTCATTTTTATTTGTTTGCTTTCACAATGACATCTGAATAGAGAGTGGTGAACTTGTAAAAAATGCGACATGACAGAAAGTGTTTAGAGAAGCTGACCTCTGAGTGAAGCGCCTATTGAGACTCGTCCAGACGTCCATGTAGAGCTCCATTTCTTGGATGCCGTGCAGATCGGCCATCCTTTCCTGGATGCAGTGCGCGAACTGCTTCACCATGTCCGCGTGGTGGGTCCATCTGCGGCTGCGCGTCCAGGCCTACAAGAGAAGATCATTTTAAGATTCCCCCAAATGGGGATTTCCCCCATAAAATTACGAGTCCTTCAAAATGCTCAATTCCCGTCTGCTTGCTCCTCGGATTTTTGATACCAATTGTTTCAATATTTGAAACTACACTAGAATAGCTTTAGAGCATTTGCAAATTAGATCAGATTGTAGGCTTCTATCGAGAAGATAAAGAGGGAGTCGTGAAATTTTTTGTAAGAAAATATTTTAGATATTTTTGAAATTCACTAAGTTAGAAATTTATTGCTATTCTTGTGCCCTATAGTTTTCAATATTCGTCTTGTTTTTACAAGTCTAAGTTTCTTATTCTATTTTTTCTGCTTTTGTTTTTGTTCTAAGTGTCAGTGCCATTTCTATCTCTCAACTGGCTTGCAATATTTAACTAAGATAAATATTTTTTCTAAGTTTTGCTTTTGATAGCGATAGGATGCAAGATCACCTTGCAATGTGCACTTAAACAAGGAAAGGTTTAAGCAACTATGGTTATCAGAAATGCAGAACTAAGCCGTTTGTAAGTCTCAACTTATTGTGCAGTGTCTGTCATTTAAAGGAAAGAATTTCTTTTCTCGCAATTCTGATTTTATTTTTCAAGCAAATAGTATGAAATTGCATATTAACAATAGCTTCAGAATTAATGAAGTTTTCTAGTTGTCATATAAAAAGAGTATTTTAATACAGGGAAACAATGATTCATTTGGACATCTTACGTATTGAGTTTATACATACATCAGGATCTATGTGGAAATGCTGTCCAGTGTTCTTATCCACAATCGTAACTGTGGTGTGTACGTATCGCCAGTTGTTGACCATCATATCCCAGGAGTACCCGTACAGGCCTTGGGTCCACGTGTTGTAGCCCCTGGTCAGCCAGTGTGAGTAGGGCAGGAATCCCTGCAGGCAGAAGTAGAGGCAGAACAGTAGGGCAGTCGTCTTGTGCCGGAGCCGCACGTTAGTCGCTGGCAGTATTTTCGAGGATATTGATGTTTTCTCTGAATTATTCTATAACAAGTAATATATATAAAAAAAATTTAAAGTCAATTCCTACTTTTTTTTTTTCACTATATTGCAGAAAAGTCCTTTGCAAATAAAGTTTAAATTTTCCTCTTACATCTGGCGCCATCTATTATTAGATGCATGCAAGTTAAATCTAAAAAACTAAAAATTAATTAATTAAATGTAATGAATGAATTAATGTTTGAAAAAACTGTATTCACATCCAGTGTCCTCCACTGCCAGTTTTAAAAAAATGTATTTGAACTGGAGTGGATGAATAAAAAGTATTTTATGAATGATTGAAAATTTGAAGAAGATATATATAGGGAGAGTGTGAACTAATACTAGGAATTGAAAAAAAACCCCACAGAAATGATAACCTGCTCTTCCGGTGGTGCTTCTGCCTCCTCATAGATGCAGTCTTCGCTTCTTCCGGCATTCCAATCCATTCCACGCAGCTTGGGGATTTTCGACAAGACTCTCTTCGGCCAATCCGATGCGCAGAATATCGGCATCATGGCTATCATCACGTAAGGGAACATACCTGCAATGAAATAAAAACGCACTGCAACTCTTGCATTCAGAGCGGCCTAATGGTCAACTGGCTAGCACTCTGACTTTTTGGTACTTCAGGTTAGAATCGTGGCGGTGGCAGGGATGTTTGTGAGTGGTTCGGAATCCACGTTACACTGTAGGTCCGGGTCTATTTATCCTAAAGTATGCACAAGATGACCGTAGAGCGGCAAACCGAACCAAAACTTGCATTCAGACACTTTTAAGTTCGGATGTCAGTGGTCCTATAAATGTAAGGCGCGATCCATAGGATAGTAGCACGAGGGAGCGTACATTGGAACGGCCAGTCATGCGAAACATAATCCTGACTTGACTTTTACAATAGGTGTTGTCCACTGTCAGGAGGGATGTAGGCTGTTGGCGCGAAGGGAGAAAAAGTATGCTATCCTACAACGATTTTCAAAAGAAAGGGTTCATTTTTTTGAACTGTCAATGAAAGTAAATTTATTTTTCTAAATATTTGTATTTATATTCTATTCCTAAGTTTTCTTGCGTAATATTATCCCTTCAGAAGGATTTAAAAAATAAAATATTCATTTATATGAATTTTTTTCTAATGTTTTATTTTATTTTTGTGCAAAATGACCAGAGTTAAAAACAAAACAACATTTCTTGCATCTATTTATCTTTATTAAGTACATAGTTAAATAATAAATGCATGACTTGAAATGAAAAATTTCTTGGAATATTCAGAATCGCTTCGCAACATGTTAGGCGTTTTCTAAATAAATGCGTGCAAAAAAAAAAAAAAAAAAAAAATAAATAAACCTTAAAAGAACACTCATTTCATTTATTATGCATGGCAATTAAATATTCGATTATTCTTATAGTTAGAATTTAAAAATTTCTCAGACAATTATGTCTAAAGTGTAAAGCATACATTGCACACACATCTACAGTTACTGATAATAATTAGTTTATCTAAACATTTCAATATTGAACTACGAAATAATGTGAGTCGTGTATTGCTTAGATGAAGTATAATGAGCATCCTAGCTAATGAGAATTAAATATTGACAAAATCAAGGATGTGAAAGAATTGTTTAGAAGGAAGGGAAAGAAAGACACCAAAACCTTCATTCGTTTTAAGCGGGCAAGAACAGTTCCGTCTAGTCTAGAAACAATATCAAAGCAATATCTTTTGCTTGCAATTTAAATCTCTCATTTTTGACTCCTTCTTCAGATGAGAGCATTTTTGTCGGCTCGTTTTTCATCATTGAGCTGAATGAAGACCCAGTCTTGATGTTAAAGTTTAATTTTTCTGTTAGTAATTTATAAATCTCTCTGTTTTTTATTTTAATATTATAAAATATATGGGTATTGTTTTGGGTAGAGTGGGTCAGTGATGTCGTGGAACATTTTCAATGTTTCTTATTGATTTATTATATTTTTAAATTTCATACAGGAGCTAATAAATATATAATGAACTAATTTTGAATTCTTTCTTTTCTTTTGAGTCATTATTAAATAATTTTATGGGTAAACTGTATATCGGCTCCGCCAATTATTATTAATCCTTTTATTTGTTATTTTTTATTCATTTTTACAATGCAAGTATTACTAAGTTTCAGAAATCTTTTGATACGAAAAATATAAAGGATAATTTTTAATCTTTGATTATATGTGAGATAATGAGTGGAATACTAATGTTTTGATCATTATTAAATAAATATTTCTTGAAACTGTTATGGATATCCACAGAGAATTTCCTCTTTTCTTCCTTAACGACTGATTTTTTTACAACTTTAAAAGAATAATTTTTTATTTTATTTTAATATTATATAAGATGAGGCCCTACACGAGTTTAGAAAAAGTCTCTTTAATTGCAGGCATAGAATTGCATATATAAAAATGGTCTCGTACCAATGGCAAACATTCTGGAGTTCATGAGGTTGAACATGCCGCAGAACAGGAAGGCGTAAGGTCTGCTAAATTCCATCAGCATGAAGAAGCCTACGGTCAGATCCAGAAGGAAGCCTCCCAGGTGCACGATGAAATAGGTGACTTGATCACCGGTCAGAAAGATTCTGCAAAAAAAAAAAAAAAAAAAAAATACATATTTATAATGTGTAATATTTATTAAGAATCCGCTGGGGCTTGGGAGATTAGAGCAAGGGATTTTAAGCTCTTTTGGTCCACGTTCCACATTCACTGCCGTATTTAAAAGTTTTCAAATTTAAAAATTTCCAAGGACCTATACCATCCAAGTGCTAAAAAATAATTCTTATTTTATATAAATGTAATAAGATATCAATGAAAAGGCAGGTGGATATCGTGTCTCGCATCGATAGTTAGGTTGTCTGGTGGGAGTTTTCGAGTTTTCTCCTACACGACACGCAAAAGTGTGACAGTTATCCCTAAAAGTCCGCTAGGAAGACCTTATTCCGTCCCATTTACCATCAGTGGGCTGATCGCTATGCCCGCCGATGTTCCATCCTCACCTTCCCTAGGGGTAGAGGATTGCATAGTAATTACATTACACACATAGGTTTACGGGGTGAGGTGTCAAGAAAAGAAAAGTGACATTACCTGAATGCGTCAAAGACCCAGTGATATCCTAGTTTCTCCATGGAATATCCGCCAATCCAATCTAAATTGGTTTTCTTCAAGCCAGCAATAAAGTACACTAAAAATATCTGAAAAATTGATATTTATCACACAATTATTTTTAGTGTGCTTATCATTTGAGTAATAAAGGTTTTTATGTGTGCCATTTCAGTTTTCAAAGTTTTTAACTTAATTCTATATCTAAAAAAGATCAAAAGATCTAAATAGTTCTTTAAAAAGTTCGAATGAATTGGAATAGTTCTATTAACTATTTTAACATTAAAAAATTTCTTTGAAATACATTTAAGGTTATCACTATATTTAAAATATTTATTTATAAATAATTATTGAATGAAAAATTGTTTAAATAAAAAACAATTGTTTTCGAAACAGATATTAATTCTAACACACGCATTGTTTTAAGTATCTATGAAAGTTTTACTTTTTTTTTTTACTTAAATTTCAAGCTTTTAATTTAAAAAAAAAAAAAAAAGTGTTTTGTTTATTTATTTTTATTTTTGAGTTTCAGAGTGTATTTTTGCAGTTAAAGAAGCAAGAAATTTAATTTATTTCAAAGGATAAATGAAGAATGTTTAACGGTCACTTAATATGCACTGAAATGCAGGAATTCACTTGATTGAATTTCATAAGCGATGCAATAAAATTTAATTTCCATCTAAAAATCAAACAAAATTTTAGAATTAGAAATAAATTTGTATTTTTGCTTTTTTTAAATAACATTGATAACTGTTTTTTTTTTATTTCTTTTATATTATTTTGAAATAATTACCACCTTAATTTCATGTTAAAAATCCAAGGAATATATTCTTAAATATCTTAAAATTTCTTGGTGTGGTCTTTTAAATGTTATTTTAAGAGACTCTATCAATCAATGTGTTCCCTCAAGAAACTATTTGTCTATTTCAGGGTGTCTTCAACAGTAATTCAGTAGGGAGTACGCCAATTTTTTTTTACACCATATAATATCTTTGCTTTCAATTTGCATTTGTTGAAAATGCAAATGACTTTAATAGGTCATTGACTTTAAAAAGTCATTATGTTCATTATCAACACTTAATGACTTTTTAAAGTCTTTTAATGACTTTTTCTTAGTCCTTATCAATAGTATTTGCAATCTCAACATATTGATTTCATCATATTGAATATCATTCGACATATTGAATCATATATCATTCGACATATTGAAGTCATCATGTTGAGATTGCAGATACTATTGCAGTACATGGTTAATACTAATTAAAGTCAATGACTTATTAAAGTTCAGAAAGTCATATAATAAGTCCCATGATTAAAGTCATTTAATAAATCATTGACTTTAATTAGTATTAACCATGTATTGCAATAGTATCTGCAATCTCAACTCAGAGGTGTTTTCTTTCGTATGAGGGGCCCTACTTAATTGTAAAGAATACTGATGAAATAACAACTGTATTTAATCTGAAATAAAAATCAGTTCATACCTGTCCTCGCAAAATCGCATAATTCCGTAAAGGAACGTGTCTGGACTTGATCTTTGAATTTTTTCTTCCATCCAAAGACCTAAGAAGCAAAAAATCAAACATATACTATATACTATTAACTTTTCTTATATTATTATATTAAATTAATATTATTTCACATTTCATCGGCGCTATCCAATCAAAAAAGTTCACTAGGATGAACTTTACAGGGATTTATACAAAATGAATAAAAGTACTTATTAGTACTTATTAAATTATTTATTTTACATTAAAAAAATTAAACGATAATAACTTTTATATTAATTGTAAGAAAAATATTCTACTGCAGCCGCAACAACGTGATCGTTCTTTGTCACTGTAAGCTTTACATCCTTGGCTACATTCTTTAGCAGACCAAATTTTCGAGAAGGAAATCTGTTCCAAAAAAAGAGACCCGTGTTAAATATAAGCCTGTTTCATCAGAAAGATGAATTCTGGCTTGAAACACTTCTTTCTGCCATGGACCGTTTTTCTTGCGCTTCGTCTATTGCTCTCATAGAGCATGATGCCTATATATGCAGGAATAAACTACGAAAAGGTATGCAGGTACTACGAAAAGCGAGGTCGTGGCACCACGTCGAATGACTGTATTCTAAATGCAGTTTCCGTACCAATAAGTTACAGTTAGGAAATAAGAATTATACTAAATAATTGCTCACATGATAAAATGTTGTATAGCACGAAATGTTTAAATACCAGCATCGATCAGCTCCGCTCAGCATCAGTTGCATTCCAATCAGCCCGAACAAGTAGGAGTGGTTGTTCCAGTGAGATTTGTCCAGGAAGAATATGTACCAGTACGGAATAAGGAAACACAGGCAACTGAAGCGATACAAGTAGCCCAATAGGATGCCCCAAGCACCTGTGAACGAATAGAACGATTCATCGCAGAAATTTTAATAATTAAAATTACATAATATCAAAAGAAAAGCTGGAAAAAAAAATTCGCCATGATTAGTAACCTTTTTTTCTTTTAAGATAGCACTGCGCTGTGTATGTCTGAGTAGCACCACTAACAAATAATCTATTGGTTCTCTTCCGCCTTTAAACAGGATGATGATTTGAGTTTTGGTGAAGCTGCGTGTCTGCGCAGCAGCCGTTAGCTTCTATCTTGGATTGTCCATTGGAAAGATGAACGAGCATTGCTGGGGAAAGAAAGCGGTAAAGACTAAAAGGAATCTTGCCCAAATACTAAAAGAAAGTTTAATAGGAGGGTTTTTTTCCTTTTATAATATGTGATGAAAGTAATTAAAATACATGGGAGAGAATTAAACTAAAATGAACGAGCAACTGGAAGAGCACAAAAGGAACTTAAATATACTGGTTAGAGAGATTGGAAAAGAAATAAAACAGAAATGATTAAATCGTTGGCTGGGTGGCAAAGAATAGCTAGATAGTGTTGAGAACTTAACAGAATAAACGAAAATAAACAACCTGAAGTTTAAACAGGATGTTTACCATTCCACATTTTAAATACCTTATGGAGGAAAGTGATTGTGGTTAGGGTGGTTATAAATTTTATTGTGAGTTAAAAAATGATGTTGCTCCTGATTAAAATTACAACTCAGAGAAACAAGATAAGTAAAAGAAAATCGTCAATAAAAAATAAAAGCAAATTTTATTAAGGATGATTTTTATTTGTATTTTCAATTCATTTAATTTTATATATTCTATTAAGAATTTCAGTGATGATTAGGAATGGATGGATTGGATGGATCATACCATTCCGAATTCAAAAGGCATTTTGTACACTAAATCACATGTGCATTGCATCTGCATAGTTTTGGAACTAAAATCAAAATTTAATATACAGAAAATTTTTAATTCTGTATCTTTAACATGAAATTTTTCTAAACATTTGCATTTCTTGAAGCTTCACAAACGTTAGAGCTAGTTTTTCATCATTTGTACAAAAATAGAATAAAACAAGTGTTCGTAGTTTTATCCCTTCAGCATAGAGCAGTAGTGGCCAACAGTGCAGATGGTTGGCGAAAATAAAAGCCATCTTCGCCTACGTTAAACTGTCTGAAAACTAATTCTAAACCAGTGATGTTCGTTCCACATTGCACTGCAGGTTCAACTCAGTGAGCAGTCCCTGTACTAATGAATGGCAGCGCCGTTTGTTTTTGCCCTAAACTGACGACCCGCCTTATTTTAATAAATTCAGAGGGAATTAATTTTATATAGGTTCGCATCCTAATTTCATGCATCCAATAGAATGGACTATAGCAGTGGTGGCCATCCATATATTCGAAAAATTAACTGTCGAAATTATGAGAATAAATGAACTTTTTAAAATAATATTCTTGTGAATATAAGACTGATATTGCCTGTTTTATTGATGAGTTTACAGTTATTAGATCGCAGAATCATTAAATTATATTCTGCGAACTCATGATGGACGCGTATCTTGGAACATCTAATATAACAGTAGTGATGAAATTGACCGAACACAAAACATTCTCAAACATAACGGTCGCTAACTGCAACACCCATTACGATGTGCAAATACCCAAATGGAAATCGATTTGCAGAGGCTAAGTGAAAGAGTGGAGAAACACATATCGCACTAGTAAAATAAATAATTTTTAATGATTTCATTTTTTATTTCGTTTATATTCATATATTTCATTTTTAGTGTTATGTATTTCTTTTCAATGTGCGTTCAGTATCATTATTATTATATTATGTATGTTTACACGTAAGAATAATAGTAAACACAAAAATAATAACTCATTATGTTTTAATTTTTCACTCCAAAAAACTATAGTGGGTCTTAATCTAATACGGGGTATGTAATTTTATATGCGGGCCGAGGAGTTAGTGGCCCGCAAGATCATTTGGGTTGGCCACCCCTGTACTAGAGGCTGTTTGACTAAAACTCAAACTGTTTGTACTTGCTTCCCAGAAAATCACAACATACTTCATTGAGTCGCATTCATTAATATTCATAACTTGACAGAAACCAATTTATTTATGTTACGTCTTCCTGCTTTCTCTCCCGCCCCCCCTTATGCGTCACAGCGCTGCGCAATCATGGTAAAAAAAAATAAAGTCTTTGCCTTTTTCACTCACCAACGAGCATGAGCAGGTAAATCATGATCATCCATTCCAGGAGAACGGCTTCAGGAAATCGAAGAACGGAAACCTGCATTCGGAGGGTTGCCCCACCTGCTGTCCGCAGACGATAATCCGCGCTCGTGGTGGACATCGATCATCATCAGGAAACCTGGAAAACATTCGGATGTGTGAGTCACTATTATTGAGCAATGACGTCCATAAAAGTTTCGACAAATAAGTTTTGACCAGTTTGCGGAAATGCGATAATAGTGATGGAGGTCGATTTGCGTTGCTCATTTTGATGCTGTGTTTTTGCGTTGAAATTTTTTTATTCTCATAAATTATATAATTTGAAGCATTAAAAAATAAGCACAAGTTTCATAAACCCTATGTATGACACATTTCATCAGGACATTAATGAAATACAAAATAGTTTTTTTTCCGAAAAGTGTACACTGAAATTAGTTCTTTTAGTTCCGTTGAAATCATTTGAATTTCAGTATTATTCAGTATTATCTTCATTGTAAATCAAATAAAAGTTTTTCTTATTTATGTTGGAATATTCTCGTAAACTAGATTTCTATTTAACTTGAAACATAAAAATTAAAAGTTTCAAGAACATGTGACACATTTTATCTTGGCATTAAATAATTGCTATAACATCGATTAATGAAATACAAAATTTAAAAAGTTTTTTTTCAAAAAATGAAATGGCACTCCATGATATTTCTAGTTTCATTGAACCCAACTTCAGTTCCATTGAAATTACTGGAATCATTGAAAACTCTGAACTGTAGTTTTGGGTCGCTAAAATTTTAAAGGCTTTGACATTTATGAAGCAGAAATCTAATTATCTCAGTCTTGACTAACTTAGTTTTAACAAAAAAACATTTATTATTATTTGTTTAATTTCACCACATTCTAAAAGGATTATAACCATTATTTTCCGTTTTCGAAGTAAAAAAAAAAAAAAAAAAAAAATAGATCTTTATTTTACGAAAAATTGCGATTTGTACGGGGTTGGTTACATTAAATATTTTTTCAATATTTTTGGAATAGCTTTTCATAATGAATGTATCCTGTTCTTATTAGAGAGAGAACCCATACCGTAGAGTATTTCTTATGACGGCCAAGCCAGACGGATCTCGAGGTTCATGAAGAAGTTTGGTGAAAGACTGGAAAGAAGTCAGGTCTTCAACACGAATTCCCAGTTCTTTGAGTATCTTGTCTCTTAACCAAATGCTGTTCTCAAGCCATTTGCTTCTGGATGTCTTCTCATGTTTTTGCAACTGCATTGTCTAAATCTGCAAATGAAAGAAGGATTCAATTATTATTACTAGCAAATACAAATATTACCAAGTGTGCAATAGTGATATACTATTATTGGTTGAACACTTGAAATATACGACTCTTTTAGGTAAAAATTTCTTAAATTTGCCTAAAAGCAAAAGAACCAGTTGTACCGGAAATACAAATGGCTCAAAAATCATAGTGTAATAAACTCTGGTTTAGTGAATTTTACTATACATTAAAATATTTTTTTGGGCAGTCATCCAAAAACATTAAGTGCTTTACAGTTTTATTTATTTATTTATTATTATCATTATTTATTTTTTTTTGCCCATATGTAATCTTCATTATCATCAAACTTAAATGAATTTATCTCTGTTTAATTGTATATTTAGTCAAATCTATAAGAATTTTCAAAAGATCTTCGATGTTTTTTTATAAAGCATCAATTGCCTTTTAAGTGGCATAGTATTTGTACATCAGCCAGGTTGAAATCTCAGGGAATATAATTCATGGTATGCAAGAAAAATAATTTCAAGTCCTATCTAGATTGACATAAA
Organism: Caerostris extrusa; assembly: GCA_021605095.1. Classification (NCBI taxonomy): domain Eukaryota; kingdom Metazoa; phylum Arthropoda; class Arachnida; order Araneae; family Araneidae; genus Caerostris; species Caerostris extrusa. The sequence continues at coordinate 18,863 of BPLR01009693.1, read as the reverse complement.
GCTGGTCGTGATTACATTCATCAAAGGGCGATATTACACAAAATGCAAACACACACACACAAAAAACGACAATTCACTATTTATAAATACAATCAGTTTGCATAACAAAAGCGTAACCGTGATTGCTCTGTGTAAAATGTTCACGAGCTTAATAGAAACATAGTCGGTTGCTATGCAAAGCCGTAATAGTCTATACATGAATTTTCTAATGCAATAATCTCTACATAAATTTTCTAATGCAATAATCTATACATAAATTTTCAAAAGTTATCCTTTTAAAAGTGAATTTATTCAGCACTCATCTGAAGTGACCAGCAACAAGGATGAAGCTACTATGAGTTGTGATCAAAAAGCCAGGTGGAATACTGTTGATAGATTTGTTTGCTTTGCCGCTCTACGGTCATTTTGTGCACACTTTGTGCTCATTAGACTGGAACATACAGTTTAGCATGGATCCCGAACCACTCGCAAACGTCCATGCCACTCCAGGATTCGAACCTGAAAAGCCCCTGGTATCAAAGGCCAGAGCACTAGTAGCCACTTGCCCATCAGGCCGCTGCTGTTGATAGAGGAATCTATTTATTTCATTGTATTTAAATAAATAGATACATTCACTATCTGTGAAAGTTTCTAAGCATCTGCAGCAAAGCAAACAAAATTATTAAGACATCACTGAAAGTGGTCTGGTTAATATCTTGCAGAGGAAAAGATCTATAAAATAGACATACGTTATAGAAGCACAGCAGTTAAAATTGGTTATTATACTAGAAAATGCGGAATAAATTAAACAGGCATTAGTGTAGTGCGATTGTTATTTATAGAGCGGAAATTTAGGTAGAGCAAAACGGGTATTACTACATACACGATGGCAACTTCCCGATGATTAAATAAAGTAAGATGCTTTTAAAAAAATAACAGTTTAATAAGACGTTAAGAATTGAATACTGATAGTTCAAGAAGGCCCGATTACAGCAAAAAATGTATAATATGTAGAGTAATATTGCCCTTTAGAGTTCAAGAAATTAATACATAAAGAGGACTTGACACACACACACACACACACACACACATATATGTATATATATATATATATATATATATATATATATATATATATATATATATATATATATATATATATATATATACATAGAGAGAGAGAGAGTGAAAAAGAATCACAGATATAGGTATATGAAATATACAAAACAGGATAAGAAATAAATAGTCCGGTAAATCAGAAAAAAAAAAATCAAAGAAATTAATTTATATTATATTATTGTTAAATTATTAGTTTTATATATAGAAGAAATATGCTTACATTAATAAAAATCACTAAAATCATTTGAACTGTTTTAGTTTTCGTTTAGATAATCTAAAATGAATGCCAGAAAACACCTACAGAAGCAAAGGCTTAAGAACTATTTCGTGTTTGGAGTCCATTTATAGCAGTCAGTCTGGGCAGGGCAATGTAAGCCGAAGTCCAGACTGCCTAATTCGATTTGCGGAGCGCTTTTTGTTGCTTTTTCGGGACTTTTGAGAAATTCGAGACGAAAGGCCGAGTGGGAGTGATTAGCGCACTCCCTATCCGATTTCGCATTCCGAGAAAGACTGCATTTCGTAAGCGTGCCAAAACGGGACATCCGATAGCTGCACTGGAGACTCAATTAGAGAGTGGGTTTTGGAAGGAAACGGAACTTTTACGATTTCCTTAAAAAATTAAAGAATTTTTCAAAATTAATGTGCACATAAATAAATGGAGGGATATTTTTTTCTTTCCTTTGACAGAAAAGAATTTCACACAGGATTTCTTATATTTGTGGAATTCTTTTTTTTTTTTTTCCTCCTTCTGATGCGAACATTTTATCAGGCATGGAAAAAAAAAAAAAAAACGTCCCATTAAAGTTAAAAGTTTTTACGGATGCATCCAGCCATCCCAGCTACTCTAGTCACCAGAGATTAATTCTATTAAAAATAATTTCTTGTTTCTCGGTTAATAGTTTTTCAGAATGTTTTGAATAAATTTGCTGCTTGCAAAAACTGTAATTTCTGTGCAAGTAAAAAGACAAATAGGCCATGTATCAGAGTTATAGGTGTTTTGCAGAAATTGTAAAAACTCTTTTGCATTTTTTTAATAGTGATAATTTATAAAATACCGAATCAAAAGTAAATCTATGTGATTTGAACTAGAGATTTGTGTATGCTCTTTTAAGTATTGGAAAAGGTAGAACAGCTGATACATTTCTGTGGGGAGTGATGAATTTACCACCTCTACACACAAAATTTTCACAGTATGTTTATGTTTTAACTGCTGTATGAGGGCAAATATGCACTGAGCAGATGAAAGCTGCAAATGAAGAATGCATAATTTTTAATGATAACAACAGAGATTTGTGTGTTGCTTTTGATGGCACATGGCAAAATCGTGGCAATCTATCTCATAATGATATTGTTGCGGCAGTAAGTATGAACGCAAGAAAAGTGATCGACGTAGCAATTATGTCTACATTTTGTAGGTGCCCTCCAAAAAAAAAAAAAAAAAAAAAAATCAGTGCACTTTGACACATGAACTGCCAATTGCAAGGGAACAAGTGGGGAATGGAGGTCAGTGGTGTGAAAGACAACTGTGTGTCAAATATCTCGGAGATTCAAAAGATTTTAAAACTGTAGTGTAAAAATCTAAAGTTTAGGTGATATAGATATTGAAAAATTAGAATGCGCTTTGGGCACTTTCAGAAAAGAATGGAAGTTGTTTAGCTAAACTGAAGATTTTGGCAAAATAAATAAAAACTAAATGATAGAAAGTCCTTAGAGAGGAAAAAATCAGACTAGCTGGCAATGTTATTATGAAGATCCAGACATTTTATGGCTTAGCCATTAGGAGAATGTTGGATCTCTTTAAAAAACGCAGCAAGCTCTTTGGGCTGAATATTTTCATTTGCTGTCAAGCAATGAAAATTTAAATCGTGGCCTATGTCCAATCGGATTTGAAAGCTGGTGTGGGTTTCATCGTGCCTAAGCAAAAGGTGAAGCATATGACCACACCAAGCATACTACTCATGTTCCACTTCAATAATGAAAGTTATTGAAGTGGAAGACTATATTTGGAGATTTGAAAATCCTGAGCTCGTAAAAATGTCTTCATGAGAAAATTCAAATTCCTAATGAATCTGTGAGCAATGCCATTTGGACTAGTGTACCAAAAATTGTATTTGTAAGCTTTGAAAATTGAAAATTTGGTGTTTTTTTGATGCTGTTTCTTGCTTTAATGCAGAAAATATAACAATGCGATATACTTTATCTAAAATTGAATTTCTCCTGGTTATCATAGAGTTAAAAGTATGGAGTATTTAGGTAGAGAACTTATTGCCGACAGAGAAGAAACTATCAAAATATTGGAAAAAAAAAAAAAACCTAGAAAAAGAAATAAAAATGCAAAAGTAAAAATAAAAGAGACATTGGAGGAATAAGAAAGTGGTTATCTTTCATATAAAATAGAATTTTGCTAAATTTAGATATTTAATCATAAATAAAAGCTTTAATTTAATCTTAAAAAGCATTTTTCTCAAAAACTGGATTTTTCCTGTGTTCATGTTCCTTTTTCTTAATATCTATTAAAACTTAAGAACTCATTTTTTTTTTAGAAACTTATTTTACGGTATATCACATATTTTAAAACAGTGGTTTGATGATTTGCTTAGAATTATTTATTTGTCACTGATATTTTACCAAAAATGCTAATTTAAAATAATAAATAATTCAATAAATAAATAAAAATTTTCATTTTCCTTTAGGAACAAAATGGTCTGTAAAATATATCAATCATGATATTCTAACCACCCTAAAAATTTTAAAAACCTATCCTTCACCATTTCTGAAAAAAATTTGCACAAAGATAGGGAAATTAACATGGATTAGATAGGGATTACCGCTTCTGTTAATTACTTAGTATTATGATAGTTTCATAGTTAGTGTTATGTTAGTTACCATAGCGTATTTTTTTTCATATCTATATTATAATTCATTGTATTCTTGTACTTCTATAATTGTATTTTTCAATTCCTTCTATTAGCTCACACTCTCCCTATATATGTCTTGTTCACATTTTCAATCGTTCATGAAATACTTTTCATTCATCCACTCAAGTTCACGTGCATTTTTTTTTTTTTGGATGACACTACGATGACTCGTAGTATATGTCAAGTAAATAGGATGTGAATACAGTTTTTTTTTCAAATATTAATTCATTCATTAAATTTAATTAGTTAATTTTAGTTTTTTTTAGATTTAAGTTGCATGTATCTACCAATAGATGACGCCAGATAAACTTAATAAAAATGAATGAAAATTATTCATAAAGGACTTTCTGTAATAGAGTGAAAAAAAGCAGGAATTGACTTAAATTTTTTTATTTTTATATTACTTGTTAATATTATTATTATTATTTCTTTTTCCACCCTCACCTTATTAACTGATAAGGGCCTACATAGCCCTGGGTACAGGGGTGTAGGGTGAGGTAAAAATAAAGTCATGGAAAGGCCAAATTTAGGAATTAAGGAATCCTTGCTGGAATCTCCCAGAATGTCGTTGGGAAGATTATCAGGTTAAGTTGGAGTTTTGAAGGGATCATGTCAACGGAGCAAAATGTCAAGTAAATATTTACTTGAAATTACAACTTGTAAAGTAGTCGAAATTGACAAAAGTCATGTTTACGCACAAAGAAAAAAATTTTTTTTTGTACTGAAGCTTGCTTTACATCTACATTATCCAATTCAGTACATAATGGCATGGGATCACATTTAAAATATAAGGTAATAATTATTTTATTTTAAATTTCAGAACGTCAGGAGATATTTTTGATTAGATGTAGGCTAAATTACTTCAAAATCTAATGCTTTCAAACAAAAAAGAATAAAATCAAAAAATATTTTTCAGGTATGATTCGATAAGAACAGAAGATGTGACATTCAAAAAAATGTTTCTGAATAAAAAAATAATAAAAACAAATTATTTATTTAAATAAAATAGTTTTTTAAAATAAAATTATTCAAAAATTAAATAATATAATATGAGGTAGAACATAGAAATGACATAATACATTAAAAACACATTTTGTATAAACATAATTACAAAAAACACGTACAATTTAAAATTTTAAATAAAATACATTCAGAACAATAGGTTCTATTCTTAAATTTAAACCAAGAAGTTATTATTAATATTAAATTTAAATAATAATATAGAATTAAATGGTTAATTGAAATAACAAAAGATTTCTAGTTTGATATGTTGAACAAAATAAATCAAAAACATTATAATATTTAAAAAATAGCAGCAGTATGGAATAGTATCTTTTCTGGAAAAGTTTTAAGTTCAACATGGTTTATACAAATATAAATTCTAAATATAATATATATTCTAAATTTCAAACACTGAAATGGTAAAGTATCTCCTTGTAAAAGTTTTTTAATGTTTTCCAATTGTTGGCCAAATTTTTAATGAAATATGTTTTATACCAAGCATATTCCAATTTTAGAACAATCAAACAATGAACTTAATTACATTTAAATCTTATTTCATTATATATGATACTTATAAAAGAAATAAATCGTATCAGTAACTTTTGATTTTTATGTCGAATAACACCTAATACGAGAGTAAATTTTTTTATTTGAAATTATAGGTAGGGAACTCTTTTTTTTTTTTAATAACTAATATTGGAACAAAAATGAAATTGCTGGTTTTATGAACAATTTTTTTTTTATAACGAGAGTAAATTTTTTTATTTGACATTATAGAAAGATAACTCTTTTTTTTACAATAACTAATATTGGAACAAAAATAAAATTTTATGAAATTTTTTTTTTTATCTTCAACGTACATAAAATATAAGGAGGAGTTACAATTACTTAAAAAAGTACTATTAATAAGTTACTGAATAATTAAATTATTACTGCGCATAATTAAATTATTACATTACTGAATAATTAACCGAATGTCCAGAACATTTTGTGGTCAAAAGAACAATTCGAATGTCTTACCTTTCTCGGCCATGGCTTTGATCCAATAGCCACCTGTTGTCAAGTTCCAGATCTGCGAATGCAGTGAATCCTTCCGAAGACGACTCCAGTGGGATTTTATTCGCTTTCATCTTGCCGTAACCATGGCGACGGATGACGATGACCCCTGCTATTGGTCCACAGAGTGATTCGGAAGTTTGCTTTGGAGATTAGCATCCCTGTTGAATGGGGGCCCCGGCAATTATTGCAGCCCCACCATGTTGTCACCGAAAGCAAACTGTTCTAGATTCATTTCCAATGCAGTTGGTGATTTGAATATCAAAAGGAAACCGTAGGAGTTGCTGCTCACCATTCGATAAAAAGTAATCTTTGAAAAGAAGTCTTTTGAAATGGAGCGCCTTTAAAACTTTGGTTCGGTTTTTGTATATAATAGTTTCTGACGTAGGTAGAATTCGTTCGTATCCATGAATTCTTTACTTTAGAAAATTAGAATAGATATCTTAGGTAAACGTCTTTTGTAAAGATGTAGTTTCTATATGCTTTATTTAGTAGATAAATAACAGTACTTTATAATTTAAATGGATCTTTTTTTTTTTCAATTCCTTCTATTAGTTCACACTCTCCCTATATATATCTTGTTTAAATTTTCAATCGTTCAAGAAATACTTTTTATTCATCCACTCAAGTTCAAATGCCTTTCTTTGTACTTGTAGTGGATGACACTGGATGTTAATACAGTGTTTTCAAATATTAATTCAGTAATTAATTTTAGTTTTATGTGGGAGAAAAAATTTCTCTTATATAAGATATTTAGCAGGATATAAATTTAGCTATAAAAACCGTCTGTGGCGAAGCGTGTAGATCGCTGGAAAAAAAAATCTCTTTTTCAGATTCTTTTTTAATTGTGGGTTCTAGTCTGAGAAAAGGAGGGAACAAAATGGGAAATGAAACATGTGAATAAATGAGTGAGAGAGATAGAAAGTGTGTATGTGTGAGAGAGAATTTTTTTCTAACCTAAAAAAAATGAATGAAAATTATCTATAAAAGAACTTTCTGCAATAGAGTGAAAAAAAAGTAGAAATTGACTTTAATTCTTTTTTTTTTTTATATTACTTGTTTACATACAGGGTTGATGGTTATAGGCATGACCAATAGGAAAAAAACGTCATTGACGAAACTGTAACTGGCATCTCTTCGCTTAAAAAAGAAAACGGTATATATACTTTAGTGATTTATTAAAAATTACGAAAAAGTTATTCTTACCTAATTAATAATTTGTTTTCCCAGTTTTTACAGAATAAAACTGAGATGCAGTGTCATCAACACTTAGACGCCTCGTATACATCTTTCTTTACAAATGCAACACTTGATCTTTTAGTATGGTTAAACAAAAATATATAATAGTTAACCTTCAAGAAAAATTTAAATAGCCGTAACTCTGAATCTATGAAAGATAGTAATTAAACGCATTTAGAAATCTTACAATATAGCACTTCCAAATATGTAAAAAGTTTAAAAATAAATATTTCGGTCAAAAATCTTGTATTGAAGGTATATGGGTACAATAATTTGACACAATTTTGGTGTCCTTATGGAAGGTATCGGCGCAAACACACTTTGGTTATCACCTTCCCTTCTGGTTAGAGATAGCTTTCTGAGCTGATGGAGCTTGGTCGTCTAGCTGAACGCCTTGTTTATTTATTTATTAGCTTTTAGTATGATAAATGAATACGCTGGAAAGTCTTTTCGCTTGAGATGACACAAATGTCATCTTGACAACGATAAAATCTTTTAACTTTTCTTCAGAAGAGAAAAAATGTCATCGTTCAAATTGTTTTGACACCAGAGACCAACTCTTATTCTCGAAATTTATGGGCAAATTGCAGTTCATCAAGATTCCTGGTTTCATGGACTAGACTAGGCATTGGAGCCTAAATATTAATAATCTTAAAATGTATTCCGTATTTCCAATCCATAGGTACTAATAATAAATATAGGGTAAATTTCAGTAGTCCATGGAATTATTTTTTCTTTTATCTGGTGAATACAACTTTAGCATATCGATTGTGTTGTTTTTAAATACACAGTCCAGTCACATTAATGTGACCACCTGTCAAAAGCCAGAATATACACTCTTGTATATTCTGGCTTTAAGTGGAGTGTGGAATGTGGTATTAAGTGGTATGTAAGTGGTATTAAGTGGAATTCTCTATATACACTCCACTGCAATGTGCTGCCACCTGACTTTTTGTGATGGGTTATTTCACGTTGACGTCGAAAATAGATGCTGGTCACATTAATGTGGTTGGACTGTGTATTTCTTGAATGTTTTTTCAACGGCCGCTGTTTGCATTAAGTGTGAAGGAAACCAAAATGACATTCTCATGGCCAGCCTTCAGTCAGACAATGCCAAAAATTTCCCTAAAGTATTTACGATTTATCATTTTAAAATGGCTTTATTCAAGTGAAATGAATTTTTTTTTCCCAAAGCAACAATGGTTTTAATGTGGCTGTAGAGGATGCAATAAAACTTATTGAAAATTGAAAAGAAAATATTTAAATATTCAAAAATGTTTACAATTTATTAAGTGTAAAATTTGTTAAAGAATCGTTATTTAAATGTCCAATAGTTTGAAGTTCATGAAGTAATTTCTGCTACTCTTCTAATGGCTTTCCAAAATCCACAAATTATGATACATTTGCGCTTTTAGAGAATGCTTTCATTACGTAAGCACAGTATTCACAGTATTTCATTTATGAAACTTTAGGGGACTTTATAGAAATATGCTAAAGAGGATACATATGCACCGCTTGTACAATTTTAAGCAAATGCTACTGTAGATTTTGAAACTAATTGATTTTTTGTAAATTTTTTAAAAATCTTTGTGATGAAAAATTATAATTATTGGACTTGAAACCTTATGATGGTGGTACGATGTATTGTTTTTAGTTAGTTTAGTTTAGTAGTATAATGGATTAGTAGTTTTAACCTTTTGTTAATATGATGTATTGTTTGTTCCTCATTTTTTTTAGATTCTAATTGTACCTTGCAGGAGAAACTTGCTACCACCCTAAACTAGTTGCTGAAATTTTCTATCTGTAATGGAAATTAAGTTTAGACTTCTTTCCGATTTTTGTGTGTTTTTTTTTATGTAGATTTGTATTTTTTTTTTTTTTTTTTTTTTTTTGCTCAACTATTTGATTTGGAGATGCATGAAAATTTGTATACGGCGGTCGCGTACTATGTACTACGTACGAGAGTAACACTATCCCCACAACACTCTACGATCCTACTAGACCGGGATCTACGTTTTAAAGTAGATTCCGAACCACTACAAACATTTATGGCAGCGCGGAGACTCAAACCTTGTGATATCGACCACCAGAGCGCTAGCCACTCGGCCATCAGGCCCCTAGATTAATGCTGTAAAAGTTATATTTAAATCTAATGGAGGTTTCAAAGATTTAAATTTATGATTCATTTGCAAAGTAAAAGCTGAAATTTTAATTCGATAAAAAAATTTTAAGTAAGAAATCCAATTTATTCACATAGTTTTAAGTTTGATCACCTACTTTATGCGAGCCTTTTTTTTCTCATTTCAAATGCATAGCAATTATGTCTTAAAATGTCTGTAAAATAGTTCCTATGATACTACTGCGCCCAAAAAGTAAGACCAATTAATTTTTTTTTCAAAAACTCTTTTTATTTATTCTTCCACATTTATTCCATCGCCTTCAAGTGGTTGTGGAACAATATGGGTTTCATTTTGGCGAAAAGTCACGAGGAATCAATGCAGTGTAAGCTGGCGCATTCAGTGTTTTCGTTACCCATCGAGATTTGACGCTTTTGAGGCCCAAAATGGAATGGACCGATCCTTTTGAAATTCCAACATCATCATCAAGGCCTCTAATTGTAAATAGACGGTTTGAAAGCACCCAATCTTTAATTTTTGGACGTGAGCTTCGTCGGTTGAGGTTGATGGTGGGCCAGAGGGCTCTTCGTCTTCAATATCTTGACGTCAAATTTCACGCAGATGTCAAGGACAGTGCCAGCAACCTAAAAAGAAAAAAAAAAATTGAAATTTCTTAAGCCCCGCGAATTTTAAATTGAAAAGGGGTCTTACTTTTTGGACACCGTAATACACTACAAAATCTTATATGTTTTAGAAACAAATAAAAAGAGTGATATGCATTTTTAATGCCTTTCAAAATAAAAATAAAAAATCGGTCATCTATTATATTTAAGAACAAGATGCGAAATCTTATTAAGAAGGTAAGATGCTTTTCTTTTTTTAATTGTGTTTCAGCGCGTTATTAAATCATACACACTCTCTTTTCCGCTCCGTAGAGAGAAAGAAAGAAAAAAAAAAGGTGTTTGTAAATTGTTTCCTCGTCGTTTGTCCATCGCGGGATTTAATGTGCTTTTAAGATTACAAACACTCATTCCGTGTGAGGGAGTGATTTAAGCCGCTAAAAGACATTTCATTAAACGAGTTAGTGGGTTCTCAAATTCTCGAAAATGAAATTTTCTTCTCCTTTGCCTTTTGAATATCGCTCAGAATTTTAGAAAAAAAATGTACTTCAAAAATAATAATAATAATTTCTTCAGTCTTCATGATTCTTACATAAAACTTAAGATATCGTTTGAAGAGGAAAAATAAATTCGTCATTATTTTTTCCATTAAAAATTGTATGAAATAAAATGTGCTTAAAATGTTCAATAAATAAGTGTCACATATAATTTTTTTTTTTTTATTAGAATATGATTTTTGTTTAAAGATATCAGAAAATTCACCTTTAAAGCTCACTGTTTCTGATGTGACATGAATATGAAAATTTAGTGTAATAATATTTTATTTAAAAATAATTTTAAAAAAATAAAGAAAAGTTAAATTTTAAGTTTATTTCTGAATAATAAAAGCATCAATAAAATAATAGAATAATAAAAGCATCTGAATAATAATAATATTCTGAATAATGATAGAATAATAAAAGCATCATTTTGTATTCAATTCCTTCTATTAGCTCACACTCTCCCTATCTATATCTTTTTTAAAATTTTCAATCCTTCATAAAAAATACTATTTATTCATCCACTCGAGTTCAAATACATTTTTCTTTAACTTGTAGTGGATGACTCTGGATGTTAATACAGTTTTCAAATATTAATTCATTCATTAAATTTAATTAATTCATTTTTAGATTTAAGTTGCATATATCTACCCATAGACGGCGGCAGATAAATTAAAAAAAATGACTAAAAATTATTTATAAAAGACTTTCTACAATAGAGTGAAAAAAAAAAACAGTAGGAATTTTTTTTTTTATATTACTTGTTTTCTTAAAATCGCAGGCGCAGATTTTAAACATGTATTCGAGAATAACTCTGAGTGAACGACTAAAACAATGAAATTGCTGTTTAATATAAATATTACAGGTGGTGCATCATTTCATGCATTTTTAAAAGTGAAATTTTTAAATTAACTGTCATTTAAAAAAAATTATATATAATTTGAATTTTCTCTTTTTTAGCTCCTTATATACAAAAAGTATTTTTAAAAATAATGAATAAGGACGAATTTTTTAAATTCGAATATTTTTTTGGAATTTTTGACAATTTTAGTGATTGAAAAGATGCGAATGTTTGATACATTGTCTGTGTACTATAAAACCTTTAATAAAATGTTCAGTTTGAGTGATTAACTAATCATTAGAATGTTAAATGTGTAGCAGATTCAATGCTACTTAAGATGCTCCACGTATCCGCAAGTCTCTTCGTCTGTTTCGTGGATGGGCATGGTAAATATATAGGCAGGAAGGCCCATCTGAAGAAGCACAAGAGAATAATGTGAATCCCTCAGATGCCATTCATGTGGGTGATCGTTCAATAGAGTAATTACATAATAAATGAGCAATGTTGCAGATCTACCTTATGCCTCTTGAACAACGTTGACTCCGCTACAAATCTCCTGCTCCAGTGAAAAATAGCGGTCTGGTGGCCAACTGGTCGCTATGGTCGTTGGTAATGAAGGCTGCAAGTTTGAATCCTGGCGGTGATATGGATGTTTGTTGGTGGCTCGGAATTCATATTAAACTGTAGGTCCCAGTCTATTTAGCCTAAAGTATACACACCATATGACCGTAGGGCGACAAACTGTGCGACACTGTATGACTGTAGAGAGATGATGACCGTAGAGCGATAAACCAAACCAGTGAAAAATAACCCCAGGTCAAGGTGTGCGACATTTCAAAATAATTCTAAAAATCCTATTATTTTCTTTGGGTCATGGTTATGTTATTATATACGATAAAGCATTTTTTTTAAAAAATTGTTATGAATGTTTTTTTTTTTCTTGTCACTTTAGAAAATATAATGTTGCTTTTATTGTAATTTTTGCAAGCGATATAAAAAAGGGATTAATTACAATTATATGCTTTGTTCCTAACCATTCAATTGAAAAATGTACAAACTTCCTTGAGAACTGTAAAAATATTTTAAATATTCGGTTTGAATTCAGAAATTTTTTGTACCAACACCTTTTTATTGCTCTGTCAGTAGCTTGAAAGAAAAAAAAATGCGGCGTTGTTCTTGATTAGCATACTGAAGATGAAGGCAGGGAGATTCATGGTCCTCATAAAATTGACATTTATTGGCACTTTTTATTGCAGAAACCGCCTCATTATTGTAGAAAAGAGACATAAAATTGTTTTTGCCTTTCACGGCCACTTTAGAAGCCATTTTTTTAATATGGGTAAATGGACAAATGGATTGAGAACAACACAAACGCGTTAAGACAATTCAATTTGACGGTATCTGAGTTACTGAAAGTATGAAAAGAATTGAAATTATTTCCTTTTTTTAACCTTGTCTTCGCGACCTTTCCTAAATTGTCTTCTTCAATATCAGCCTCTGTTTTTTCTTGTTTTCGATTCTATTCATTTTGCTTTTCAATTGGTATGTCCCTCATATGTGTAAAATATATTATTTTTTTCAAATTAAATAACTGGTAAAAATATTTCTAATTAAATATATTGTTCACATACACTGATTGTGAGTAGGGAGAGAGCCAGGAATCTAATATAATGAGTAGCCGTAGATCAGAAAAATTTTTTTGCAAATATACAAATGGTTTTGTCCTGATATACTTTTTCACCACCCTAAAATGCGACATGCCGATATCGAATCACGCGCTTTTGTGTCGTATTTTGAATTTCTCATGGTTGTGCCTTCAGTAGAATTTTTTGTTGTTTCCCTGCATGTCAGTGCAATGAAATTGAATTGTGGATAATTCGTGAAGGGAGGAAAAGAAAAATAAAAAAATATCGAACTTGCTTGTGAAATATTTTGACCTTGAAAACTGTCTGAATCAACATAAATTGACTTATATATAAAAACAAATGCATGTCTAATTATTTTCTACATTTTTAGTATTTTTGTGTGTCTTGTACCAAATTGATAACTACCAAAATATTTGGCTTTATTAGTTTTGTCATATCGTTTCGATAGTGTTGTCCTAATTATAAATGAGATTTTTGAAGTAAAATGAAATATTGAAATTTGAAAATGTAAAATTGAAATGAGAGTGATTTGAATGTAAATATTGAAATTTGGGATTTAATGCTGGCCATTGAAGAGTAAAATTATTTTCTGTTCAATTTTTGTTTTCTCTTAATAGTGTGGCCGTTTATATTGATCAAAGTTCGCTGAAATGCCACTTGTCATCTTAGAAACTGCCAGTCATTACCAGTACCGTCCATGAAACATCTTGACCTGTAAAAAAACCCCGGCATATGTCAGCATATTATTGACATCCATTATTAATATCAATTTATTTATTTTATGGAAGATTCGATTCATATTTGGTTGTAAAATTTTCATGCATTTTAATTTTTTCGTATGAGTTTGGAAATCTATTTATTAAAAAAAAAAATGTTTATAAACAAATCAACTGGTTAGAAATGAACACATTTCTCAATATTCTAAATAAGTAAATTTTTAGATACAGTTTGGCATGATAATAAATGCTATTTTTTTTATGAATTGTATTTTGGTGCGAAACTAGAGTAATAGATTTTAATTACATAACGTGTAGATTTATTTATTTATTATTGCTATTATCGTTGCATCTTCTTAGTTAAATAGTTAAGATGAGCATATCTTTTTCCATTTTTCTATTTCATATATCTATTGGGTTTTTTTTTTTTTTGTGGCTTTATACTATTTGATAACGAATCTGTAATTAAGTAGCGCTACTCAAAGCTATTATAAATTTCAATTTTAATCCATAACATTGACTTGCACTTACTAAATGTTTCTGACATTTTTGAGAAAATTTTTCCTTAAACAATTGTTCTAAATTATATTCTTTAATAGTTGCATAACCAACATTTTATAAAATTTATTTGCAAATGTTTCAAATCGAAAAACGAATTTTAAACTACATCTAATTTTGACACTCTACCTATTTGCAAATAGTGCTCAAACTTAAAGCAATATTTTATTAAAATTTATAAATACATGTTTTGATACAAATGATATTATTTATTAATATCAAGCCATGTTATTGTAGTAGTATCTAGCTTATATAATTCCAGGACATTTTGCATTAATCTTTTGTTTTTTGCTTAACATGAATTCACATGAAGCAAAATTTTCAGTAATGTAATGGCTTTTACACTAAAAATACTTTTCATAAATATAATGTCGCTATTAGCATCAAAAAAATTTTGATATATAAAAATTGCATAATGTCGGAAAAAGAGCAGATTTTTAGTTTTAAAATATTTAGACTTATTTTACGAGCAGAAAAACTCAGGATTTCGTTGATTTATAAAAATTAATAATTTAAATGATAATGTAGAATAATATTGATGTTAAGATTTCTAAGCATGAATGTGGGGAAAACCATACCATAAAGACGTGTGTAATTCATCAGATAATTAATGTAAAGATTTATTAAGTCACTGAATGATAAGTGTTATATTCATTTAAATGTATCAATAATACAAAATCAGTTTAAGTTATAAAAATTTGGAACTTCATTAAACACTTAAAAGGATTGAAAATAAATAAAACAAATAATACTCAAATAAAGCAAAAATATTAAAGAAATTGGCGTAATGCTGATGTCTTTTTTTCATTTTTAAGAAGAAAGTTCAAAGTAGTATTACCACTCGAATATTTATTTCATATGAAAGCGTTTACAGTCAGCACATAGGAATTAAAATAGAATTTTCGATTTGCTTATATGTTTTAAAAAATTTTCTTGAAGTATTTGATCTTATTTATAACTTAACTTATACATGTTGTTCTTGATAAAATATTGTACAAATTTTAAATGAACAAACTAAAATCAAAATGACTGATTTGTAAAAAAAAAATAATAATAAAAATTAATTTTTAATAATAATCAATTTTGAATTAATTTTTTTATAATATAATAAATTATATTATTATAATATAAATAAATAATATTATAATAATATAATTTTTATAATATTACATAATTTTATAATAAATTATAATATTTATAATAAAATAATTTTATAATAAATAATTAATAAAAATTAATTTAATAATAATAAATAAAGTACTAAATAAAAAAAATGAATTATTTCGAGTGGTTTTCTAAGACGTATCACAGTTTAAAATCAATTAAAAATTTTATTTTCACGATATTATTACACAAATTAAATAAAATACATTTATTTTTACTTATGCGTTATCATAAAGGAAATATATTTTCCATTGTATGTAAATAATACAGAAACAATCAATATTTTATGCATTCACAATTGATGATTATTAACATATTATATAGAATGAAATGGGAAGAAATAGAGTTTCTATATTTGATAAATTTTCTTACTGAAGTTAAAAAAAGATGCATAAATTATATAAAACATTTGATTTTATCGATTAAAAGACCATAAAGAAATTTAGATGATTCAAAATTATTAATATGATTATCTTAATATTTTTTTGAATTATATTTTAAAAAGAAAATATGACTACTTATTTTAAATTAATTTAACGTCATTAATTTTTTTCTCTTTTAATTAAATTAGTGAAATCATCTATTTCGATTCCTGTTCTTTGCAGAAAATATCACATGCATCCATTTAAAAAATTCTGTATTTGGTTAAATCTTTACAACCATCTGGAAAACCCCTTTTTTTTTAATTGAGGCTAAATGGAGAGCAGTTTCAAAAGAACGAATTACAAGAGTTCGCCATGAAGACAATGTTGATATCATTCTGAACAATATTTATAGCATGTTCATTAATACGTCTCAGCAAATAAAGATATATATTCAAAATTAAAATGCTTGAAACATGTATAATACCTAAAATGTTGCTTCTGCGCGAGTTGTCTTTATAAAGGAGTACTTCTAGGTGACATCTCTACATCCTTATGAGTGTCTTCATAAACAGATGATTTGTCGTCCGTGTCTGTGGCATCCTTTTCTGCGTTTTGAGTTGCAATCACAATCTTTTCCATCAATTTCAAAAAATCGGCATCTGTCAGAGACTTGTGTAATGCCATCAAGAAGAACCAGTCGCTGTAATCGAGTGGATGACACACGGAGAGGACGGTGGATTTCGGTACCATCGGAGCCAACGTTTGCAACACCCGAGTTCTCATGTTTGGCATCATTAATATCACTCTGTAAACCAGCATCGAACCTGTGGCAAGAATCAGGAGAATGTACCACACTCGAAGGTAAAGGAACAATTTCATGAACAGATGATTTAAAGATAGTACACAAACAGCATCCATGTTTCTCGGCTCAGAGGACGTTGCGTATCTGGTGAAAGTGCACATGCCTGTTGAAGGAAAATAGAAATTGCGATATCCAGTCCACGTTGTCACATCAAATGAAGTGTAATCAGGAACACTAGTTATGTTGAAGAAGTTTACCAGCCACACAACTTCAGCTATCGCAATGATGAAGTTGCAAAATTCGGAGAAGATGTAGATCAAAGTGTATACTCTGTGTCTACCTTGGGTGATGGACAGAAATTTAGCTAGGTAGCACAACTCAAGGGATCGTTTCTGCTCTTTGCTGAGTTGAACCTCAAGTCCTGCTGTCAGTCTTCCGACGTATCCTGACTCGTACGTTTTCCATAATAAGTGTGGAAGGTAGAAGACCATAGCTTGTGCAAGAAAAAATAGATTCACCCACGGGTAAAAAGTCTGCGCTCTTCTTGAATCGTCATCTGGATAAATACTTGACGATGCATACCTGCCACGATCGAAACTGGAACCTTGTGAGTATGAAATTATGGGTTCCGCATAGCATTTGCTGTCCAAATATTTTTGGGACACAGTGTCATAAGCTGTTGCGCAGGAAAAAGAATCTCCCCAAGCAAGTTTGCAAGTGACGATAAAACTGAAAACAATCAGCTGCAAAACAGTCCATCTATATAATAGTCTGAAAACGAAATTATCCACGGCGGGCGACTTATAAGAATATATAATGTTATTCAGAGTGCTGCGTCCCATTTTCCCCTGACTTTCGACTTAGAAAACAGGAAGAGAAAAACAACGGTAGAAAATACTACAGAATTGCTATTTTCTGTTCTAAAAATGCGTATTATTTTATTTTACTCACTGAAACGTAGGGATGGACCGCCAACATAGCCAAATAATACTGGTTTTTGGCGGTGAAACGGAAGGTCGTCCTCGCTTTTCATGTACTTGGAAAAACTGGATTCTGCTCTAAATTTCATTTTCACAATGGAACGGAGCGCTGATTTTGCCGAAAACAATTGTTGTGTTTATTCGTGAGACGGCATACAATGAATTTCAACAGATAAGGAAATATCACGAAACGGAATATTTAATCTGCACTTGCAAATGAGGGTCACATCTTTATGCAGAATATTAACAGCATTTCATATAGCTGTTAAATTTTATTCATTTATTAAAACTATTAAAAATATTTATAACTGTACTAAATAATAAGGTAAATAGCACTGTGCTATTTGCAGGTAAATAGAGACTTCTTCAAACGTGAATTTTTTTTATCAGGGGACCCCTTTATTTTTATTTTCCTGACTCTATCATAAACATACTGAATAAAATTATTTATTCAGTATGTTTGTGTTGAAGTCAGAAAAAATATTAGAAACTATTAAAAAATATGTAACAGCACTGAATAATACAGGTAATAATGTACTGTAGAACCTCTTTTAAATCGAACCTCGATAAGTCAAAAACTTCTAAAACTCGAAAAAAATTTTTGTTCCCTTCCCCTCAAGCCCCAAAACCTCCATGACTCAGAGGCTCAGCCCTCTATAAGACGAAATAATTAGCCAATCCACACAAGCCATTTTGGTATATATTTTCCCTCCGTAACTCAAAAAAAAAAAAAAAAGAAAAAAAAAAAAAAAAAAAAAAAAAGAAATGGACCTCTGTATCTGTTAACATTAGCACTGTTTGATTTTACAACCTTCACAATTCGATCATTTGAAATTATTTTGCTTTTATTGTAGCACATAATATAACTTTTAAGTTGCAAATAAGCATATTTATTAGCTCTGTATTTTGAATTTTATTTATTTACCTCACTAACTAAGAATCTAAACTTCTGCAAGTCGAATATTTCATACGAAATCCTGTCAGCGAAATCCTCGACAAGCCGAAAACTCTATGACTCGAATTATTTGGTGTCTTCCTTGAAGTTCGACTTTACAGAGGGTTCTAATGTACCAAATAATACAGGTAATAATGTACTAAATAATAGAGGTAAATAGTTAATATTAGTGTTAGTCGTATCTAGGATTGTGAACAGAAATGACAGTCAGTGCAAAAATAGCTTGCAGAAGGTTCAACTGAGGCAT